>JBBYHK010000003.1:5848858-5881110 GCA_038382065.1 Adansonia grandidieri
GCTACTTCAAGTTTTAACTGTTTTAGGAACCCATAGTTCAGCTAACTGGTGGGTCCTGGGCTACATATATATATATATGTATACATCCTACAACTATGAGCTGGCATCATTTCTGGGCCTGTCGTGGTTAACTTCATATTCAATTTTAAGTGTAGTGGGCCAATGGTCAGCGTTTTCGAAAAATTATTTCACGCATCAAGTAAAATTTTTAAAATAAAAAAGGAATTTCAGTGTCTTCTGTTAACGAGTAATAACATATAGCTTCAAGTTCAACGCAATGGGTGCTTAAATACAGATTACTTATACTTGATGATTTCTACCTAAATTATTTTTTAGAAACCAAAAACAAAATTCCAACCTAATTGTATAACCCTAGATTATATACTTTTTACGAACAAAAGTAGTGCACAAACTGATATATTTATTCTACAGTATTAAACTATAGGATTATGTCGACTGTCACATGGTTGATGATGGTTCTTTTTGAATTTTGAAAGAAATGCTTATTCAGTCACCTAGTTGCTAGCAGTAAGTATCTATTTCCCAGCTTCCAA
This sequence comes from Adansonia grandidieri, assembly GCA_038382065.1. Lineage (NCBI taxonomy): Eukaryota > Viridiplantae > Streptophyta > Magnoliopsida > Malvales > Malvaceae > Adansonia > Adansonia grandidieri. Next base: position 5,849,413 of record JBBYHK010000003.1, read on the forward strand.
CCATCCAAACTCCAAACAAATCAATTTTCTTTCTAAAGAAAGTTTTTTTTTTTTTTTTTTTTCATTTGTAATGGAAACGACAAAGACAAAAATTTTAACTAGTGCTTGCCTGCAATGCAATAGCTAATGAGCCTATGAACCATGAAATGCTCACTCTAAACTGAAAGATAAAATCCAAGGAGGAGCTTTCCGAAAAAACACACATACATACTTATGAGCCTATGAACCATGAAATGCTCACTCTAAACTGAAAGATAAAATCCAAGGAGAAGCTTTCCGAAAAAACACACATATATATATATGTAAATATATAAACCGATAAAAGTTTCCTTCATCTTGTCATTTTTCTGATGTCCAAGAGCGAAGGACTCAAGGGTTTTGTTTTCTGGTACTATTAATTATTAAATTATGTTCACCTCCCAAAGCTCCTCTTCTTTTGATGAAGTACTATTCCGTCTGCTTGCTTTATCTAATCTAATTCTGTGAGACTAGGACAATGTGTCACTGTTGTTTCATTTCGAAACGGTGAGGCATGCAGACAGAGATCAAAAGCTCTGTTAAGTGGTTATCCCATGTGGGATCTTATGAAAAGTTATATTATATTGATCCTCATTCATGGCTTCTGGTAGGCTTAAGTTTTTTCCTTGTAGAGCTAACTATGTTGTCTTTTGAACTCTCCTCTCCAATCGCTTTCACAACGACACAGTTATATTAAGCATTATTTATTATATATCAAAACTGATGCAGCTTGGCAAAGCCAGCTTGACCAAGTTAGCAAAAAGAAGAACTGCTGCTGGACATGGAAGAAAATTCTTCTAGCTAGGCTCAAAATCAGTTATCTTCAGACAAAAAATGGATCTTGCAGCAAGTCCCAAATACTTTCAAGCTCCACCTTTATTTCCATCTAATGGGGTAATAAGCTTAAAGATCTCACATTTGTTTGATTCCTGTCTTTCTTGGTGTTTTTATTTTTTAGTTTTTTCCTGTCAACGCATTTGTTTTCTCAGGTAATTCAGGAACCACCGATGCTGGAGGCTAATGCAAGCCTTTATGGACAAAGCAATGATGACCCATTTTCAGACAAATTTTCTGACCCACTATGCAAGCTCAATCTCAAGGAGACATCTGAGTTTGTTAAGTCATTTCCAATGGCGGCTTCAAACAACAACAACAACGCAGATAGCAGAGAAGGGTTTTTAGATGTTTCCATTCAGAGAAGGAGAGCAGGAGTGAACTCAGTCACAACGCAAAGGAGAGTTTTGGAAGCTCCTTCTACACCAGGGAGGCCAGTTTTCAGCTTCAGCGGCGGTGGCAATCTTGCTAGGAAGAGCTTCCCTTCGAAGTGGGATGATGCTGAGAAATGGTTAATCAGCAGCCCTTGCCATGAGTCTCCTGCTCACCCCATCAAGCTACTGCCCGAGTCATCAAAGGTGACTAAACAAAGTGACAACTTTAAGCAACAAGCTGAGGTGTTTGCTGAGAAATCAAGGGTCACTGAGGAAAAAGTTACAAAGGTTGTCACAAGCTTTAAAGGGTCAGTTCCATTGGAACGCCATAATCCAACTAGAGGTTTTAGTGGAACCCCAGGCTCCACAGATTTCCTTCTAAAAGGTAGGATCCAACTACATTTCAACTTTATCCAAAATTTTTGGTCATTATGATAGTCTTTTTCTTTACTCTTTTTTGCCTTTTTAAAAGCTTAATAGTACTTTAAACTATTCCCCTTTTTGATTCTTTTGCTTTTTACATGAGAACAAAAATCCAGTATGGTTTCTCACTGCATTGATTAGAATAGACAACTTGGAATTCTTCTCTCTCTCTCTCTCTCTCTCTCTCTCTCTCTCTGTGTCAAGAATGAAGAATCTGGGTTCTTGAATTTTGTGGTTTACTGTTTTGATTGTGAAATGAAAAATTGAATTAGGCCCAAGTGATGGCTTTTTGCATATGCTGAGCTTTATTTGGTTTAAATCTGACTGGAGATGACTTGGTATAAATTTTGGTTAATATTGAGCAAAACTTGTGTTTTTTTTTTTTTCCAATTTAAATCAATGTAGATAAGTTCACGGATGAGGTAGAACCAATTTTACGGAATTTCAGATGCTCGGAGCCCTCAAGAGAAGGGTTTCTTTTCAGGAACTCAGTCTCTGAAACCATGAAAGATGCAGGCACTGAAGTGTTCCATGAGGTTAAACATAAAGACGTTGGGACAGAGATGACTCCACTAGGAAGTTCCACGACTTCCAGATGTCACACGCCATTCAAGAGCTCATCGCCTGCGCGGCATAACACACCAGCTAATAGGTCAGGTCCATTGGCATCCGCCAATTCCAATAGTTCTAACAGCACAATCGACATTTCCCAGCTGCAAGAGTTTCATCTAGCTAAGCTACAACTCGGGACGCAATATGATTCCATAACATCCAATTGGAGCTCGAGGGAAGAAGAAGAGGAAGAAGTGTCAAAGAGCCTTAGGCATTTCGAAACTGGCAGCGCGTGCCGGAAAAGTGTCTCGGATTCGAGAGCTACTGCATGGGAGGAAGAGGAAAGGACAAAATGTTGCCTGAGGTAATGAAAGTAAAATATCTTTTTATTATCATTTGTCTGTGTCATGTGGCATATCAGTATCGACTACTATTTGGATCACAGGTATCAGAGGGAGGAAGCAAAAATCCAAGCTTGGATGAACCTTCAAAGTGCAAAAGCAGAAGCTCAATCAAGAAAGCTTGAGGTATTTTTTTTGAATCTTTTTTGGCCTTATGGCTGGCGTAGCTCGTGATATATTGGTACTTTAAAGTTCAATCATCAATGGTTGTCTCTTTGCTGCAATATTGAATTTTCTCATTTACTGCTATCTTAGCAAAGAATGATGCAATTATCTTTTAACTGCCAACAAAATCTTGTACATCAAATGGATAAGTGAGTTATCATGCTCTTGACAGTTAGGACAAATGATTTCGGTTTTTTTTTTATTCATTTTGGAAGGCTATGTTTCCACATTGGAAAGTAAATATGAATAAAGCTTATCAATGCATTTTTTGCATATTCATCAAGTGAATGTGCTATTTGGACTGTGCTTGGAAGTGTAATCCGAACTTATTAATGGATTTTTTTTTTCTTCCTCGAGCCACCCGCAACTCGAAGATAACTTTCAGCTCGTGCTTTCTTGACAAGTCCACCTCTATTGGAGTGTCATCCCTCAATACAATATGCTTTTATCTGCATGCGTCTCTCTTAAATATATAAGAAGAAAGCTAAAAAGTCATCAAGCCCCCATTATTATATTGCAACCGAAGTGGTTGTAACTTGTAATTCCATGTGAAGATCTGGCAGTTTGAAATTCCTGGGAAACTGAAATATTAACTTAAGCTAGGCTGTCTCCTGCTCGGAAGCTTGGTTTTTAGCTATTGTTGAATAAAATAAGCTCTGGAGTAATTAAAAAAAAGGTTGCAATTGCACTAGAGATAGTGGTAGAGTCTAAAATGGCGGCGAAGAATTTGATTAGTTTAAACACTTCTCTGGGTCAAAAGGGGTGTCTACAGCGAATGAATTACTGACATGATTTGAGTAGTCTAAAACCTGATTAGTTTCAGAATCATGCAAAGCGTTTAACTTTGATTTATCATGTTATGTGCTAATGATCTCCTAGTGGGCTGACATTGTGTATACAATGTTGTGAAACTGAACTTTTTCAGGTGAAAATACAGAAAATGAGATCAAAATTAGAAGAGAAGTTGATGAAGAGAATGGCAATTGTTCATAGAAAAGCAGAGGAATGGAGAGCTGCGGCCCAGCAACAACATGCTGAGCAAATGCAAAAGGCCACTCTGCAGTCGCAGAAGATAATTAACCGAAGTAACTCGCTTATTTCTGGCCACAGCTCATGTGGTTGCTTCCCCTGCAATAACAGCCACTGATCAAACGATAGATCATCTCCAGTGTTCATCATAGATCTCTCTATGTTATTCGGATTCGGATGTGTCAGATATGAGTATGTGTCTGATATAAGTATGTTTAATTTTTTTTATAGTATTTTCATATATTTAGAGAGTCATATCCTTATATTTGGATATGTGTCAGACACGTGAGTCTCTAAACCACGTGAGTCTCTAAACAAAATGAAAGAGTCCCAACAACATAAATCTCTCCTGATTCTAAGGAAATCCCAAAACTTAATTCTTGCAAAACTCTCATGTAGAAAAATTACATCAATAATAGTAGCAATTATTGACATCTTCGACAGGACTATCAAATATGGGGATCATCTCTAAAAATTTCACCATTTTCCGATAAGTGGTACAGATATTGCGTTGTCCATTGTCATGCTGCCATGGAAAATTTTGTTTGTGACACTCATTTGGCCCATTATCTTCAAATTATTTGGTTTGTGACCCACCCAAACCAACGAACTTGTCTTTCTATGTTTTTTTTTTTTTTTTTTTGATAAGCACGAGGAACTTGTCCGGTGATGCTTGGTGGACCAATTCTTTGTCGGTTGTTTGTAAAATCCATTCCCCAGGCAGCTCTTATAACCTACTGATTATTGCACTCGTTGTGGACGTGAATCTCTGGATAGTACACTGGATGTTGGTTCCACTCACCGGAGACAGGCTGAGTGAAGAATATAATCGACTGAGGAAGCATGAGAGCCTTTTACAACCGAGCACAATTGTTTAGAATTTGAAGTCTAAAAAGACTGGAAAAAGCAAAATATTTTCCGCATGCAAGAGGACTAAAGCTTTGATAGTAGCTTTTGTCTTTGTTGATTTCTGATTCATCGGCCTTTGTTTTCGCTTTCTCATTGCAGCTAAATTACATGAAGCCTTTTTCTCTGGATCACCCCCATTGGTGTCTGTACTGCCACCGTACAGTATCTCAGGAAAAGATACTGTAAATGTCTTTGAGCGCAGTTTTTGCGGATCAGAAAACAAGTTATCATTATGGCAAAGTGAAGAAGGAAAAACAAGAGCAACAGCCAAAAAAAAAAGGGAAAAAGTAGTAGTTGTAGAAGAAATAGAACAGAACATATCTGACAGGGCTCGCTTGGATATTGAGATTAGTTAATTGGAAGCTATATTATTAAAATTTAAGTGTGGAGGTCAAATATAAATATATATTTAATATTAAATTATATTTTTATATTTATATTTAAATATATATCGGATATGATAAATACTTAAAAAAAAATAGTGCAGCATAGATCGAAAGGGTCCTTACTCCTTACTGTTCCTAGGTGAGGGCTTTGCCTACAATGGGTACAATGGTCACAGGTTGCAACTTTTCATGGTGTTTGCAATAATATCTATTTCTTTTAACAGTTATACTCTATTAAGATGCTATTGCTAGGCTTGAAGAAAAGACTAAGCAGAAAAAACGGAAGTATCCCACTTTGAGGTTTGAATTTTGAGGCAATTTTTCAAGTTTTCCCTTTCATTAATCCTCCATAAATTCATGAAAACAGGAGCTTTTTTTTTTATAAATGATGTAAAACATACCATCTAATTTTACCCAAATCTTCATTTTAAGCTTCCAAGAAGTCCCTGAACTCTTCACCTCAACTAGAAGGAGCACGTCGGAGATCCGAAGAGAGAGAATCCAGCATTGACCAACAAGAACAACTGTTGGCTTAAATCACAGACCAACGAAGACCTCCCGCCCTTTGCGGTGATTCGACATGCTCAGTGGGCCAACCTTGACTGGACCACAATCTTCTGTATTTTAATTCTCATATATCTTAACTCAATGGGCAAGTGAATGGGCCAACCCAACAATGTCAAGGCCTCAATATTTGGGTTTGGACATTTCTCTTCTCAACTCAAAGCACGTTGACGGAACAGCAGCCCAATAAAAGAGTCGACATTCGTTATGATTTATGCTTTAGCGAAACGTCGTCGTTTATAGCCTGGCTTGTTTTGCAAGAAGACTTTTAAGAAAAGCAGGAACGTCTCTCTCACTCTCTTTGTATCTTTTGCTAGGTTGCTCTCTCTTTCTCTCTCTCTCTCTCTCTCTCTGATACTCATTCACAAGTAAATCATCGCCCTCTCATTTTTTTTTCTTTCGAAAATCAACTAAAATTTTTGGGTTTTTTTTTTCTCAGGTTTTTGTTAGATCTAACATCTAATCGATCCAAGATGTTTCTCACCAGGTACCAAATCAAAGCATATTTGTTCCTAATAAAGTTTAATATTTTCCTTCTTTCTTTTTTAGTTTTTTTTTTTTTTTTTTTTTAATGTTTGGTGATTGGTCTCTAAAGGACTGAGTATGATCGTGGGGTGAACACATTTTCTCCGGAGGGAAGATTGTTCCAAGTGGAATATGCTATTGAGGCCATCAAGGTAAAAACTACCGAACTCCTTAAAGTCTTAATGGAAAGTTTGCTTTTTCATTAGTCTATTTACATCATTTGATTTAAGTCACAGCTAGCAAGGTGTTAGGCATTTGTTTTTTTAATTTTTTGGTATTTTTTAATTGATCTGCAGCTGGGTTCAACGGCAATTGGGATAAAGACGAAAGAAGGTGTTGTGCTGGCCGTTGAGAAGCGTATTACTTCGCCATTGTTGGTCTGTACTCGATTTAATGTTATTATATTTGCAAAATTTCTGCTATAATTACTCGTATTGGTACTTTGTTAGTCTTTTGCTTGTTTGCAGTAGAAGAAAAATGGTTTTCCCCTTCTTTTTTTTTTCCTTTCGCTTTGCCCTGTTGTGTCTTGTTTGCTAAAATGCAATTTTAGAGGATGTGTTTTTTAAGATGTAGAGTTCCATTCCATGGAGAACAAAGGAAGTGATGGTTAGCTCTTAGGTCTTAAGGAGTTATTTTTAACAGATTACCAACTCTTCAGTTGCAAACATGTCAATATTGATTATTAGTTAAGACACTAGAATTGAAAGTTAGGGTCCAAGCATCAGAGATTGCAATTGCTTATTCCTCCCGTATTCTGAATTTATTTTTGGCTCGCATAATGTGCTAGGCAGTTGGATCCATGTGTCTAACGTCTAAGCATGTCAAGTATTCTATTCAACTAGCTGTTATATTATTTTTCTCAGTATTCTGCTTTATACTCCCTAAGATTCCCTTACCTGCCACTTCTTTACTTTGACTAAATACTTGTACGCTTGATGCAACACTCATCTTGTTAAAATGCTACCAGAAATCCAGCACGTAGCATGTGTCACATGTAGTAGATTTTGCGGAATGTTGATTGTTGCAACTTCTTCAGGCCTTATAGGTGTTGAACTCTCTTTCAGGAACCCAGCAGTGTCGAGAAGATTATGGAAATTGATGATCATATAGGATGTGCTATGAGTGGGTTGATTGCTGATGCACGTACACTTGTTGAACATGCACGAGTTGAGACCCAGGTACCATAGTTTTTACCTTTTAGTGCCTTTGCTATGAATTGCTATGTACTTTTTATGCTGATATCTTTTACATTCACACAGAACCACCGATTCTCATATGGTGAGCCAATGACCGTAGAGTCCACAACACAAGCTCTTTGTGATCTGGCCCTTCGATTTGGTGAAGGAGATGAAGAATCCATGGTACAATTGCACATCTTTATCATAAATAGTTGTAGATATTTTGATTTCCTTTTCTACGGTATTTTTTGCTCATCTTAGTAAGCATTAAAAAGAGGGCCACACCCAGTATGACTTGTGTAATTGTGCATTTGCTTTCCTTCGCCATCTGATGTAGAATTCTGCCTCAGTCATTACTTTTGAACTGCTTATTTACATATTGTAACGTTTTCCTATGCAGTCCCGACCATTTGGGGTGTCTCTTCTCATTGCTGGTCATGATGAGAATGGGCCTAGCTTGTAAGTATCGGATAACTTTGCATTGTATTGGTTTTCATGTACAAAAATCCCTTTCAGCATATGAGCAAGACGAATGAATTTCTGTACATTACTAACTTTTAGGACCAACATTTCTCTTAATGATGTCACTGGATAATCATATCATCACTATCGTGAGTGGTTAAAACTTAGTCATCGAACTGCCATTCTGTGAAGAATGCGATCCGTTAACAATTACTATTACCATAGTTAAAACAGTCCCCATGTTCAGAGTGGTTTCTAAATATGGTCATTTGCAAGTGATAATTCAGTAGAGATATAATTATAAGCTACATGCTTTTTACTGCATGCTTGTTTTAGATTGTAAAGTTAAGAGAGCTAATGTAAGAAGTTAAAACTATAACAAGCTAAGAGAGCTAATGCATCGTTTGCATGATGTGCCTACCATGCCGCAATGTATTAATGCAAGATTAGATAGTTACAGATCAAACGCTTCATTGACTAAATCAACTTTGAAATAAATCCATAATTCTCAGTTGTTTCTCAATTCACAATTGAGGTGTATGATTATTGATCCCAGTAGCGTGGTTCTTCAACCTATGCTCTTCAGCATAGTTATAATATAAAGGTAGTTATAGATCCCTAAAAGTATTTAAATTGGTATCCAGATTAATATTTTCAATTAAAATGATTTATATTTGCCCTGGTTGGACGGATAAAATGAAGTATCCAGGTTCTTAGGGAAAAGCCCAAGTATGGTTCCTAGAGAAAACAAACAAAAATTGACTGGCACGGTGCTGATATGCAACTTTGTTCTGTCATTTACCTGTTCACAACTTCTCTTTTGCAGATACTATACTGATCCCTCTGGCACATTTTGGCAATGCAATGCAAAAGCTATAGGTTCAGGTTCCGAAGGTGCGGACAGCTCTTTGCAAGAGCAATACAACAAGGTATTTCACCTCTGTTTGTATGTTGTTTTTTAATCTCTGGAAGTGTTGAACCTGGTAACTTTATTGATTTAGGAGTCGATTTGTTATTAGGTTTTATGATATCCAATTCAGCAATTTCTAAATAACTAAAATTAAAATGCATGAGTAATTTGATGCTAATTTACTAAGGATCCCCCACCTTTCCTGCAGGAGCTAACTCTTCAAGAAGCCGAAACAATTGCTCTGTCCATTTTAAAGCAAGTAATGGAAGAAAAGGTACAGTGCTTCATCAAATATTTGCAATTTTGAGATTGCACTGTATATATTTGTTTATTTTTCTGACTGCTATTTGTTGTTGAACAATGTTATTGTTACAGGTGACCCCCAACAATGTTGATATTGCCAAAGTAGCACCAACTTACCATCTATACACCCCGTCGGAGGTGGAAGCTGTCATTACTCGTCTATGAGAATGCGTTGTAGTAGCAACAACTTGCTTTTCTGTCATAATGATGCATGAGTTGAGGGAGAAGTTTGTATTTGTTTCTGACGATTAAAGCTGTGAAACGTTAATTTTGGTGTGGCACTAAACTCGTCTACTCTTCAGTTGGATAATTTAATTACACCTTATCAGAAAAGAACCTTCTAAGTGGATAATTCTGTTTCTAGGACGGGGTTGCTACATTGCCTTTTTAAAGTCAGTAGTTTGCCCGTGCATTTTTTTTTTTTTTTTTTGTGTGGAATAGCAAGGTAAATATGGAGGGTAAACTTGGTAGCTTTGATGCTGGTAAAGAAGCTTTAATGGTTTCAATGTTCACTTAAATTTCATTTCAGAAATCGTGTATGAACAGTAATATGTTCTGATGATCTAAAATCTAATCAAACCGTGAATCAGAAACCGAAACAGTCAGAACATTAGACTGCTATGACTGTTTGGATCTGTTTAGTGATTTCATTGGTGCGTAGCGAGTGAATGATTTCTGAAGTTATGCGTCCTCACATATAACGGTTTGACATTTTGTCGGGACTCATAATTCCAACTGGAAAGCGTGCATGATATGAAACACGCTGAACAACCAAAACTGAAATACCATAGTTTGGCATTGATCCAAATATAACGACAGCGATACCATCTAATGTCATGGGGGGAAGACTGACCATCTTTGTAAATAAAATTATCAGAAGGTTTTTATCAAGACATCAAAACCGCAAAAGACTTTGGTGGACAAGCTGAAAATGTCGGTGTGTCTGTCCATTAAATAGAAAAAAGACACGTTAACGGTGTCCATGTCCAAAATATAAATTTCGGATGTTTTTGGCGATGGAGGACCATCCACGTGTTAGCTCCTTTTTTTCTTTTTAACTTTTGCTGGACAAAATACCCGCGGTACACTGGGGCATTTTTTTCTTATTTTTATATGTTTTACGGTGATAACGAATATAGATATTTATTTAAAATTTAAATAATTTAAATAATTAAATAAAATTTATATGTAATAATGTAATTTGAATTTAAGTTTTCAGAACTTTCGCGTATTATTATTTTAATTTTTTATATTTTATATGTCACATTTAAATTTGTAACGAAGAATCGCATATAAATAATAATATATACACTCTAAATAAATAATGTGCTAAAATAAAATTCGTTGAAAAATCTACTAATATTTTTTTAAGCAATTACCCAATTTAAAAATATAAGCAAACGCATAAAGAATGACTAATTAGAATAAGTTGGTTATTCTAATAATTAAGCTAACAATTCTCGCATACATAGGTGGATCATAAATATAATTATCTAAGTAAAGATTCATTTTTGGATGCCTAATAATCTAAATTTCAACTCGTCAATAATTAACATACAACCTAAACAAAGATAAAAAATAGTGTTCCTTAAAATATCCAAATTTTAGTTTTATATTGAATGTAAAAAAAAAAAAAAAGTGAATCATAATTAAAAATGTATTATATACAATAAAAAAGCAAACTTTCTTTCAAAATGAAAAAAAAAAATCATAAAAAATAATCAGGAAATATTTAATTGTTTTATTTTTCAATAAAAAAGACACTACAAATGAAAGTAAAAAATAAAAATAAAAAAGATAGTCTTATTAACCGAGCTTGAAAGAAACAAAAATTAATGACGATGTAACACATGAATGATAAATACCTTTTATCTAGACCTGTCAATTCTGGTTAGAGTATTAAACCCGTTTGATCTTGAACCTAAAATGAACCGTAGCCGAAATGATCTAAGCCCAAAATGGATGGAAATCGAAGCAACCCAGAACTGGAACGACCCAAACCTAAAAATTTAAATACTCGAATGGTTTAGCCAAAATTTAACTCGAGTGTTAAACCAGTAAATGACCCGAACAAAAAAAAAAACCCAAAATCAAAGTGATTCGAATCCAAATTGCCTGAAACTGAAACGATGACATGAAAATTTAAATACTCTAAATAGTTTAGCCCGAATTTCACCTCTTATTCATTATTTTTTTTAAGCTAAAGAAAACAAAAATAATAAAACATAAACAGAAGGAAAAAAATTGTGACACATGAATGCCTCCTCCATTTGATTAACTCAATTTTCCCAAACCCAAAATAGCCCATATTCAGAATGACCTAAAATCAATTAATTTAAGTGTTAAACCCGATTAATCTAAAACTAAAATGAATCGCAAATAAAATGATCAGAACATAGAAATTGACACAAAAAATTAAATACTCGAAATGATTTAACCCAAATTTCATTTTTTTCTTTTTTTAAGTAAAAAAACTAAAATAATAAAATATAAAATAACAAAAGAAGCTAGAAACAATTAAAAAATGGTTGCAAAATGTAAAAAAAGGGCGACGTGGCCTTTTCCATGCTTGCTTTTATTCTATATTTATATACAAGATGATTTGGGTTTTTTGAGCTTGAAAAAAATAAAAAATAAAACAGAAGTAGAATTCAAGTTGAATCATTTTAAGTATTTAATTTTTCTATCATTTTTGAGTTCGAGTTATTATAATTTTGAGTTATTTTAGGTTTAGGTCAATTCAGTTTTAAGTTATTTTGAGTTTGGGTCATTTTGGATTTGGATTAATTACGTTCGGGTCATTTTAGATTTGTACCGTTTTAGGTTCAATCAATTGAATTTAATATTTGGGTTAATCAAATAGAAGAGGCATTCACGTGTCATATTCTCTTTTCTAACTTTTTAGTTTTTATTTTTTGCTTTTTAAATTTTATTATTTTCGTTTTTTTAGTTTGGGAAAAAATAAAATTTAAAAAAGGTGAAATTCAAGTTAAAACATTTTGAGTATTTAAATTTTTGAGTTTGGTTCATTTAAGTGTAGGATCATTTCAGGTTCGGATTACGTTAGTTTCAAGCCATTTCAATCTCGATTTATTTTGAGTTTGAGTCAATCGAGTTTAACACTTGAGTTATCAGGTTATGATCATTTTAGATTCAAACTATTGTGGGTTTAGGTTAATCGGTTGTAACATTCAAGTTAATCAGTTTCAATCAATTAGGTTTAACACTCGAATTTATCAGGTTTAATAATTTTTTCTTCATAACATTTCAAGTTAGTTGCTCGAGTCAATTTGAATTGAGATAATTATGGGTTCGAATCCTTTTAAATTTGAATCATTTACAAGTTCGGATTAATTGATTTTAGACTATTAACTTTTTTTCAATTAAATCAAATTGAATTTGATTTAGATGGATTGAACATGTCTAGACGAAAGATATCCATCATCTATCTATCACATCCATAAAATAAATGTTGATAATTTTTTTAAATGGAAGAGTGTTTAACATGTTGGTTTTTTTTTTTTTTTTTTTTTTTTTTTTTTTTTTTTTTTAAAGGCCATGAACCTACTTTAAAAGCACTGATACAAGTCCCATAACATTTAAACTCTTTTTGCTGATCGAGGTTTTTTTTTTTTTTTTTTTTGGTCATTGCCTTGCTCTAATTCTTATGGTGTACTTAGGCCCTAAACTTATTTATTATTAAAATATTATTTATATTAGTATAATTATTATTAAAATATTATTTTATATTTTTCAAATAATAATATTTACATAAATATTAATTATTAATTATTAAATTATTAAAAATTATTTACCATTAAACTAATAATTTTTACCATTAATATTTCAAATAGTAATATTTTAATGATCATATTTAATGCTAAAATTTTATATTAATGTTAAATACTTAAAAAATAATACTATTAATTATTAAAGCATAATTATATAAATATTTAAAATATTATTTTTACAATTTTTAACTAAAATATTATTGTAATATTAAATATATTTTACCTAAACGTTACAATTTATCATTAAAACAATAGGTTATACTAATATCTTATTAATTATTATTCAAATAAATAATATTATATTATATATTATTAAAATATAAATATATATGTTTAACAATATTCAAAATATAAGTATTAAAAATTATAATATTAAAATAATTTTATATTAATATTTTTGTATTTTTAAATAATTTTAAAATTAAAAGTTAAATATTTTCATTAATAATAATAATAATAATATTTTACTAGAGTTAAATTAAATTTTAATATAAAAATCATATTACTTATTCAAAAAAAAAATCTCATTTTCCATTGGCACGTAAGTCATTTTCTCTTTATTAAATTATTTTTCTTAAAATAAACAACAAATAATGATGAAAACATTTTTTAAAAATTATTTTCTGTGAAAAAATCAACTCCTAGTATGTACTCACTCCATCCCTCATAATTCGCTTTCTTTTTTTTTTTTTTTTACAATTTTTTCCCTTTTCCCTTTTGCCTTTCTGGCTTCTCCTTATCCTTATTCCCTATTATCATCTATCATCTCCTCGAAGCTTTTTTCATTCATCTCCTTCTTTAACCTTTTTCTCCCGTTACTAAAGCCTTTTCCCAATCCCTTCAAAGATTTCTCAAAAAATTTTATTTTCACACATTATAAATTTATAATTCATGCATTATTATTTATATACGATTATTTGTTAGGAATTCTTTGTTAGGAATTCATCGTGACAAATAAAATATGAATAATTAAAATAATAATGTATTGGATAAAAAAAATTTTAAAAAACTCACTTCTGCTTACGTTATTTCTTCAAACTTTCTTTTGATTATTCAAATTATTTAAAATTTAAACTAACATCTATATTTATAAATAATGTAAAATCCACCGAGGTAAGAAAAAAAAACTACTCTCAACATAACGTGGGTATGTACCCTATTATCTATATGAAAAAAAACTAAATAACAGTGTCCATGTATCTATATGAAAAATATGACACTTCTTATTGAGAATTCTTGCCAAGTCTACCTTAGACTTAGTTTCGAAATTCATCCATGAAACTTCCGTGGAAATCTGTTAGACGGAAGATGATGGCCGGAATCTTTTCTTCTTGAGGGAGTATTGTGCACCTAAAATGCCAAGTGCCGGGAACCTATGAGAAAACACCACATGTCAATTACTGGTAGAGATGAGTAAAAGGCTAATCAATTGGCTTAAATAAATCACATCCTTGGTGAACCAAAGAAAATACCGATAATGATAACGTAATAAAGTCATCAAGAGCCGTCAAGTATTTAAGTTGATCCAATCAAACTGTCATTTACCAAAACCAGATGATACCTCAATAAATTTAAACATTATAATTGTTAACTTCTGAAAGCAGACGAACCGCAATTGAAAGTTCCCAAACAAAGCTAACGTAATGGAAGGTCAACTCACTTGCCCAAAGCCAGAACCAGGAACAAAAACGATTCCAGTGGCGGTGAGGAGACAACGACAGTAGAATGCATCCGGTGCTGTTTTTGCTGCTTCAGCAGCGTTGATTGCCTTTTCAGGCAAACGAATTCTGGGAAAGAGATACATTGCACCTTCAGCCTGGTTGCATGTTACACCTTCCAACTTGTTGAATGCATCTTCCAATGTCTGCATTAGGTATAAAATCAGTATTATAGAAAAATAGAATCATGCTAAAATGACCAGTTGCAATCATAAAGCCAGTAAAAAGAGACGCTTAATCAAAAGCACCAACAACTATTTCATTTGACTCACTTAACTGATAGAATTGTGTTAGTCATATAGTTTAAATCTCCGACACCGTCAATTCCAAAGTTCCCAAATATTTTGGTTAAGTAACATATAAGAATGTGGAATTTAGCAAATTAAACATCAATGCTCCTTTATTCATATTATTTAAACCAGGCCGCCAAAGAGAGGACTAACCTTTGCACGCCTTGCTAAAGATGAGAGGATTCCATCTCTTTCAGCACGGTATAATTCATAGGATTCATCTCCAACCTGCAAGTTTCATATGCTTTGTCATTTACCAGAAACATCACAAGCCTAAGGCTGCAGAAACCGGAGAAAGTCAGGATCTTTCGGTAGCTTTTACATGCCACCTATGTAAACATAATATTTTACTCCGTTGTCCCAGAAAAGTACTTCCCCAAAGACAAAGTTCTGCACCAGACAGCTTCCAAATTGTCAACCACGCTGAAGCATCATGGTTGGGAGATTCGAAAGCTTTCTCAAATTATGAGTTTCATCTAAAAGAACCAATGCTTACAAGCAGATATTCAAAGCTCAGAATCTGTCTGGTACGATCCAGTCTTACATTTACTTCATACATCCAATGTCATTGGAATAAACACACAAAATTGATGTTAAACAGCAAAATATTTAACCTTAGGTGGACTCATGACAAGGCTAGCAAGAATTTGACCAGAGATGTTGGAACACAGATTCACAGATGCCACTTTGTACATTTGCTCCCTGACATCAGTACCAAACACAGTAACCTCCATATAACCTCCCCTTTTCCCGCACTCTCCGTAATACCCTTCAGACAGTAAAAGAGTGCATATTCTCTGTCAAAATTCCAAATTTGCATATGCACGTTGACCTTCTATAAATGAAATAATAGAACTAAGATAACACCAATTTTACCTTTTGAAACTGACTGAAAAGATACTAAGGATATATCCTTCTCGTCATAACCCATAGATCGGGAAACCTTCTTAAAAGAGTGGAATTTCTTTTCAGGAACATAAACATCCTCCTGGTAAACCTGTAAAACCATAGGTGGTTATTAATGTCAATGTGGGAGAGAACCAACCCTTGGGGATCGTAACAGGAAAGCAAAGTCATTGCCAACAAAGGGCAACAAAGCAAGAACATGTACCAATCAACCTACCTCATCTGCCAGCAGAACAAGACCTTCTTTCTTGCAGAACTCCACAATTGCCTTCTGGTTTTCCTCAGCAAGAACCTGGAAAAAATGAAAGAATAAAATCATGTAAAAATGAAATTCAACAAACTCCTTCATTTATAATACAATTTTTGAAAGCATATTATTGATTACCTGCCCTGTTGGGTTGCCTGGATTTATTATAACCAAGGCCCTAACAGTGATGCTCTTGGACCTGGCAGTCTCCAGCTGTTTCTTAAGCTCAGATACTTCCAAACCCCATCCTATAGCTTCATCAAGATAGTATGGAACCTGCAAAAGCCAAAATAACGTCGAAATGACAATAATCCAATCAACAAATCGCTTAATGATAAAATTTTACAAGTCCTGCCAAGACAGTCAGCTAAAAGGTAATCCTCAAGAAACATAAGGCAACTTGATTTTGGTCAGTTAAAGCTGCCAATAACCAGCAAAAAGCAAATACTTCACTGACAGCTAAAGAACCCAGATGGCGTACAAATATCTAAAATTCTAAATAGTGATTTAACATATTATATGCATACCAAACTTCCACCATGCAGAGCAATTGAAGCAGAGTATAAAGGATACTGAGGGATGGGACAGAGAATTCCATCCTTCTCAGATCTTATCAATAACTGCATCATCATATGCACCTGGAAATAAGGAGGAAACATCGATTCTGTTATACACGCGTTCATGAGTAACTCATCATTCATTAAAACAAGAAGGTTTGAGATAGAAACTTACCGCAGGGCTGGCAACATCTGTCAAGAAAATATCATTTGGATCAGCAGGAAAACCATCACGAGCCTCAATTCCAGCAGCAATGGATTCACGTAATCCCTTGATACCCTGACATGCAAAGAAGATGAAAAATACATGAATAATATGCCAGCATCTGTCAAAATCCCAAGATATGAGCAATGATCGCAACCTGGCTGTGACTGTAGGCACCAGTTGCCTTTCCTGGAATTTGATTAAGAATTTGCCAAGCCCGCTCTATGGAGTCCGCACTGCAAAAGGCCATGAGCCAAATTACACACGGCATAGGCATGACTGTTAAAGAAAAGCAGGTGATCTGCCAAAGCAAAGGTTCTACGGCTAGAAGAAGAAAACATCTCTTTATGTTTTGCCTTTCACTGGGTTCAATCTAAGTTGACGAAGTTTTCAGCCATTGTGAACCATCAAGAAAAGATTTCTTTGAAGAAGTCTAGATAGCCCTTCTATTCATAGACTTAACCAAAATGGAAGAATTTTTAGCAGAATTTAAGTAAGACAAGGGGGTAATATGTATATCTTCTACATTATGGGCATGAATAAGACCATTGAAGGGTCCAGATTAAACACCCATCTCAAAACCCAAAACTTTATCAGGTGAAAGAAAACAAATGAAACAATTATAAAATTTAACAGAACAAATCACAGAGCTGACGGCCAATATTAATTCTCAGTACCTGAATAAACGCTGTGTTTCACTTTTGTCCAAGATGGACGGATGGTCACATAATGCAAGAACCTATTGCAGAGACAGCCTAATTAGAATTGCTTCATTCACAATGACACAACTTTATGGTAATCAGTATCACCTAGTAACAAAAAACTAACCTCTCGGAAAAAGGTTATCGGCTGCTGACCAAGAGACTGAGGATTTCCAATGTTGCAGTATAGTATCTGAAAAAGATGTTAGCATTTAACGCCAAATGCTAAAGTATCAAATAAAAGTTCATGTAATACAATTGTAGCAAAACAATCTATGTTTGAAAGATCATCCTCCCCCCCCCTTCCCCTGGCCCTGATTTGTAGTCCTATAGGGAACACCTTTATTGTGCCTCTTTTAGACAAGAAGCATTCCAATAATCAGACACACGAAATCTACAAGTCAAACATAAAAGCCTCTTCATTTTACTTCAGGAGTTGCACACTGTTATGCAATCGGTCATTCACTAATGGCAATATGATATAAGTATGACATTTGCTATTCAACCATGGGAGAGCAAAAGGAGCGGGCAAGGGGTGTATTGTCAATGAAGTATAAATGAGATTCCAACTCTCGAAGTATAAATGCAGAAAGTTATATACCTCTTCAAAGGGATGAGCGTTTGGATTAGTCTGTATCTCTTGTTGCAATTTCTGAGATATAGAAAATATCATTAGCAGACTATTCCATAAATTTTAAAATAAAATCCAGCTTCATACACGAAACTATATCAGCAGCATTTAATTAAAATTTTCTAAAATATAATGAAAACCGTCAACCAACATGGATACTGATGCTGTAATCACCCAAAAGTCACCTTTTAGTCCATTTTACGGTTATAGTCGGATGTGCACACAAGCAAGGAAATATAACTCGAGAGAAATAAAATTGTTACAAATGCATAAGAGATGAAGCAGATTGGCATACTACCTGGGCAAGGATGACAATCTCACCACGGACAGCATACTCGCATTGTAGGACCTGATGAAAAAAGAGTGAATTAGGGATAAAGAAACAGACTGATCGCACAAAAGGTATCAAGCTGGCTCAAACTGGAATGAGAATATTGCATATCCTGAACCAACACACAAAAGTCATCAGAAACTTGAATGATTCAAAAAGTTTTCTAGTTAATGCCTTTGCTTTTAATTTTTTTTTTTAATCTCAGAATTCAGCAAAGCTGAGTTCTAATTTGCAAATGCAGAGAGCTTGAACTCAAAATTTAGTTTGATTAATTCATATAAATATTTTTAATAATTAAAATTTAATTAATTTTGTGTTTAAATCTTTAGCATGCATCATTATTTTTTTTTTAAGGTATGATCTTTTTTGTATAAAAAAAAAAACTAAAAAGACTTTGATTTTGAATTCCCTTCTCCAAAACATTACTACAAAAACAAATCAAGGCTGGCCTTATACAACATCATTCATGAATTTAGACTTTTCTTTTTTGGTTATGCTGATCTATATTTTATTTAGCATAAGCAGACAAGACAGGAAAGGAACTTTCACTCCATTTTTTATTTGGTATAATCCTAACTTGCCTGTTTTGAATCAGAAGAAACAATCACTGCTTTTTTTGTTTTTTCGTTATGGAACAGGAATCCCGTCGAAAATCGAGGGAAATTCAATGAAAAATCAAACGAACAAGCAGGCTTGTCAAAAGCTGAGCAAGGTTCTCTTTTGGTAGAATAGAGTGGTTCAGAGCCGAATGAATTGGCCCCTGGCCACCGCAGCCAGCCAAAACTATTCTTTTTTTTTTTTTTCTCTTTTTTAGAAAAGAATGGTCGGGGAGAAAAGTAGCAAGGCGACCTTTTTGACAAGTTAGAAGCTTACACATATCAAAATAGCTTTTAACGATCAGGATACGGATGGAAAAATGGAATCAACGTGTTCCATGTTGACGGGAATTACGGGAGTCTCGGTTCGTGAATAGATGAATTAAGATCTTGAACTTCAAATTTACTTAATTTTATTTCATAAAAGTAATTAAGTGAATCAATTGAGTTATATTATAAGTTTATTTTTTAAAAAATACAATGCCATTATTCCATTTAACAAATGCAAAGACCCCTAGCTCTTTGACTCTTGACAATTGACATGCCAAACATCTTGGCATTGATATTGCAGCTTGGATATATAATGTAATGAAATGATATTACTCATAATTAAGTTTTCTGTCAAAAAGGATAAAAAAAAAGAACTTCTTGAAACGGATTAGAAGAATATATTGATTTGCTGATGCATAAGAAGATAAAGAGCCAGCATCGGTGTTTCTGTCCAAGGGAAAAGTTTCTTGTTTCCTGAGATGGACTAGTATGTACTGGTTTACTGTATGCATAAGAAGATAGGTCTTAAATGTTATAAGAAAGAGAAAAGAAAACCTAAAAAAGTAGATTAGATTTTTTGGTAATATGTGAATAAGGGGTTACAATTTAAATTAGCTTAATGTCATCTCTTAAAAGGTGGTCGCATGAGCTATATGAGGTAAGCAATATGGTAAACTGGGTTCAAAAATTAGATTTGTTGAACACATGAATAATTAACTACTTTTCTCTAAGGACAATTTCTGAAATTAATAGCAGAATGATGCATTCTTTAGAATAGAATATTGGTTTGACAATGACACCCAACGCAAATGCCAGGATGCTAGTGAGAGACGAATTCCAGT
Source organism: Adansonia grandidieri (assembly GCA_038382065.1). NCBI lineage: Eukaryota > Viridiplantae > Streptophyta > Magnoliopsida > Malvales > Malvaceae > Adansonia > Adansonia grandidieri. Next base: position 5,869,531 of record JBBYHK010000003.1, read on the forward strand.
CCAACACGTTAGCTGTAAACGCAAATGGATTTTATGTATCTTGCAGCAGTTCTTACCTCAGCCATAAACTACAACCCTTACTCGGCTTTGCTTTATCTTAAACACAGAAAGGTGGCGAGTTGGGCATTTAGTTTTAGCAAGGTTTATCCTATTTCCCCATTAAATATCTAACAAAATTTTGACGGATTCTTCACTTGGTAATTGGTATGTCAAAACTCAATGTTGCAGTTTTTGGGCTCAAAAAAATTTCGTCACTCATTGTTGTATAGTAGATGAACAAAGGCTTCTAGCTCATCCATCAATGTATCCTCATCCCAAAACATTTTGTTAAATCTTTCTGGGTTCATTCTTCATATTGACATTTAAACTTTCTTCTTATTTTTTGGTTTACAAAAGATTGTTAAAGAATAGAGAGAGCGTAATCACGGGGCGTAATACATTTGAGTGTTATATATATATATATATATATATATATATATATTTAGTTCTACATACAAATTTTAGTGTCAAAAAGAAAAAAGAAAACCCATTACCTCAGTATTTTGATCTTTGACCTTATCCCAACCCTAACTTTAAATTTGTGATCAGATCATAAAGCTGGTTGGTACGTGACAGTGGCATCAGGCAACCACTCTTCGCCTTGTATGAAAGTTCTCACCGTGAACTTCCCAGCGTCATCGTCTGAGAGAGTGGGCGTGTAACCTGCCCATTTCACCCTTTGATCCACGCTTGATCCAGGTCCACTGTTTCGATACTCTGCATAGAAAATTGAGCTAGGTGGGTCAACATTAGCGGTCCATTCTTTCCAGCCCGCTGGTTCCAAGAACGCCCCAATGTCTGACTGCATAATAACAGCAGTGGAGCATTCTTTCCAGGGCCTGCCAAGGTAGGTTTTAGCAGTGAGGTTGCCAAATGCAGTGAGTGAACACTTCTGAATAGAAATGCCAGTGTTTTGGTTAGGGTCTTTTTTGCCTTGAGCTGTGATGGTATTGAACTGGTTTGGCAAAGGTTGCCTTGGCCGGATGTTGCAGCTTTGGAAGACTACCGCTGCATTCCCAAAAATGAAGTCAATTGTGCCCAAAATGTCACATTCTCGGTAAAACTGACGGTTGGAGTGGGCATATAGAGTGTGCTGGTAGGCATCAAATGAGCAGCGGTAGAACACTGAGCGATCGGAACCAGACCGCATAGCCACTGCTTGGTGCTTTTCAGCACCAGCTGAGTTGACGAACCCTATGTCTTTGCCAATGAATCCCTTCCCTGCCACAGCTGGTGTTAATTCACGCAAGAATTATTAGTACTCTTATTATTTATCCATCAGCAATTGACAAAATATGAATGCATGAACTTATTAGGTGATATTCAAAACTGATGCCAATTAAATCAAAAAGAAAATCCAGTCTTCGAGTCAGTTCCGATTAAGACACTTCCTTACAGATTAGGCAAATTCAAGCACATTACCCACTGTGCAACATGTTCTCTAGAAAGAGCCATTTGATAAAAACTGGGGAAAGTGTTGTTGGCAAACCAGAACAACAGTGAACAAAGCCAATAGATATGTCGCATGCAGCCTGCAGGAATGAATATATTCCCTTTCTTTAGGCCTATTTTACTGAATCTGCTCCTTCAAGATCTGTCCATTTAGGTATCTCTCTGTTCCAAGTTCAAACTTTTCAAACCGGAAAAGAGAAAAGAAAAAGAATTAAAGAAAAACAACATTTTAAATTGGTTTTCCAGTAATGCTTCTTTGGAACTACCCTCTCCAAGATTTTTTTTAAGCAATCTCATAGGAAAATTAAAATGAAGCTCTCAGAAACCTGTTTTTCCATATTGGCATCAATGATCAAACGCATTTAAAACAACAAAGACTTTTCACCAAATTTTAGAAATGCCCTTTTTCAGGCCTCAACCAAAGCTTTTCTGGACAAACTTCCAACTATAAAATCATTAAAACTGTCCAATCCCCATCAAAATCAGACAATTGATCAGTTTAGATCACCATCTAATGGATGAGGCTTGAGGGGAGCATTGAAGGAAAATATTCCTTGGATTTACCAAGATATAGCCAATTTGTAAAGTTAATTTATGTTAAGTGTAGTAGTATTATCAGCTGCAGGCCTTTTAAATTGTTGGAGTGACTGGGACCATATGGACAGATAATTGTAAATCACAAACCAGACAGGCACATGGTGGGGCAACCAACATCCTGGCTTCAGCCTTACTTGTTGATTGAAATTCTCAAAAGCAAGCAGGCAGGGCAACCAACATCATAGTAGATTAGCATAATTTTAGGAAGGTATGCCTTTTTCGTTAATAGAAAACCCCCTTCCTTTTTTTGTCTACGATTGGAGTTTTTAGGAAAGCTAATATAAGATCAAAGAAGGGTTGATTTTCCTTTCCCAAGTAGGATTGAAAAATTCACATGGTAATGCCTAACACTTAAGCACAATGTGGTCTTCTTTAACTTGTTCATAAGAGACGATCATTCTGCTGTTTCAGGAACTCTCTCTAGCACATGGTTTAAGCTTCGTTATGTTTTATGAAGTTTGACAAATCTAAGGAGCAAAGACAACATAAACAGTTCGAGAGTTTGTTTTCTTTGTTTCGGAAATTGTAGCTTGAGATTACTTGCTAATGATCATTAAACACAGTAAGGGATTAACCAGAGCAAACAGTAATGTACTCCACTGAAAGTATAAATCTAAAACTGATTGAAAATTTCTTACTGAAAGTAGCAGTAGCAAAGGTGGGAGTTCCATCAACAAAATTCAGGCCACCGGAAATTATTGTTTTAGTTTTGCCATCACCGTAAATCATCACATTCCACTTGTTTTTATCCAGAATCACATTCTCAACATACTTGCCTTCCTTCACATATATCACGAATCTCGATTCATTCCTCTTCCCCACCAAGTTCACCGCCTCTTTAATCGTCTTGACATCCCCGGAACCATCTTGAGCCACAACAACATATGGGGTAGGCTTCGACTCCAGCAACAGCCTCCTTTCGGTAGGACTAACCCAAGCTGGAAACTCTGAACCTGCTTCCTGAAACCCAAGCAACCTCCTATGAATCGGAATATTAAAATCAGTCAACAAACCCAAGATTTTAGCAACGATAGCCAAACTGTTGCTGGCATATTCACTTGAATTCTGTACGGCAGCTTTCATTTCTTCCAGAAGTGTGGCGTTGAAATGATTTGTGGCGTTCAACTCCTCCAGGGTGTCCAAACATGTTTCTTGGTCAGTTATGGTCGTACTTAGCCAAGTCTTCAAGTCATCGATCTTGGAATCTGACAACAGCTTCTCTCCTTCTCCAACTTCCAGGGAAGTTGCCGAATCATTCAGTCGATCCAACGCATCCTCAAACAGATCTCCACATACATCTAAGGCAGATTTCACTTGGTTATTATTGGTTTCAGCTTTTAGCTTGATCGGATATTGAAACAACCTAGAGAGCTCGTGGATGGCTACTTTCAAAGACAGCTTGAAGAGGAGTTCTGGATCAGTTGTATTTGAGGCAGCAACGGACGATATGCTGGAGAAGCAGGAAGCTGGGTACTGAGTCACACTGCAAACTGCTTTGAGTGAAGCAGCTGGAGTCAACTCAGTTGGGGGTACAACAGTGTTGGGAGACGAGTTTCTTCTCTTGTGTATCAGAGTCCCTGCAACTGCGCCAATGATAACTATCAATACCACGGCTAGTGAAATGATAAGGATGACGAGACGTCTTCGCTTCTTTCGCTTGAAAGCTTTTTCTTCGAGCTCATCAACTTTACCATAGCCCTTGAATGACTTAACTGAATCCATAGCTCTTTCTCAGTTTCCTTGCTAGTCAGCCTAATTTCTTGAATCCGCTTCGCATGCGTGGGAGATTTTCCTATAGGGTTAGAATCTCTAGTAAGTGGAGAAAAGGATAGAGATGAACGGGGAAGCTTTGTGGGGGCGTCCATTTCACATAAAGAGAGGTAAAGATAGATCATTGGATCTCCCTTCGATGCGTCTTTGTCAATTTAATAGTAAATCAATCAAGTAAAAGGATAATAGAGAAAAAAAACTAAAGGGTTGATCTTGCACAATATCATTTTTTATTGAATATCTAAAAAAGAACGTTTTAAGTAAATTAAACACATAACTCTAATCATTAATGCTATTAAAAATATAATATGCTGTTAATATATAATTAAATTATAATATATGATAAAAATAATTTTTAAAAAATTTTTTATTTAAATTTTTTATTTTTGAAAAGAGTTAAATACTCATTTAGCTTTTATATTTTTTTTTATTTTTAGTTTAAATTTTAAAGAAAAAATTTATCAATTTATTATTTATAATTTCAGTCTGTTTGATATATTGCACCTAAGTAATATTCCTTTAGACAAAAGCTGATATGAATTTTATGATCAAGACATGTTCGTTCGACCGAAAATGCTATATTAACTATTTAAAATTTTTTCCATGTCATTATTTTTTTTCATTTACTAAAAAAAGCTTAAAATTTATTTCATTTTTTCTGTCATTTAAACCCATGGCAGATAACCGGCCTGTTATTTTTTTTTTTCGTTTTTAATTTTAAAGAGTCATAGGTGAAGACAAAGCCAACCAATGGAAGTGCACCAAAACAAAGAGTTAGCCAACTACACTGAATGGACAAAGGGAATTTTAGAGTTATAGTCGTATAGACGTCAAGTAGAATGAAGTTTATGTGTCTTCAGATTTGTGGGCATCAATTCCTTCGTGAAATGGTCACATGGGATTAACATTGTCCTTCCAAGTGTCTCGCTTAAGCGAGCTTTTTGGTTTCCTTTGGTTTTATTTGGACACCCACTAAGATCAGGTAATAGTGTTGTAAGCCTGTGTGGCACTTGAATTGGGGAATGTACTATTCTTTGACTCTTGGACCGTTACACTAGTGTTAGGTCACGACTACTGTCAACGTCAAGGAAGTATTAAGCATTACACCTAGTATTGGAACCATTGGCTTTTTGCAAGTTACAATAGTATTCTCAGATAAGACCATGGACTGAAAAAGTGAATCAGGGCCCTGATTGGTATCAAGCCCAACCACTGGGTTAATGTCAAGCCCTTTACTCAACCCACATCCCCCGTGGCTGATGACATCTTGATTTCAATGTTTCAACTTTTAGCATGAATTTGCCATGAAATGAAATTTTTTCATCAGATAAATTTGAAGTAATTTAAAACAAACATGGCCCAGCGAAGTAATCTAAAGACATGCTTTTAACTTATAAACCAAGAGAGAAAGGAAAGCCTGTGGAGCTTAACCAACTTCCACCAGCAATGAACCTGCCAGGAGTATACGACTGAGCCTCACTTGCACTAGTGATCACCTTGTACCCTTCCCATTTCACTCTCCCAGAAGTTCCAGCACCTGCCCCGGTGTTCTGGTACTCACCATAAAACAATGTTCTCAGGGCAAAGCTCCCATTCCACTCATGCCAGCCGGCAGGGTCGATCACATCGCTAATAGCTGATTGCAGCAGCACAGTCCTTGAATATTCCTTCCAGGGCCTGCCAAGATATGTTGGGAAGTCGCTCCTAACAGGCTGCAGATCAGAAGTGGCACCTATCCTACATTTCTGAATAACAATGCCTGTGTTCTGGTTGGGGTCAGTCCTGCCTTGGGCTGTTATCATGTTTTTCTGCCCTGCATTGGGTCTTCGAGCGTGGATGTCGCAGTCTTGGAATGCAGCTGCTGCATTGCCGAAGATAAAATCAACGGTTCCTGCTATGAGGCAATTCACGTAAAATTGTCGATTGGAGTGAACGTAGAGAGTGTCTTGGTACGCTATAATGTTACATTGGTAAAATGCTGAAAGATCAGCGCCAACACGGAGGGCAACGGCTTGGTGCTTGGAGGGACCTGCTGCGTTTTGGAAGGTTATGTCTCGGGCAAGGAACCCTTTACCAACTACAGCTGCAACCAAATGGGAACATATATTCCAATAATCAGGCTAAACCGCACAATCAATCGGAGATTTTATAAACTTTAAAAAGCATAGTCAAGAAAAGCTAAGCATCAATTCTTTGGATTACATGATTTCAGCTGCAACCAAGTAGGGGGCCAAGGCCAGCGAAGGTGGAAAGTGAAGGTGATGTTCACTCACATGGTCAACTGAAGGTGGAAAGTGAAAATAGCGAAACTCACTATCGCCAGCGAGAAACTAAAGAGAAAGGATTTATTTGGAAAGCGTCATGGTGGGGTTTTATTATGATCAAGTGTTACAGCCACAATAATGGGGCAAACTATGAGCACAGCTTGTGACAAAGTAATTCAGTGGATTGCCCTTTCTTGCATATAATTGTATCTTCTTTTTAAAATATATGGTCCATATATATAATATGATACCGTATTTGATCAATATTTGACCTTAGTGAGCAGGTCATATGCTCTCTAATTCTAATGAGATAATGTACGGACAGGTAATGCAAACCCAATTCACAGGTTATATATCCGAACTCTGTAAGATATGAATTTTTGTTTAATAAAGATATGTTAAATTTTTTAAAATATATATATATATATATTCATATATTTGAAATAGTGTACTTGCATATTCATATTAGAAATGGACTTACCAACTGTAGCTGAGTGGAAAGTTGTGCTTCCATCGACCACATTCCTGTTCCCGGTGATGATCGTCCTAGTTCTTCCATCTCCCATGAACATTATGTTGGTCTTCTTCTTGGGGACTTCCACGCTTTCTCTGTAGACACTTGCCTTGATTCTAATGACATACCTTTTGCTGCTACGCTCTGGTGCTTTGGCTACCGCTTCCGACACTGTTTTGTAGTTTCCGCTACCATCAGCGGCCACGACCACGTCGGGGATCACCGAAGACGATTGAAGCAGACGCCTGTCACCGGCGGACAACCACTCTGGCCAGGCAATAACGTCATTTTCTTCTTCCTCGATGAGCTTCCTGTTTGATGTCTTGATGAGCATCTGGTTTGCAATATCAGTGTCCGTCATGTTCTTGATCATGGCAAGTGCATTGCTGCACATCTTTTCAACATACCTCTCGCCAGCAATCAGGGCTTCACGGATTTTCTTGTTGGCATCTTCATGAGAGAAACCATCCAAGCAAGTTTCTTGGTTGGTCATGGCAGCACTTATTAGAGTCCTGAGGTCATCCGCATGTTGAGTCAGTGCTTTCTTGTTAGGATACTCACGCAGATCCTGAACAGCCTGGTGAAGGTCGTCCAGGGTCTCATCTACAGTCTCCAAACAATCATGGAGAGCCGTTTTTTCACGTTCCGTCAGGCCCTTTCTAGCCAACAGCTTCTTAATTTTGAAATAGTTGTGTTCAACAGAGGCGGTTGTGATGTTAAGGGACAATTCGATGACGTCTTTTTTGCTCGTAATAGCAGCACGAACTGTAGCAGCAACAGCTGAGAAGCATAAATCAGGGTAGAATGTGCTGCTACAAGCAGATTTTACAATGGCATAATGGGATGTATCGTTTTCATCAGGGTTTATATTTCGTGAATTCACTTCGGCAACAACGCAAATTACAGCAGCAACAATCACTGAAGATGCGCAAACTGCCGAGAAAACCTTCTTCTGTTTCTTGGTGGAGGAAATGTGTTTGCTGCAATCGGGAAATATGGTTGCAAGTTCCTTAAAGCCGGTCATTTTTCTTGGCTACAAGAAAAAAGGACTAGGAAAAAGAAAAAGAAAAGTTCATGGACTATAAAGCAAGACTGGAAGGCTGCAGTGAAGAGAAGTGGCAGCTAGATGGAGGATTTAAAGAGGCTTGCCTGCAAAGCAATTTGCAGCAAGAATTCTCATATTCTTTTTGACATTTTAATTTATTAATTTGATGAAATTATAAATCCTCAAGTAAATTTGGTTTGTCTATATTTACTTTTCAATTTTTGGCTGTTTTTACCTATAAATGTTTTCCTTCTTTTTTTTCTTTTCATTTGCATTCCTAAAGTTTCAGACACACGTTACAACTTGCAAAATTTTTACCAAAATTTTTTCCCTTGGTCCCTGTTTCAATTGTTATTACCAGTACTATTGATTAAAAAAAAATATTATTACCGGTACTAATTTATATTTACATTCATCGTTCCTAAATAATCTTGTATCGATTTAAATTTTGAATTTGAACTTAATTCATATTATTTTAAATAATTATTTTTAAGAATTAATATTCATTTGAATTTGAATCTTAATGTTTATTATCTATTTCATTATTCTTAAATTACAATTTTTTAATATAAAAATCAATTTATCAATTCAAACACTCAATACATAAAATCAAACCCATGTTCCTTTAAGTTAATTATTCCTTTTTATTTTCCATTTTTACCATATCATCATAATTTGTTTCCCCTCGAGGGATCACATCACAATAACAATTAAAAGAGGCCAACAACGTATGCATATGATAATAATTATGAAATTAAACTGCAAAAAAAAAAATTGACCGAAAAAAGGGTTAACATTTATAACTTTTGTCACGTTTGTCTGTTTTACATTTTATGTAAGAAATGACGCATAATATCTAAAGTTTAATATAACTGCTTACCTTACAATATTAAGTTTTTCTACTTTTATCTTAGTTTTTCATGTTTATATATATACATATATATATATATGTATATCTGTGTGGTTGTGTGTGTAAAGGCAAACAAACAAAACCATATCTTGAATTTTTCTTCTTAGTGAAGTACAAACTATATCCAAAACTTTATTGTTATGAAGGCGTTCGATACCAAATATAAATTAAAAACCCACTTGGTTTTATGCCAAAGAATGGGACAGAAGATAAAAGATACAGAATCCCCTCCATGGGATTGGATAGTTCATGCTTGTGTTATATCTATATATATATATATATATATATATATTTATAAAAGGTTGTTCAATTAAGAGCTATAGATCACACATCGGGTATTTATAAAAGGTTGTTCATGGCTATTAGGCTATTACTCTAAATTAGCAGACAATGCAACCAAAAAAAAAAAAAATTAACGTTTTAGAGATCTTGTTATCTTCTACTTCTTTCTTCTTGTAATGGAGGGTTACCTGGCGTACAGAAAACACTGTATCTAAATCAACTACAGGAAAGCTGCAACTGGCAGAAAAGCTAGTCATGAACTGTCGTTGAGGTGAGTGCGAGAAGTTACTTGTTCTGTATAGGATTTTAAGTGCTTGGAGGTATTCTCCGGGAAGCTCGAATCGACCTTTTTCTTAGGAATTTTCTTGTCAGCTTGCAAGTCTCCGAGAGCCTGAGATGATGAACAACCCTTAGTAGCGTTGCTTGACAGTGATGATGCATGATCTTTTCAAACCGAACGAGCTTCTGCTTTCAGCTATGTGAACCCAAGTAGGTTGAAGTAGTGCTGAAAGTAGAAGAGTAAGAACTGTTAGCGCTAGAGTGTATGCTTTCACGGCTGTTTCTAACTGTTAAGAATTTTTTTGTAATGGCTGAGACAGGGTTGTTTGATCTTGGGGCTACTCCCAAACTTGCTACTTACGAAGCTGAAAAAAAAAAAAAAAAATCTAGTTGGGGATCTGCTTATTCTGCTCACCAAGTGAGATCATGTGCTTTTACTTTGACTGTTTGCATGTTGCAACTCTGAGCTGCTGATTTGGTAAACAGTGGGTTTATTCTTTTTCAGAGGGTTATTTTTTGACTATTTTTTTTCTTGGGAGCTAAAATTGATCGGGTTCATATTGTTGATACTTTCATCTTTTGGCTCTCCATTGTCATTCAAGTTCAAAATTACAAAATATACGGATAAGCAGCTGTTCCGAAGAAATGTTAAATATTAATTCTAGCCGCTGTTGTTTCTCCTCTAGTCAAATTGATCAGACTGTGGTACTTGGAAATAGACAGGCACTCGACGGTCCGGTTTGATATGAATTGTATCAAATCCGATAGAGTTAACAACAAGATTTTTATAATTTGTATAGGTTTAGGATATTATCTAATAAATAAAAATATTTTTAATTAAAATTAATTATAAAAATATATAAAGATCAATATCAATTTTTAAATACTTTAAAATATTTTAAATAATAAGATAAATTTTTAACGGAACAAACCTAGACTCCAAGCAAATACTTTTTTTTTTTGGCTATTCAAATCAATCCAATGATGAATACTCTCTGCTTGGAAGGGTCATAGTTCTCTTTATATGGACATGAAGTTCTCTTTGTGATCCATAAAATTTGTCCCAAGATTCGGACTTAATAACTTAAAATTTTCAAATTTCAGTTAAGAAAAAAAATAAAAAACTAAAACAATAAAGTTAATTTAAAACTCATTGTAATCCATCCCACTTGGATTTTTTTTTCGATTCAAAATGTAATTGTTATCGACTGATCGTTAATTCAGTTAATTTGATGTTATTCATAAATTTTTATAAATTATAAATTTTAAAAAAATATTAGGTATCTCTATTTAAATAAGTCAATTAAATAAATGATTGAAAGTTATAAATAATTAAAAATAAAAAATATAATTATCAAATTCAATTTGCATAATCCTTGATCAATAGTTCTTACTAAAAATGTTGTTTCTTATAAGAACTTACTAAAAAAACATATATTGCCAAGATTATTTAAAAATACTTTTTAAAAAATTGATAATAAATCAATTTAATGATTCAAATTATTTGTCCTAATAAAAATAAAAGGCATTTAATATTTAAAAGGGTTCTCAATACAAATATTAAATAAATTACTTCGCTCGGGAGGAAAGGACCGACCGGAGTGGTTCTACCCTACAGTACTAGCATTTAAAGCAAAGCTATCCCGAGCGTCAGAATAACCGTCCGCGCTCGCCTTCTCTCTCGGTTTTACTCTGTAATCCCAATCTCTCTATATCCCTCTCTCTCGTCTTACCGTTTCTCATTCTAATAATTCTAATTCCAGCTTCTATTCTAGCTTGGATCATAAATTAACCGCCTCAGTCCCCAGGTAATTCTCTTCTCTCAAAAGAAATCTCTGTAATTTCGCTTTTCTTCTTTCAGATTTTGGAATAATTTATCTGAATTTTCTGTTTGTTGAATTTCAGTATTGTAAGATCGATCTCCTTTTTTATTGATTAAATTATTTTTTTTGTAGGGTTTAATTACGTAGATCCTAGTTTAGACGTTGACTTTAAACTTCGTTTAATTGATCATCAAAATTAATCATATTTTCAATTTATCAATTTCTTTGTTAATTAATTGGTAATGATTTTGGTAATTCCGTTCCCAGTTCATTCTATTTTGTTTTATAAGAAGAAATTGAAAATTGGATCCCTAAGTTAAAATTAGGTTAAATTTTGTTATAATCTTTGTTTTAATGTTACTCAGCTGTTAATTGAAGTAACTTACGAAGAAAAAACGAATTTATGTTGCTTTTGTTGAGTTATGCTAATAATTATTGACTCTGAACTCATCAAATTCATTTATGAAATTTTGAGGTCTCGATTGCTTAATGATTCCATTGGATCATTGTTCTTTTAATCAGCTGATTTGCTTGCTTTTTTTTTTTTTTTTTTTTTGGCCCCTTCACTAATTTGCTTGCTCATATTCATCTTTAGAGAGAGGATT
>JBBYHK010000003.1:5881120-5892951 GCA_038382065.1 Adansonia grandidieri
TTGTTTTTTGAATCAGTTGATTTTTTTGTTTTTTTTTTTTTTTTTTTTTTTGGGCTCATTAGCTGATTTGCTTGCTAATATTCATCTTTAGGGAGAGGATTTTGTCAAATGGTTGTGGAATTTATTGTATAGTCTTTTCTTTGACTGTTTGTTCTTATTTTACTTTATTTTGTGTCAGTGAATAGTTTTAATTTAAGTTGAAGGAACAGAACAAGGGGTGGGGGCTTTATTTGGTTGTGGCCGAGACAGCTTTTAGCTTTCAAGGAATGGCAGAAAAATCGTGTGTTAAGCGCCTTCAGAAAGAATATAGAGCACTTTGTAAGGTAGTGTTTTCTCTTTGTTGTTACTCATGCTATTTATATGAATTGCTGAACCCTGGAAATGCTTAGCTGTTGTAGAAATCTTGTTAATATTATCTAGTTAACCTTTCATCTCAGTGCAATTTTCTGTTATTTATGTGTCTGTGTGGTTTTAAACTCTTCTTTTGATACAAGGAAAATTTTACGTCTCCGATACCGTGTATGAGGCATGTTACTGCAGAGCTTGCATCAATAGTGAATGGAATGAAAATTTATTGCTGTACGATATGGTAGTTTATTTTCTGTTTTATTGGTTTGTTAATCTGCTATTCAGCATTATGCTTAACTTCCTTTGAAAATAGAAACAGTTGGATATCTTGGGACTCCCTTTAGTAATAATTTGGATATTATTAGAAAATATATTGATGCTGGAATGAGAAATTGTTGTAATTAGTATAAGTTAATTCTATTTTTTTTTTGTCAGATAATTTTAACAGTTATTCTATTGACTTATAGGAACCAGTTTCTCATGTTGTTGCTCGTCCATCCCCAAACGACATTCTTGAGTGGCGTAAGTTATTAAATATTTTTTTATCTCCTTTCTTTAGATAAGGCTACTCATGCGAAAACATCTTCTGTAGCAACCCGTAATTTGCTTGCTATCCTAAGATTTTATCCATATCAAAGCAGGAAAATGATTGTTTTCATGTTGTCCAATGCTATTGAAGAGTGACTCATGGAAGGAATTAATCTGACTGTTGGTTAATTATGTGTTGGGATGTCAGTCAAGATTCAAGTGTATAAAGCTTCCTGGCTGCTAAGTTCTGGATGTAAATTTGTGATTGAGTGCGCTAAAGGCACCTGTTCTTTTAGCGGACTTCTGGAACAGTTGTACAGTGAAGTAGAGTTCAATCTCTATTGTGTTATAATCTTATCTAATTAAAACTTCATGATATTGCCTTGAAGGAATTTGAAGTCGATCTTAATATGGTTAGCTATTTTTTTTTTTTGGCTCTTGCAATTATTTCCTCGATATTCCTCTTGTTTGACTTGTAATCCAAGCTTCTCTACTCTTGTTGCACTGAAATGGGGTTGAAGAACTGTTTGGTTATAAATTCATCAATATGAGTTTCTTTATCTAAGTCATAGTACCGATGTTTTATGGACATCTATTTAATTTTTCTGCTACTCTTTCAGATTATGTGCTGGAAGGGAGTGAAGGAACACCTTTTGCAGGTTGGCTAGATTATCCCATGATAGCTTGTGATTATTTTAATCTAGTTCATTGTAGACTCTGGAAGTAGCTATCTAACATTGCAATATTTTTTCCATTTTTTTTTAATTTTGTTTTTTCCAATTTGGTTTGCTTAGGTGGGTATTACTATGGAAAGATCAAGTTCCCTCCTGAGTATCCCTACAAACCTCCTGGAATCACGTATGAAGTTTCTTGCAGTTTTGACCTTTTCAAATTTATGATAGAAAATCACATATTTCTTTCTAACATCAAATTGCATTTTTCTTTCATGTAGCATGATCACCCCAAATGGGCGGTTTATGACACAGAAGAAAATATGCTTGTCCATGAGCGATTGTAGGTTTTTTGAAGAAAAACTTAGAAGTTCCTGTTTTGTCTATATCTTTCGTAAGTAATTTCATTTTAACCTTGGTCGTATGTTCTTTTTCAGTTCATCCAGAAAGTTGGAACCCTATGTGGTCTGTATCAAGGTACAGGATTTCGGTCTAATTGCATTTTTTTTTTTTTGCACTGTTTTCAAAAACTTATATCTATCACAGGGTGCTTTTGATACTTGACATGTGAAACAATTTCCAAATATTATATTTGCTCTTTTAGCCCTTTGAGCTAAAATTCTTTTTGTTTAATAATGCAGCATACTCACAGGACTTCTGTCTTTCATGGTGAGACTTGGTGTCTTTCTTGTATCTTAATTCATTTAGATTGCAGTTCGTTAAGTTGTAGATACTTCTTACTTGCATTGGGAATATGCCCTTAAGCCAAGCTGCTTTTTTCTTGTTGCAGATGGATAACAGTCCTACCACCGGCAGTGTGAACACTACTGCTGCTGAGAAACAACGCCTGGCAAAGACATCCCTCTCTTTTAATTGTAAAAAGTAAGTTTATTGCTTCTCTTGCACTGGATTTTTTTTTTTTTTTCTGTTTTTAAGGGTCTATGGCACTCCAAATTAGTTTCACCCATTTTCTGTCACTATAATGATGCTTTCACTCATGTTAATTGTTGTCTTTTTGAAACTAAATTTATTAGTGTTGGCTGTATTCTACATTAATATTGGCTACCAGATAAACCTTGCATGGTTGCACATGATTATCGGTGTTAAGCTGCTTAAGTAGTTTGCTTCTAGCTAATCTCTGCACATTTTCATTTGTACCTCCCCTTTTTTCTTATCAATTTATGCTTTAAACAGTGTGTGCAATTACTATCAAGAAAATATTGTCATAATTTTGTTTTCTGAACTTTTCGTGGGCATTCCTTTCCAAATTGAGAATTACATCCTAGGCCTTTCTTCTATGACAGCCCTACATTCAGAAAATTGTTTCCGGAGTACATGGATAAGTACAACAAGCAGCAGCAGCAGCTTGTGTCAGACCAGATATCACCGGAATCACCTCAAGTAGAAAATTCTAAACCGGAGACAGAAAAACTTGTTAACTCTGCAGGGGAAGATGTTATAAAAGCAGATACCCCAAGGGATACAGGAGGAAACAGAAAACAATCGTTCCCAACGTGGATGATGTTATTGCTAGTTTCCATCTTCGGCATCATAATGGCATTGCCGCTGCTTCAACTTTGATGTCTGGGGTCACAACACGGCAAAAATCTGTTAGTGGTTAGTGATTATACAGTCACTAGTTGAGGGGAACTCTTTTTAATGCTCCTTTGGTTCGTCTATGTACTAGAAAGAATGTATAGGAAAGGGTTGCAAGGAGGGTCAGTTGGAGCTTAACTAATTATTTCTCCTATGTTAAGTTCGTTCATGTTGGTAATTTGCCGGTTGAAGTTGAAACATTACATATGCTTGTAATGTTGGATCGTATTTGAGTTGGAGTCTTGTCGGTCACTTAGGTTTTGTACTTGACTTAATCCTTTTTATACTCTGAAAAGCTAGCACACTATTTACCAAATTTATTCCTACACATCATATATTAATGGTTAACAAGTCCTGTTTTCAATCATAACATTGGCAATGCTTTTCTTGTCACAAAAACATAAAGCTAGAACCATAATATTTTCATAAGTCAGGGTAAGTTTATGGTTCGGGTTTTTTTTTTTTTCCCCCTGTTTATCTAGGTTCGGACTGGGTTTGTGCTGACCTAGTAGTCTTTAAAATAATATTAAATTTTGATTTTAGATTAATATTGATAATTAAATGAGAAAAATTTAAATACATAAATATTAATTTGAGTTAGATCATATTGATTCAATTCAAAAAATTTTATATTCAAACTTGACTCTAATATGAGTCAGATTGATATTGTGCGTTTCGGTGCAAATGTGCTTAACTTATGAATAGGTCTACTTGATCTCGGGTTTAGGTGCCTTCATCTCAGCCATGTCTGGATGCTTTAAGTGTTTGTTCCTTTCACTCCAAAAGCATGGAAAAGAATTAACCCGGGACTGCCGAAAGAAAAAAAAATACACTGTTAATTATGTGAAAGTCCCTCTAAATCAAGGAGCTCATTAGTTACAGATAAGAAGAGAGGTTGTAAATGTTAAAATTTGAATTTTAAATTTATTAGTTAACTTTTAACTGTATGAATTAATTAAATTAAATTTCGATTTTAACAAATATTTTCTTCTTCTCTTAATGGTTATGTTAAATAGTAACTACTAGTAACTATTGTTTCCATATCATCATTATGCTTTATTTCTTTCTGCTCTGATAACAAATAATTGGCCACAATTATTATCAGCTATTTTTCAGTTTACTTGTTCTCTTCTGTACGTACAAAGACATGCCGCTCATTGTTGCTTGTTTTTTTATATTACAGGATTCTTAAAGTTTCGTTTGGATGGGTTTTACCAACAAAATTCCTGGAAAAGCTGTAATTTTCTGCTGAAATGTTGAGTGAAAAGTTCATACAGGTGGCCAGTCTTGAGCAGTTTTAGTTTTGTAAGTAAATATTATGGTGCTCTAATTTTTTTTTTAAATATTAACTTTCGACATTTAAGTCTATCATAATAAAAAGATATAACACTCTAAAAACATTTTAAACATCTAAAAAAATTTTTATAAAAAATTAAATATATTTATATCAAATATATATCTGCGTTCAATAGTTACATTCACTTTCCAATAACATAGAATAAATAAACTCTCTAACGGTCAAAGCTTCTTTCTGGTGCAATGACTCAAATGTAAATATCTCTGAGAAAACTTACCTCAATTTCCGGGAAAACACTTTAATTTGGCCTTGATGCGTACGCTTAATTTGAGAAAGACATAATGATTTCATTCCTTTCCTTTATTTTTTATTTTATTTATTTATTTATTTTTTATGTTGCTTCTTTGGTTAAAAAGTTTTAGCTGGCTAATAGATATCTGCTGGTTTTGCAGCATCACTTTTGGAAAAAAAAATTAATACAAGGGGTGAATTCACCATGCTAACTACCCCACTGCTGTACTCCATATACGGCAAATATACATAAAAGCTTTAATTCAATTAATTTATTTTTAATTATTTTTTATAAATAATATCTAATAGTTCAGTATTTAAATTTCAGCATCTATCATCCATATTTTTCCTTTAAACTTCGACCTCTTTGTATTTAAAAGCTTCTTTGTATTTAAACTACCAAAAAAACTTTTCCAATTTCCAATTTAGGGGCTTGACGGGGTTTCGAGTTTGGTGAGATGAAATCATTGGAGTGGCTGGAATTTAAAAGATCATTGCCTTCATTTCTCAACTGAAGGTTGTACAAAATACAACACTTAATTTCATTTCCTTACTCTATGTAGCACTTTTTATGATCTAAATGGACCAATGCCTTTCTTTTTTTTTTTTTTAATTATAGCAGCTACTTTGATCTTGGCTTATGCTCTATAACTTAATTTTTTTTAACTTCCAAGGAAACCATGAGCAAATCTCCGGCACATCCGAAATATGAGACAAGTGATTTTGCTAGCTATGAATTTGATCCTCAGGTGAACTTTTCACAGGTAAAAACGAAATGCCTTCCTTTCTTTTTGGTTCTCTTCCATTTTCTCTTTGTGATTTATCTTCCAAGGATAACGTTTTGATCTTTTTTTTTCATCATTTTGGCAATAAACCTACCCTGATTTTGACAGGAAAAAAAATATATATGTTTTCTGCCAATTGTTGGATATGTTCATTTATCCGGTTTAGGCTTTTGACCCCTTTTTATCAGTTTCTAGAAGAAGCAAGGCAACATGCAAGAGACATAAACTTGCAACGGTCATCTTCATGTTCAGAGGGGGTGGGGAAGAAAAGATTGGGAGCTGCTGAGAAAAAGAGCAAGAAATCATGGAAAAATGCTCTCTTCTCATGGTGGAAAATTGACAGAAAGAGCAACAAACATAATTCGGATCCTGTCTATGTTCCTAATATTTCCAAGCCAACTAAAGGTTACGGTTCTGGTCCATTGTGCGGGACTGCCAGGGGAGTCGACACACAGCGCCGGCGTCCATCATCAGGACCACTCTCCATCCTTTTCAACCCTACAAGGAAAATGGAGAATGAAGTACCTTACATGTGTCTTGACCAGCCTAACGATCCTAACCAAATCAACGCCTATGGACCTGTCAATTTGGTGACATAAGTGTATCATTGACATGGCGCTTCTGCATTAGCATCAGCCAAGAAAAATGTTTTCCCAACCTGGCAAAACTGGGGAACTTTGTGACAGAAACTACGTATATAAAGTATTATATTTAATGAGGTGAGTAAATTAGATGTATCAATAATCTGAATGTCAGTTTTGACGGATACATTGTGGGGGACTTCTAACAGAAAGGAGGCTTGTCACTAGAACCAGCTGTCCTAGTTAATTTGAGTGATAAATTAGAGATCCAAGTTGTAACAGTGATTGAACTTCAATTTTCCATTTATGGCTTTCCCTACTTCTTTTAATCCGCTTCTGGTGTTAGTTTGTCTTAAAAGACTCAATGATGGTTACATATATTTCTTTGTTTGATGATTGAGAACTTGCAGAAAAAGCTATGCACTGCATAAGGAATTGAAATGAATCATCAAGTCTTATTTTTACTAGTTCTTGATGCTAATTTGTTCATTAAAAACTGACAGAAGTACTATTAACTAAACTTATTGAAATGATTATTTCAGCTTTTCTTCTCTTTATTTTTTAATTGTTGCAGTTCAAATCTATGCACATTTGGAAAATCTTAGAAAGTCAGTAACAAACTAATAACTTTAAAATTGTAAGGCACAATAAGCAACAAAAAGGTTGAGGAATTGGATTAATAGCTTTAAACTAGATGAATCCAGATTGAAACAAATCTTCTGCAAAAGAGGATTTGTTTTTTGATACATAATATTGTAGGAGAAGATAGATTCTTTAACCTCTGTGATGCAGAAAAGCCCACCCTTTTCAAAGACTCAATGCTTCATCAACTTATATCAGTGGACAAAACTATTGTTTTCCCAATAGAATCCCACAATTCTCAAGGAAGATAAGAATATAATTTGATTTATCTCCATGAAAACCAGCTCCTAATACTGAACAATCAATCTACTTAGTAACTTCAAACATCAACAGAACTACTTGATGAACTGTTAGGAGCCACCTTTTTTTCCCTGCTTAGAAGCCTTTTCAAAGACCTTAATCTTGTAGGCATTGGAGACTTTGATGATTCATCCTCTGGGAAATTCTCATTTACATTCATGGGAACATCAATCACCAACATCCCTTCTTGCCTACCACTACTAGATGCCATGGTAGACGAAGCATATGAAGCAGAAGCAGATGCACCCTCTTCCAAACAGGCACCACCACCGCTGCTAACCTGCGTGTGGTTGCCCCAAAACAACACATTCGTGGGGAAAATAGGAGAATCTGTTGAATACCCAGAACCCGAACCATCATCAGGAGACTGAACTAGACCATGGACTTCATCTCCCGACATAACATGACTTGGAATCTCAAGCTCAAGAGCAACAACTGGATTTCTACAAAGAGGACAAGTAGAGTGTGATTGGAACCACATGTCAATACAATCAACGTGGAAGCCATGGTTACATTTAGGAAGCATCCTAGCTTTCTCTCCTTCTACAAGGTCACACAAGCAAACTGCACATTCGAGTCCTTCTTTGAACTCCTCTTGGCGGAACATCAACACAGGGAGGGAAGCAAGAATTGTTGAATCAAGACCTTTAGTTGCACGTAGAGGATGAGCAGTGTCGTGCCCCGGAGCAAACACGAAACGGCGGCGTCGGTTGCGACGTGAAGGATGTGAAGTTGGTTCCTCAATACGCCACCAAAACCATTTGGCATAAAGATGAAGAAAAAGCACAAACATCACCACTAAGAAAAGAACTATTATGGCGATGACCATGATCTTCCCTGTTATTGCCACTGCTGTTGATTCATCAAGCCCAGGCTTATCCATGGCTTTGAAAAATGATATAACTTTAAATTTTTAAGGAAATGAGAGTAGCTAGATGAGAATTTAAGTGAAATGAGCCAAAAAATAAGAGCTAATTATATAAGAAACGCAAGAATTGCAGAATCAAAGTGGGATTTTGCTTCCTCAGGAAATGAGAGGAACCCAGTTGAGAATTGAAGTAAAAAGAAAAAAACTTTATTTCTATTATTTCAAGTGAAAAGAAATGAGAGTAATTCAACGAGAAACATTCCAAAATTGCAGAACTCAACCAGGATGTTTGTTTCCCAAGCAAATGAGAGATAACCAGATGGGAAAAAGGTCTAAAATTTCCTAAATCAACTGGGATTTAACATGAAAAGAAATTAATCAAACAAATATAGATAAATTTAAGGAAATGAGGGAAAGCCCAGATGAGAAATGAGCTTAAATTCTGAAACCAATACTGTTCTTTTTTTTTTCTTTTCTGTTTAAAGAAAAACAAAAGCAATGGAGAGAATTCAAAGAAAAAGATCCTACGAAAGAAAAATGTCAACACTTTGAGGACATCGATATCGAAAGAATGAAAAAGAAATATCTTTTAGAACTTTGCTTTGAGTAGAGATTGAGAAGAAGGGGTTTTGAGACTTTGAGCTGCAGAGAAGTGAAGAAGATGACGGTTCTAGGGGTCCAACTTTACGACCCTTGTTAATGACCTTTAACATGATAAGCTGCGTATAGGACACTTGTATTTCTACCATTTCTTTTTTCCTTTTTTTTTTTTTGGGCAACTTTTTCTTTCTCATTTCAATCTTCAGAGTTCAAACAATAAATAGTATAGGTATTTTCCTTGAATTAGTGTAAAACCCTGTCTCTTTCAAAGCTTTGATCCCATTTTAAAGAAATTTCTTGGCACTAAATGACAACCAAAGTTTCAAAGTGTTCTCAGACCCCCTTCTTGTTGCGTTGCTGCTGCTGAGCTAAAATAGTGTTAATTTGTAGTTTGGACTTTGGAAGGTGATCTGATCAACTACTCATCTTGTTTTTGGAATAATCCAAAGACAAAGATGGAATTATGTCACCACAATTCCTGGATTTGCAATGACCATGAGGGGCCCCTTTCCCACCAACTATAAAATTTCAATTCTCTTAAATCACTCGTCAATTTACTATAATATATCTTTTCAACATTGGTTGTTCTTTTTTCTTACTAATTTTTTAGGTAATGGAATAACTACCTTGCTTCCATCATCTCCTCACCATCTTGGCTCATATTTCTCATTAACACAAATCTAATTAATGCTTACTGAAAGAATATAATTTTTTTTATATACAAATCCAAATTTTTGTTGGACGTAATTTTTTATTTTAATATGATGCATTTGAAATTTTATTTTATAAGTAATTTTATAATTAAAAAAGCTCATCTCTATAGCCCTAATTATGTCATAAAATGATATGTATACAATATGAAATTTGATTGTCAAAATATGAATTGATTTATAAAATTTTGATTTTAATGATTAGAATGTAGGGAGCATCCAGAATCAAATTCCATTCTATTAGAGCAATGAAGGATTAAACACAAGCTTAATCGAACCATTGAATTTTACAAATGGGAGGTAAACCAAGTGCGGAAAATAGCCTGTTTGGTCTTAAAGAAAGAAAAGAATGTCCACAAATTTTGTAGGTAAAAGCCATTATAATTAGACCATGCATGCGATGGGAGTGATAGGTGCTTTCTTTCTCTTAAATAAAGTTTCGAATTCAAGTTTTGTGTATAGAAATATCTTTTCTAGAAGAGTTTTATTTCCTTTACAAGACCTCAGCTAGCTTAAGTTAAATTAGTCAGAGTTCAATAGATTTTCGAATATTAATAGTTCACCCTAAAAAAAGCTATTATAATTAGACCTGATAATATTTGATACAATACGAATATAATACGCATAAAATCAAAAAACACAATAGACATGACAAGAATATATTCTCAAAATTTATATAATATGAATTTTAAACAAATCAAAATTGATATAGATATAAAAAAAACTTTAAATACAATTATGATACGATAAAATATACGAATATAACATGAATACACGAATTGACAGGTCTAATTATAGTGTAGGTATTTTTGTCTATGAATAAAAAAATTTTGACTTTGATTATGGAATTGACTTTTAAAAGACAACGTAAATATATCATTCTCAATGTAAATATACTTTACAAAAAAAAACTCAAAAATATAAAAATTATTTTTTTTATAAAAAAATAAGTCATAATATGAGAACGTAGAAATGGATAATAAATATTAAAATTTAAATCTTATATTTATTATATACTTTTAAAAATTGATTATAAGAATCAATTCGGTAAGTTTTGGATTGATTTTTTTATTTTTATTTTTTGAAATCACATTGCAACTTTTTCATTTTTCTTTCAAAGGGATGTTGGAACATTAGTGTTCCATAACCAACAACCTGAAATCCCCCAACTTCAAGTTCAAGTCTTTACCGGTGACTATTACCAAGACGACTCCGCGGGCCGCGCAGTCGTACTGGTCTGCTTTCCGCGGAGACACTCGCAGCAATACTTAACTGATCGTGTGGCTTAAGCATTTGAATCAGTCAAGTAGGGCAATATAGTTTAGGTCAGCAATGAAACTAAATTAATGCCAAAAGCATTCCACTTTGACCCTTTTTTCTTTTTTTAAGAATTCGAAAGATATTTGAGATTAAAACGCAAAAAATTTAAAATTTAATCTAATTGATTTATATTATTATTTTTTAAAAAATCTAATACGTTTAGAGCTAAAAATTCAATATTCATAATTTTTTTTCTTTAAAAGTATATTTAAATAACAGTCTCTTATAATGTTTTTACTAATTCAAACACTATTAAATATTTCATTATGCTTCATGTGAACGTGTAATGAGAGTGTCTCCCATTGCACTATAAGTCTATAAAGCATGTTTCATGATTAAATCCTAAAACACACCTTAAAAATGACTCTAATTTCGCATGAAGCATAATAATAAGTTAATTTTAGAAAGTAACTTAATAAACTGATGGGTGAATAACAATGCTTCTAATTAATTGAATGACTACAGTTTAAAAAAAAAAAAAAAAAAACTTGCTTTTCTGAGGTCGATGTATAGGTTCATAGCCCACAATTTTTCACATGGGGTTATGTAAATTAAACAAATCTTTCTTTGTAATTTCATTTATAGCACAAATCTCAAAGATAATCAATCAATCAGCCCTTCTGATTCTTTGCTTACTTTGGTTTGGGGGCGAAAATACCGCTGAATCAGGGACCTGCTTTTCAACGTTGGAGTCAATAAAATTTGACTTCATTTTCTTTCTCCCCCACCTAAAGGATGTAAGATGGTGGGTTTACTTTCAACTGAAATTGAACCAAAATCAAAGATTGGTTTAACCAACCTAATTCCCATACTTAGAACTTGGAAGTATGGCAAAGAAATTTCTGGTTTCCAATTTGGACTTTTTTCTTTCTTTCTTTTCGAATCGATGAAAGTGAAACTGAAATAGATTGAATGTGATACCTTGGAAAAATAATACAATTTGGGTCATTACTCGGGAGCACATTAAATGAAAGTAGTTAAAGTAAAATAGTAAATCTCTCAGCAACCATGCATTTGCTTTAGGAAATTACTGTATTAAACTTGTTATTATAGGTTAAAACTTAAAAACAAGGTTATTGAAAATTTCTAACCTGTTAATATCATCTACATACGACTGAAACCAAATTTGAAATATACGTTCAATCTAGATGAATCGAATTTTATTCAATTCAAACTTAAAATACCACAAATTATTATTTAAAATAATTTAAAACGAGTCTAATTTAATTTTAAAATTTAATTACATAAGTACGAAGTTACTCAAATTTGAATAATTCAAACATTAAATCTGAAT
>JBBYHK010000003.1:5893051-5915720 GCA_038382065.1 Adansonia grandidieri
CCTTTTAGCGAAAGAAAGCAAGGAAGAAATAAGAAAGTTTCGGTTAGGGGCTACGTTGATCCTGCAAAGAGGGCAAGTTGGACGAACTTTAAGCCAGGCATCAATGCATTGAACATGAAAACCATGGTGACATATTGGTAGCGACCGGAGTTTTTCCCCCCTGCAGACCTTGCTGAGGCACACCACGCAATAGTCAACTTCATGGCTGCTTCTTCCAGTACTTCCAAGCCATTTGTTATAAACATGGAGGCAGCAGCTGACAAAGAGGAAAGCCATGAAAACCAACATTATTGGGAGCGTCTTCCTGCTTCAAATTCAAGCAATTTTATTTTAATGGGGTTGTTTTGCCACAGAAAAAAAGAGAGCGTTGGAGGAATTTATTTGGTCTGGTTTGAGACAAACTTCATGATTCTATTTCTTGGACTGGCAAGAATTAAGCAAAGTGGGGCTGCTGCCGAGTTACTGTATCCGCCGAGGAAACCGCTTGGGAAGCGAAGCTGAGTGGGAAAATTGTGACCATAATTTTTTACTTATTGAAGATTTATGTTACCCTTCGTGGCTTTGACAAATTAAACTTGTCTGCTATAAACAATAAGATAGCAGATGATTCAGAGATAAAAAATCTAACTATTATATTTTTTAAAAAAATTAAAAAAAATCAAATGAGATATTTGATCATTTTTTATCTTTGAATTAAAAAAACTCAATTGTTAGTATATCAGAAAACAACTTCGTATTTTGTATATGAGAATAAGATTATAAGGTAAACTTGTCTATAAGTCGGGTCTAATTAAAAAATAATTAAAATTTTTTTCAAAACTCTTAATCAAACTTGATTGGAATTAACTGATTACCTAATTATTATTTAAAAAATTAAAAATTAAAAATATTTTCTATTAATATTATATATTTTTATAATTAAATTTAAATAAAAATATAATTTTAATAATAAATAATAATTTTGACTAAACTAATTTAAATTTATCAAAAATTTATCAAAAATTTAACTTGGTGTTTGGACAGAGCTAATCATATTAGAAAACGTTGACCTTTAATACTGTCCATGGGCCTACTACCATTTCTGTTTGAATTAAAAGTAGGCCCAAAAGGCGATGATCTGAATGTAACCCAACCCACCAAACGGCCAGACCCTTTAATATCAATGCGGGCTTTCACAATAACTCTGATCTCGTTATCCCAAACGCAGCGCCTGCAAATATCAGACCAGTAGTGGTATTAGTATCTCTTGTTAACGCTGTGTGGCTCTCTCTGCTTCAGGTTCTTTAACATTCTTGGCATCTCGAATTTCTGTACTTTTCCTAGGCAGACTCAGTTTCTCTTGCTCTCTACAATTATGTTAGTCTGATATTATCAGAATCCTAAAGGAAAAAAAAATCTCTTTTTTTTTTTTGGGGGGGGGGTGTTACTGAAATGCTGCCGTCTCAATTGTGTTTTAATTTTTGTTGAGATAAGATTCCAAGTCGCGAGTTTTGATTCTTTAGGCTGAATGAGCTCCCATGCCTTTACTAGGTATACTTTTCTTTTCTGGGTTTCTCTTTATTTCCCGTATTCTGACTAACTTTTAGAGATTTTAGTGCTTTGAAAGCTTAAAAGAAGAAAATTTTCATGATTTTTTTTCCTGCCTTTGCAGTTGGCATGTTTAGCTTCAATTTGTATTTATTGAATTAGTCTTTTGGAAGACAAAAGTGGTTTAATTCTATGGATTTTGTGTGGATAGTGTGTTAAGAATTCTTGGTAGTCGTTATTTTTCCCTCCTCTGATTCTTTTCTTAAGAGAATTTCCTGCTAATATATTGTTTGGTTTATTTTTCAAAATTGGTTTTCTTTTTTGCTTCTACCGAAAATTGCTCATTATTGTGCTTGGTTGCCTGAACATGTTGTCACTGCTCAACCCTCTTTGAAAAGTCCTCCGGTTCCTGTGAGGTTTCAAACCTTTATCCATAGTCAAGTTCTATCAAATCCATGGAAGTCTTCCAAATTGCTTACAAGGATAAATTTTCATGTGGGGCACCTGGAGAGTCAAGGTAGAAAACTCCAGATTAGAGCTGTTGCTACCCTTGAACCCAAGTGTTCAGTTCCAAAACAAGATGGACATAATAAGTCACAGCTTGGTGGTGATTCAAGCCCTTCATTAACTCAGCTTGAGTCTTGGAAATCTGGAGACTCAGACGAGGAACTGGATGAGCGAGAAAAGCTAAGACGGATGAGGATCTCTAAAGCAAATAAAGGAAACACACCATGGAACAAAGGCAGGAAACACAGTGCTGGTAATTTCCATGAATTGACCTTGGTTCATTAATTTCTTCATTGTTGGCTCATTACCATGTTACCGCAAATGCATATGTTTTTATCTGCAGAGACCCTTCAGCGCATAAGGGAGAGAACAAAGCTTGCAATGCAGAACCCTAAGGTGATGTCATGTAAGAAATTTTTATGTTATCACGGGGATTCTACTTTCTATGTTTTATGTCTGCATGGAGTGAAATCAATCACATCAATAGCCTGTTTTCCAGAAATTAGGTTGTTACCTGGTACATATTTGAATCCTTTAATTCAACCTTAACTGGTCCACATGATTCTTTTTGCAATCATAATCCCAGTAGGTATGGATGATGACTAATGACTATTTGGATTGTGGAAACTAGTTAAGAACAAAAGCCGAAAAGCAAACTATTGAAATGCAAAGTCTTTTTTGGTGAGGTCTGAAGTACTCTTAGAAGGCCTCCCTTTCATCCTTTTTGTACGTTCGATAATTTCATTATTCTATTATGTACTTAAAAATTTGGTAAGAATATTGCACGAACATCTGTCCTTAATAATGAGGTCTCCCCTATAGCATAAATTGTCTAGTTGCTGTAGTTTCTAATCTTTCTATAGCAGCTTGAGTTGTTTGAAGTGGTCCATCCAATCGGTTGTTCCTTTACACTGTGGAATGTTTCTTTGTGACAACTTTATTACATCTTATTTCTGATTAACATTTGTTGATAAACCAAGTTAATTTTTCATATATTTGGCTCTGACTTCTAACTTCTTCTCTTTGTAATTTCCTTCCACATTAGTGGGCCTCTTTTCACCTCTTTTGAGAATGAGGCATTTTAAATGAATTTTTACTTTTCTAGAAAAAAGAGGGGGGAATGGGGAAATAATGGTGCTATCTTTTCTATACTGATATTATCTTACACCAGTTGATATTTTCTTGATGTCATATGTAATCGTATTTAAATGGAATCACATAAGAGTTATTTACTCTAGTGAATATCTTGAAATGCAGGTCAAAATGAAGTTGGTTAACCTTGGACATGCTCAGAGGTGGGTGCTTCATTGTTAGGGCTTTAGTTTTAAATTTTCCATCTTCCTTTTTAATTCTAGCAACTCCTAGTCATTCAGAGTTCTATATATATTCACATCCTGAATGTTGTACTTAAGTTTTCAACTACTATATATTCTTTGGTTTCTACCTTGTTAATATCTAAATTGACTCTTTTCATAATGAACCTACAGCCAAGAGACGAGAGCAAAAATTGGAATTGGAGTGCGAATGGGATGGGAAAGGCGCCGTGGGAAGTTAATGTTGCAGGAAACTTGCCACTTTGAGTGGATGAACTTGATTGCTGAGGCTTCAAGAAAAGGCTATCTTGGTGAGGAAGAGCTGCAGTGGGATTCTTACAAGATACTAGATGAGCAGTTGACAAAGGAGTGGTTGGAAAGTGTTGAACAAAGGAAAATGATGCCTAGAACAAAAGGTAGCAAGAGAGCACCAAAATCCCTTGAACAAAGAAGGAAAATTGCAGCTGCCATTGCAGCCAAATGGGCTGATCCTGTAAGTGCTTGCATGATTTTTTTTTCCCTCAGCAGTGAAAATTATGAGATTGATCATAAGCAGAATCTATAGGAGTTAAGTGTAGAACTGACCTAACTGAGGCTAAAATTTAAGTATCAACCTTTTCGATATTTGCTTGTTGGATTCACTATGAACCCCATTTTTTAGTTGCCTTAATTCCCCTCACCATCATCTTGGCATCTATAGTCAACTGAATGCCATGGACTCTGAGGATACCCTGGATTGGATTATTCCAACTGATGTCACTTCATAGATTCTATTGCTGACAAAATATCTTTATCGCTTTGTATCTGAGTGTGGGTTTTCCACCTGTTATTTCCTGAATAGGGATACCGTGAGAGAGTCTGCTTTGGCTTGGCAAGATATCATGGCATTCCAGCAGGGGCTGAAAGAAAAACGAAGAGGAAGCCAACATCTGGTACACAGTCCAAGCTGAGCCCTTCGAAGAGGAAAGCTAGTGCTACAAACTATTCTTCTACCAGTGAGACTATAAGCCCAATTGAGCGGATAAGGTTACGAAGAAGAAATAAACCACTTTATAAAGATCCTATGGTAAGTTCCAAGCTTGAGATGTTGAAGAACATAAGAGCACAAAGAGCAGCAGAAGAATCAAAAAAAACTGAAGCTGTTGAAAGAGCAAGGTTGGTCTTTGCTTATATTCTGCAAGCTTATAACACTAATGCTAGCCATGTAAAAAGCAAGGGTACACCGTATGCCTGTCCAAACCTTCATAGTTGTCTCTCTTAATCATTCCCATGCATCTTCTTCCTGCATTCTAGGTACCAATGAGAAAAGTAGGCAGCTAATTCACTGGATAACTCAATGCTTATATTACATATATGACACCGCAGACTTTTAATTGCTGAAGCTGAGAAGGCTGCGAAAGCCCTTGAGGTTGCTGCAGTGAAGAGCCATGTTGCTCGAGCTTCCCTTATTGAAACCAGAAAGCTTATAGCAGAAGCAATTCAATCAATTGAATCAATAGGAGGACAGATTACATCGGATGAGAATAGTGGACACATTTCTGTTGACTCGGCTGAACCAGTTAGCCAGGTTGAGAACAAAATGCAAGCAGAAAGCAGTGTTATGAACCAAGCAGAACAGAAGGAAGTAAATGGGAACCGAATCCTTTCATTAAGTAAGAATGAGGAGTTTAATTTCCCTAACATTATTTTCCCAAAGATGGTGAACGGTGGCAGTGATGAAGAACTCACTTCTCCGAGCTCGACTAGTTATAGTTTATCAACTCTCAACCTCGAAAGTTTGATTAAGAAGTCTGATTCATCTAAGCAACACCAGTTGGAAACAAATGGGATCATCAAACATGAGAAAAATCACCTGCTAAATGGAACCAAAGTTCAGCTGAAGGCCGACGACATGCCTTTTAAAGCAGTTGCTGCTGTAACCAAGAAATGGGTCCGTGGTAGGCTTGTTGAAGTCACTGAAGAAGCTTCATAACTATCGTAAACTAGAAAAAGAGATCTTCATTTGAGCTTCCTGAACATGCGGAAGCATATGCTGCTATGTGTTATGTGCAAGAAAGAGTCCAACGATCTTCATAAATCAGCTTGGGCACTGACACTGACCTGTAGGGTTGATTTCTGTTTTCTGCTATATATATACATATATATATATATATATATATTTAACATTTGCAACTGGCAAAATCTTTTTGTTATTACTGCGGCACTTGAAGCACTAATGTGTCTGGCAGTACTGTTCAAATTCTAATATTTGATTACAAAGGGTATTAACTCTGTAATTATGCCTATTTAATTCTTTCGCAAATCTATTACGCACCTTCCACGTTTGTTTCGCTGCGTGGCAATCTCTCACGTGGGATGCCGGGAACTGAACGATGTCGGTTCCTTCGTTGGTAAGTATTAGATCGGGCCGGTGGATTCAACCACCCGATCCGAGACTATGGTGGGCCGGTAGTGAGTGGTTTTCTTCTACCGACCGTTTCTTCTGTCCCTGCACCTAGCTCTACACAATAAAAATTCACAATTTTTTTAATCAAAGCCCTAAAATATAAACCAATTCTAATTTCTGGTTTAATCGACAAAAAAACAGATTTTCAAGAGTCTCAGTCATCGTCACCGATCAGTCATTCAGAAACTTACTCTTCCCCTCGCTGACTCACTCCCAAGTAAGAAATGGACCGAGATTCATCCGACGAAGATGACGATCGCCAAACCTTTATACACGAGAACGACACGAAAAACCTCCCGCACCAAATCCCCGGCAGCCAACACACTCCCACCTTCCCAAGATCCAGTTTCCACGTCGAAGAGCTCGAATCACAAATCCGACGTAGTTTCAGGCTCAGCTTCAACAAGCGTTATCTCTTCGCCCTTGCCTTCCCTCTCCTCATCTTCTTAATCTACTTCTCTACCGACATTCGCTCCCTCTTCTCTTCCAATATCTCCCCCCTTAAATTCAATACGGTGTCGGATCGAATCAAAGAATCCCAGCTCCAAGCTCTTTACTTGTTGAATCAACAGCAAAATTCCCTTGTTTCTCTCTGGAATCACACTTTCGTTAGCTCTAATAACAACATCACAGCCGTCCAATTTGATGATATCAAAGCCTCATTACTGAGCCAGATCACGTTAAACAAACACATCCAGCAAATCCTCTTATCCCCTCACAAAACCCGGGAAACCCTTCAGAATGGCACCGTTGTAGACCCCAACTTTGCCGGTTACAGTTTCGACCGTTGCAGAAAAGTTGACCCGAAATTTTCTGAGAGAAGAACAATCGAATGGAAACCCAAGCCGAATAAATTTTTGTTCGCGATTTGCTTGTCGGGTCAGATGAGTAACCATTTGATTTGTTTGGAAAAGCACATGTTTTTCGCGGCGATTTTGAACCGGGCATTGGTGATTCCAAGTTCGAGATTCGATTACCAGTATAATCGAGTTTTGGATATTGAACGCATTAACGACTGCCTTGGGAAAAAAGCGGTTATCCCATTCGATGATTTTATGGAAATCAAGAGGAATCACGCTCACATTGATAAATTCATTTGCTATTTTTCGAGCCCGCAGCCGTGTTTCGTGGACGAAGAGCATTTGAAGAAGCTGAAGTCGTTGGGAATTTCGATGGGGAAATTGGAGGCTGCTTGGAAGAATGAGGATGTTAAGAAGCCGAGTCAAAAGACGGTTAAGGATGTGGAGGAGAAGTTTGGCTCGGATGAAGATGTGATAGCAATTGGGGACGTTTATTTTGCGGATGTGGAGAGAGATTGGGTGTTGCAACCGGGTGGTCCAATTGCGCATAAGTGTAAGACTTTGATCGAGCCGAGTAAGCTTATCTTGTTGACTGCTGAACGGTTTATTCAGACGTTCTTGGGAAGTAATTTTATAGCTCTTCATTTTCGGCGACATGGCTTTTTGACGTTCTGGTATATTTTCGATTTTGTTGTGATTTGTTGCTTTAAATATTGGAACTTGTTTAGGGAAGTAAGAATCTTTACTTTCAAGCGATAACTAGAGAATTGAACGTAAAACATTAATATGATGAACATTGGACCTATTTTGCATTGATTAAGTGTTGTTTTTCCTACGGTTTAGTCATTAGAATGTTATATTGATCTGTTTTGAGTTCATGGCCAGGTTCAGTGTACTTCAGACATTAGGAATCAAAGGCTTTGATTTCAATGTGTTGGGAATTTGCTAGCGCATGAAAGAGTGTTGTCCACAATTATTGGGAACTTTAATTTGATTTGAAAGTGTTTTGCGATAATTATTGAGAATTCATTGCAAAATGCTGCTAACATTCGTTGCTTATTTTCCCAGCAATGCAAAAAAGCCAAGCTGCTTTTACCCTATTCCTCAAGCTGCAGATTGCATTACTCGAATGGTTGAAAGGGCCAACACTCCAGTTATATACCTTTCAACAGATGCAGCAGAAAGCGAAATTGGTTTGCTGCAATCTATGGTTGTGCTGAGTGGGAAGACTATACCACTGGTTAAACGGCCTCCTCGTAATTCGGCTGAAAAATGGGATGCCTTGTTATACAGACATGGCCTTGAGGATGATCCTCAGGTGAGACTTTGATACTACTTTTGGTGTTACTAGGAAGAACCATATGAATTGATTCTCTTCTAGGAACAATCCTGTATTCTATTCAAAGGTTATAGTGGTCTCCATGACCAGGGCTAGTCCTCTCACTGTCGAAGCCCTCAAACCTGAAGAGTTAACAATTTTCTAGATTTCAAGCCCACGCTGTTGAGAAATTATTTGCAGGTTGACCTACCTATTCGGCTTGTTGTGTATTGAGGCATGAAATTAACTTACTGAGTTTTTATTTTTTACAAAGGTCCCCTCACATTTCCCTTGCCTTCGTTCTAGTTCTACCAACCGATAATCAAGCTTCAGTTGCTTATGAAAAGCACAAATTTTCCTACTTTTTTGCCTCTTATGATCAAACTAAGTTTTGAAGTTTCTGAAGTATTTCATTTCAGTACAGTTCAAGGGGCTGCGTGAATCAATGAGCAGGCGCTCCAACTGCATTTACCCTTACTAATTCCATATCGTTGCTATTTTGCTTATATCAATCTATAATTTACTCTCAACTGTCATATTGAAGGTGGAAGCTATGCTGGATAAGACCATCAGTGCTATGGCAAGTGTGTTCATCGGAGCACCAGGTTCAACATTCACGGAGGACATTTTACGGCTCCGAAAAGCCTGGGGAACTGCATCTTTATGTGATGAATACTTATGCCAGGGTGAAGAGCCAAACTTTATCTCAGGTCAGGAGTGAAGAATATGCAGAGATGGCAATCCTCCCCTTCTCCTTTGGTTGGTTTGCTATTGTAACATTGTAGCGTATTATATATATAAGAGCAATTAATTGATTACTTAATAGTTTTTACAAACATTCTTTCTCTGTGACTGGTGGACTGTGTTTCATGAATTTAGCCCCCTAAACCGGAATTCTTTCATTGACTTTGTAAATTAACTATTAATCAGTTCAGTAGTTGAGGAAACAATTTCTTGGACTTTCTTTCAAGACTAATAATGATCAAGGGCGTGGTCCCCCAGTTCTTGGCTGTATTGTATTGTATGTATGGAAGAGTTTGAGTTTGTCATTGACCAATCAGTAATTTAACGGTAGAAGAAACATTATCCTTTGAATATGCCGCCGGGAAAATAATACTTTGAATTATAGAGTTAGACTCAAATCTTTTTCACCTAACATTACCTTTCCTTTTCGTTTTCTTTTTTTTTTTTTTTTAACAAAAGGAGACTGCAGTTTCAATCTGAAAATAAGAAGATGCTTGTAGTTATTAAGATTTGAAATTTGTTGAAAACAGTCTCTTAATGATTATATAAACAAGGTAACAAGACCACCTTTTGCAAAAAAAAAAAAGGAAAAAATGAAAAAAAAAATTATTTTTGGGTAAAAGATGTATGGTTATCACTGCACAAATTAGTTATGTATATATAAAAAGGTGAATTGAATGAAACTGAAGATTACAGAGACAACGTATAAATGAGTAATACAATTCTAGTAATGTTTTAAAGCAAATTAGATTTGATCGACAAATGACAACCGAACACATCTCAACAAAATTTTAAAACTTTGAACCTGTTAACATAGACATGCAATTCAATTTTCCTCTTGAGAAAGCATGGGAAGGTAGATCTGCACCCAACTTCTTTAGTAAAGAGACGTATACATTTTAATTTATTTTTTATGCTCTTTAAATTCTGTACGAATACCTTATAATTAAAGGAAAAAACAAATC
This sequence comes from Adansonia grandidieri, assembly GCA_038382065.1. Taxonomy (NCBI): domain Eukaryota; kingdom Viridiplantae; phylum Streptophyta; class Magnoliopsida; order Malvales; family Malvaceae; genus Adansonia; species Adansonia grandidieri. Next base: position 5,902,672 of record JBBYHK010000003.1, read on the forward strand.
TGATTTTCCAATTTTTTTTTATCATTTTATTAATTCAGAATCCTGACATTCAAAATAATCAAATTTGGCATTAAATTTTACAATATTGTGAGAAAAAATGATAAAAATTGTCGATTGGAATTTTCTTTTGATAGTTTAGTTTAAAACTAAGTATAATTAAATATATCATAAATATCAAAAGTATAGGCAAATATGAAATCCCCATTAAAACAGAAATTCAGGAAAACCAGCATTGAAACTATCTAAATCCAATACAATTAAACATTGATCGAACCAAACAAATAGTCTTCTAGGAGAATTTGGGTTCAATTGTAAACCATGTATTTTGGTGTTGCACTAAACTTTTGATATCCCTTGATGACCTTGTTGACGGCATCAAGGAAATCTTTTTCCGTCACTGTTTTTCTTCGAGCTCGAATCGCATACATTCCAGCCTCAGTGCACACACTTCTTATATCGGCTCCTGTGATAATAAAAAACCACATATCTCAATTATATCACTCTTTGAGAAAACAATAAACAAGAAACTTCAGAAGAAAGACCCCCTCTTACCAGTGGAATTTGGGCAAAGTCGGGCTAAAAGTTCAAATCTGATATCGCGCTCGCAGTTCATTGTCCTTGTATGAATTTTGAATATCTGTGTCCGACTCTCCAAATCGGGGAGACCAAACTCAACCTTACGATCCAATCGTCCAGGACGTAATAATGCTGGATCTAGAGTGTCTGGCCTGGAAAATGCACAAAAATAAAGGACCACGACTGCCATAAGCATCTCCTGTTCGCATTCAATTACTTAATAGAATTAATCAAATATAAAAAACCTTCCATGAAGATTATATACTGCTAGGGATTGCTTAGAGGCACAAAAGGTGATGCAATGCTTCGCAAAACAGGACTAGATATAAAAGAGAGTTGAAACTATAGTTAGCAACTTTAACCTGTTTGTTGCCATCAGGACTTTGATGTTTCCACGAGCATCGAAGCCATCAAGCTGGTTGACAATTTCAAGCATGGTACGCTGAACCTCATTGTCTCCACCCACACCATCATCAAAACGCGCACCCCCGATGGCATCAACTTCATCAAAGAATACAATGCATGCTTTCTTTGACCGTGCCATCTGCAACATTCAATAATGTCAAAATGAAAAAAGTATTAAAGAATAACTTGAAGAGAAAACTAAAACAACAATATATAGCAGGTTATAACCTGAAACAGCTCTCGAACCATTCTAGCTCCTTCACCAACATATTTTTGAACAAGCTCACTTCCAATAACACGAATGAAGCAAGCATCAGTTCTGTTTGCAACAGCTCTTGCAAGAAGTGTCTTACCAGTTCCAGGAGGACCATAGCAAAGAACACCCTTAGGAGGATCAATCCCGAGCTTGACAAATTTCTCAGGATGAAGCATGGGTAGCTCAACAACCTAAAAGAAAAAAACTCATCAATCCATGCATGCTAGTTTCAAATCTTAACTTACCGCAAAAGTACAAGTAATAGGAGAAAGGCTTTGGGATTTCTGTGTGTGCCTGTGCATATTAAAAGAAGAAGGTGCCATACATACTTCCCGCATCTTTTCAATCTGCTCCTTACATCCACCGACATCATTATATGTCACATCAGGTTTCTCTTCCACAGTCATCATGGTCACACTTGGGTCAATTTTTGGAGGCAAGGGAATCTGTATCTGATATTTGTTGCGATCAACCCTGCAAAGGCAGAACAACAATAAAGAGATAAGAAGCTAATTCACAATAAAAGAAGAGATCATACAAGGATGTAAAAGCATGGTATGAAGAAAAACAAAGGCAAGAATGAACAATCATAAAAGAGCATCGATTCAAATGCTACTAGTGTTTCTAGTAAAAACTAAATTTACCCATCCTATAAAATGAGATGAATGTATCGTAATATTAACCCAATAGTTATACTCGGTGACAATTGACTAAATGATCATTGCCCTGGTAAGGTTAGGCACTGTGAAGTCTTTAAGGTTAAGGGAAAGAAAAAGGTTACCAAACAGGCCAATTCAATGCTGGTTCAAATCCATGGTTGGCAAGGTCTTGGGGTTTCCATATGCCCCCTAATAGTGGCAACAAAAAACTAATCCATATATGCTACCCGAATTGCAAGTATACATCTACCAAAAAGTATTTCGAAGGTTACAAATGAAGGCAGTAATACAAATGCAGGAGAAACAAACTATTTACAGTGTATGAGAACAAGCGATGCAAACATGTACATACATAAACAAGAATTAACAGGTGAAGTCTTTCAAGATATTGAGAACTCACCCCACACGCATGCCTTCTTCTACATCAGTTGGAGAAACTTTATCACCCAACCCAACAACAAACTGCAGTTAGAACCCATATGTGTATCAGACTCAAAATTTTTAATGTCTATTCTTCTAACAAAGAAACTATTTTAACCATAGAAAGTATAGGTTAATCATCGAGATTGGCAAGCATAAACTCAGGGACTTAAAGATGCATACCTTGGCAATTTGCTTAACGTTGATAACATATTTGGCATCTTCAGTATTTGGATTAATTATCTTTGTGCATCTTGCCACCTGGATGGAAAAAAAGAGTCAATTTTCAATGACCCAAAAAAAAAAAAAGCAACAAAAATACAAAATTTTCTTAAAACCCCTTTTAGTAAAAAACAATACTTGAAGCGGTTGCTCCTCCTGCATCATTTGCTTATCAGAGACAAGATCCCATTGGCTAGGCGCAGCTAATCCAGTGTCTGACTCCTTGATGCCTATTTTGCATGGTATACCAGCATAAAAAAAAAAGGAAAAAAGAAAAAAAAAAGTTAAGAATAGACCTATTTTGCAACAAATTAGAGAATAGTGCCAAATAAATAGTAATATGAGGTTAGAAATTTGGACGATTAACTGGAAAATAAAATCATTGAATATAACTCAATACTTCAATATGACAGCCACATACTGATATAGTAGTATGTTTGCAGCTGAAAATCGAGAAGAAAACAACTAAATGGGCAGAGAGGTTGCAGAAGTGTAATACTGCTAAATAATGTATGCAATAAGGAACGATTTTCTTAGTCGATGTTTACCAGATACTGGGAATTATTGAATCTAGGGACAAGCAGGTATGTTACCCGCAGCAGCTAGCTTATGCTCCATAGAACATAACCGTTGTGCAGAATTTTTAAGTGATAATATAAACTAATATGCCAAATGAATTTATTTGTTTTCCCTCCCTTTACTTTTTTGGTAAAGATACACATAACATACATATGCATATCATATTGCATTCTACATGCAGTAAAAAGCATGAAAAACAAGGTTAATACTCTCTCTTTATTAGCACCCTACTTAGAAGAACAAAAAATGCCTAATAGACACCTTAACCTTATGTTCAAATCTAAATAATACACGAAAACAGAAAAAATACAGCCAACAAATGGCTTCCTAAAAAAACAACATAAGCACCGGAAAAAAGGGGTAAAAATGCATACCGCATAAATCATTTACTTTCTTCGCCATTTCCTTAATCTCCTTTTCAACTTTCTTTATGCTCGTTGAATAAGGCCCTAACCCCTGCCAAATAAAAAGGAAATTTGCAGTGTAGTTGCCAAAAAATCAAAACAGCTAAAAGAAACTGGAGTATAAAAATTATCAGATCCTAAACAATAGATTTTTTTTATAAACCCTAGAAATTGGAGGTTGATGTTAAGAGCACATATCAAGACAACAGATAATTAAAAAAAAAAAACGAATCAAAAGCAAACTTCCATAGCCGACATGTTAAAAAAAGTAAAAACAAATCGAAGATTCAAAAAAGGACAGGAAAAAATGTAAAATGATAGAAAGAGAGTTAATTACATAGGTTTTGAGAAGCGCGATATCGTCTTCGTCGAGAGGTCGGGGGTTTTTCTCATCCTTGATCTCATCTTCTGGTTCTGGTGCCATCTTTGTGGATCTCTAGCTTTCTTGCGAGCGGAGATTTCAGAAATTGAGAAACTTAAGAGAGTAAACTATAAACAGGAAAAAAATGGTTTTTTTTTTTGGGGTCATCGCTGATGGGCCTTGGGCTCACCAGCTATGAAACTTGGCCTGATTTGGCTAGCGTTTTTCTTTTAGCCATGGGAGTCCGTTTGTCCGAATTTTGACAGATATAGATAAATTTGATTATTTATATTATATTTATATATTTAATTATATTGTAATTATGTTTAAAATATATTTTAAAATAAAAAATTATAAATAAATATTTTAAAATATTTGTATATTTATATCGTATTTTTATTTTTTTAATTTGTATTTAATATTATTAAGTCTATATATAGAAAATAATCGAAAATTATCAAAACTTTGTTTTTATTTATTTAGAAAAAATTTTTAATATTGTATATAATATTATCAGGTCTAGATATAAATAGTATAAAGAATACTTGAAAATTATCAAAACTTTGTTTTTGTTTATTCAAAAAATTAAAAAGAATAGTTGGAATTGATTTCATAATTAAAATTAGTATTACAATTATTAATGGATATTTTAGAGCCATACAAATTAATCAAATATTTATTTTCATGTTTTAATTTTCCTAATATGAAATTTTTTTAAAAAAAATCAATAAAACATTTATGTATTTAATTTTTGACAAAATATCAAATGGTTATTTATCATAAAAATTCGTTATTAAATTTTTTTGATAATTTTTTTGAGGTGTTCGGACACACTCGACTACTTATATATTTAGAAGATCATATTCATACTCATATCTAAATACGTATTAAATATAAATATTTTAAGAAAAAATTAAAATCCAACTAAAATAGCTAGGCATATTCAAATCATTGCATCCTCTGTATACACAATAAATATTAAGAAAAAAAAGAAAAGAGAGAGAACTGAGGGAATACTGGGCCTTATTATTTTAAGAGAACAAAAGAAACATTAAAATGTTCAAACATGTACAGAAGGGTGAAAGAATTTAAAATTGATGGATGTCACCAGTTGGACTATATTGGAACACATTAAAAGCTGCAGGGCTGACTTGAAACTGAAGCTAAAGTTAGGGGGATGTATAATAATAGATTGAAAAGAAGAACAACATTCAAACATGATTAAAAACTCCAAGCCCTCCTCACCAAAACAAATCAAGCAAGAGTTCTGCAACCATCTAAGACATGTAGTCATGTGTATCATCAGGGTTGTCGGCTCGCTGAGATGCACCCTGGTCCGTCCCTGTTGTTCTCTTACTCATGTTAGCTCGCTGAACGAGTCGAACCAGTGCTTGAACCACTTCTGACATAGGCGGTCGGAACTCGGGCTCCGGCTGCCCCAAAGAAACAAAAGTAACGGTATCGGTTTAATTCTAACAAGTTCTTTTGTCTTCCCATATGTTAGAAAATTTTGACTGCTTATGCCTATGAAGATTTAATTTTGTAGATGAAACAAGAAAAGGACACAAGTTATCTTTGAATTTTTCACCCAAGACATTACCTGGATGCAAAGGGCGATCACATCTGCAAAACGCGAGAGAGATTTAACTGGGTAAAGCCCTTTAAGCGCAGGGTCAACCATCTTAGATAGAGCATCGATATCGTGGAGCTGAGGCGTTGCCCATCGAACCAAAGATTGCTCTAGTCTAGGCCTTGTGCTGTAAAAAACATTCATATACTAGTTAGAATTGTCGTCAACTAACACACTGAATGATGGATATATACCCAATTCTTCATAGATGATTCCTCACCTATCAAATGGCTTACGTCCGGTGAGAAGTTCCAACATAACCACACCAAAACTGTAAACATCACTCTTAAGAGAGTATTGACCCGACATAGTAACCTCAGGTGCACTGTATCCAGAACCCACATCATCATGGTTTAGTACCTGCATACCAAAATGAGAAAGTTTAAGTATGTACATAAGCAACTATTGAAAGACTTAGGTACTTTGAGACCAAGGTCCATAGGTCACGGAAGTATTCTTATTCCTGCATGCCGAAAAACCATTATGAACTTCAGCAAACCTTATGCATCATACCAAGAACCATAAATGATATTTTTCATAGACCATGAAACTCACAAAGCTGAATTCAAGTTGCAGAAAATAATTAATTCTTTTGTATGCGAGATATTGCGAGGAAGCATAGAAAGCCATTTTAGAATTTTTCTAACTGTTGTTGCAGTCAAAAAATGTTAAAACATACAACAACCCTGATGGTAATAGCCAGCTCATCCTTTGACAAATGCCAATCGACATAGCCAATTACTTGGAATAAAGAACTTGTATCGAACAAAATTGACAAGATTATTCAAAATATAAATGATGTACAACATAATTGTGTAGAGCTAGTGGGAAAGAAACTCAATAACTAAACACCAAGTGAAATTATTAGTTCATGAGATAATAGTAACTTTTAGAATGCACAAAATTTACCTGATCTGCATTTGGAATAAACGTTGCCAAGCCTGAGTCTGAAAGATGAGGATTAAGCTCAGCATCAAGTAAGATGTTGGCGGACTTGATATTTTTATGAACAACAGATGGCGAACAAACTTCATGAAGGTACCTGAAAAAAAAAAAATCATTTGTTAATTCCAAGTGGCCATTTGCAAGAGATAATAACCACTGCAGATAAGAAAGATTAGCTTCCTAGTGACTTTTACAGCCAGACATATAAACTAGAAAACTGAACACCCCATAGTACATATCAGATCTTAACGAAAAGGATGGGTGTGCACAGTGATAGCTGTTCTTGGGAAAGTAGTAATAATAGCTAATCATCAACTTACTCTAACGCACGTGCGGTTCCCAGAGCTATTTTGATTCGGAAGTTCCAAATCAATGGCTTGCTGTACTCATCTGCTATATGCAGAAAGTCATGAAGTGAGCCACTTTTGTGGAACTCATAGACGAGCAGGTGCTGTCCATGCTCCGAACAATAGCCAACCAGCTCTGTTATATTTGTGTGATGCAACTGGGAGATATTTGAAACTATCTCCATGAAATCGTCGGACATTGCACCTGGAAGAACCGATGAATCTATTTTCTTCACAGCAAAAACCTATGGCAGCATGAACACAAGATACCGACTAGGTGAGTACTGAGTATAACATGTCTAAAAACCCTTAAGTAGATGACAAACTATGGGCAAAAAAGTTATGGAGATCAATGACATCGGTATCTGTAGCCTTCATTGCGATAAAGGCAGATATCTCACTAAAAAATTCATGTACCACACATAAACGTCACAGCTAGAAAATGAGTGGCACATACAAGATTAAACATGCAGATGAAATGAGTATTTCTCAAGTTAGAGCACCGAACTTGCTATAAAAAACTAGGCACAGATTATGTTTGTTTATTTTGACATGACTGGGGCTTTTATACACAGGAAGATTCTACCTTGCCATCACCAAATTGAGCTCGATAAACTCGTCCAAAAGACCCTTCACCAAGAATATTTTCAACATTGAAACTGCCGGTAGCCATCTGGAGGTCTGCTATTGAATACAATGTAACATTTGTAGGAGCTGGGACAGCTTTCTTAACAACAATGGGCTTTCTAGAAAAGTCTTCATCATCAAATGATTTATGACGTTCAATAGGCGGTGGTCGAAGGTTCATTGTATCAAAGGTCAGGGTGTCAAGTGAAGTGGAAGACTGTACGGATTTCGTTTCTGCAAAACAATCTTAAGCATAAGAAACAGATGGTTAGATCAAGAGAGCTAAACAAGCCAAAACATTTAAAGAAATGCCCATCAGATCATGGAGTCAAGACGGCATTTGTCACTAAAGCATATATTCCTCTAACCTAGTGAATTTTTTACATTATCAGCATTTCAACCGTCTTGAGCATACACGCTGCATATCTCATGCTTCAAATGGAGTCTAAAATTAAAACACCAAGGAGATAAGTTTCGAAATGAAATTCCTAAATGCTCTTAATAGATTCAATAACACTATCAGAACAGGGTTATAGCTGTTTGCAGCTAAAAGTGAAAGACAATCACAAAATCTCTTCATTAAGGTATCCAGTGCAGTAGCATTACATTTAAAATGAAGCAAACAATAAAGATAGATTTGTGATGACACACAACTCGGCCATCATAGGAAACTGCAGATAGACTATAAGTGTTACCTTGCATTTCATTAGAAGCAAGAGGAGCTAGGGGTTGATTATCAAGCTTTTCGATATCCGAGGATGAACTCCTTGATCTTCTCTTAACCAGAAAGAATGCTACAACAGCCCCAACAATAAGGATGGATATCACTATTCCTGCTATGCCTCCACCTCCAATTCCTGATTTGCTACTCCCACCACCAGAACCACCATCCGATGGGGAACTATTGCCACCAGATCTGTGATGTCTGTTGCTTCTGGTGGCAGGAGGGGTACCAGGTGGAGGTGGGGGTGCAGGCCCTGCGCTCCATGAGTTACCCTCCTTCCTGTCAGAAAGATTATTCAGATTGGAATTGCAAAGAACTTTCTTTGATACGAAATAGAAATCTCAGCACTTGATAAATGCAGTCAAATGCTTACTGCAAATTGATACTTTTCAATTGGTCGGGTATCCAGCCAGTAAAATGGTTATTGGAAACGTATCTGTGAGACATAAAAACAACTATCACAAAATGCTGTACCACAGAGTCAATTACACAATAAGAAAACAATATAATGTCTAGCATTTTTAAAATGATATACTGGTTACCCACAGATTATCAAGGGGAAGATTTGCAAGGACATCAATAGTGCCTGTAAACTGGTTGTTTTGCAAGTACCTGCAAAGCGGTAAATAACACATATAAGGAAAATCCACCATATATACTTGTTCGACAAAAGATATTCCTCTAATACTTACATAGAGTTCATACTAGTAAGATTCTTAAAACTCTGAGGGAGATCACCGGTCAGAGAATTGAAAGAGAGATCCCTGAAGCAAGGAATAAAGATTACTGTTTAACTATATCTTTCAGTTAAATTAGGTTAATGATAGGCATCTACAAAAAAAAAACAATATAATCAGATTGGTGGAAAGGAAGAACATCTCACAATGTGGCGAGGGAAGAAAGTGGCCCAAACATGTCATTCAAAGGGTTCTGCAACTGGTTATGACCAACATTTCTGCATTTCCAGAAACGGAAAAGAAAAAAAAGATAAAGTGTAAGAGTTTAAATGTCTATGGAGCTTGATTCGAGAGATGAATAAATGGAACATTACTTACAGGTATTGAAGAGCACGCATCTGATTGATGGCATATGGGAGGCTTCCAGTAAATTGATTATACGCAAGGTTTCTGCATACAAATTAACATTATATTGTATATAAATCACTTAAAAATCAGAAATGACAAAGTAGTAATAAGAAAGCACACAAATGCACGTATAAAATATACAATCGCTGCAAGTTCGGAGGAATATTATATGGTATTTCGCCTGCAAGATTGTTGTGGCTCAAGTCCCTGCACATTTATAAAATATCAGTTTGAATCAAATAAATATAGAACAAGTCAACCGACAATTAAAGCTGATAGATTTCTTACAGTTCCTTCAATGATGTCAAACTCTGAAAGCTGTAACCCCAAGACCCAGAAAGTCCAAGATTTGACAGTTTACTGATAAAAAAAGGACAATAGAAGGATGCACTGTGGTTAATATCATCAAGATGGAGGATAAGACATCTCAAAGGAAAACAGGGAACATAGAGATCACATTTCAGTGACACGTTGGTCTGTGCAAGTAACACCTTTCCAGGACTGCCCACATGGATCACCATTGCTAGCGGTCCAACCGGTTAGCAGCTGCGGTGAATTTAAATTGCTGAACATAACCCCTAGGGCAGAAGCTACACATAAAACATCCCACACGCAGGATGAGTAACCCAGGGAGAGAATTTCTAATTACAAGTCTTAAATTCCTCCACTGCTCTGTTGCAAAAGTTCACAAAAAACAATACATTGCAATGACTAGTATGTTATTGTGTGCTTCCATACACATAATGTGTGTTTAACAGATTTTCATTCCTAGTATATAGATGTTGATTCATCCACCAAGTGAGTAAGTGACATAGTTTTTCCACAAAGGACTAAGTTATTAGTGAGTAAAATGATTAGTTAGAAACAACATTTGGCCCGAAATATTGGGACAATAACCAAAAAGGGAAATCTGAAAACTAAATTGATCTCAAACAGTTTCAAGTATCAACCTCTAAACTGTTTTTTTTTTTTTTTTGCAGAAAAAGCTCAAGCAGTGTGACCAGAGAGGAAAGACCATTTGCCAATTTCAATAAGTTCTTGTCCTAAGCAGACATTTAAAGAAGGGGGAAAAAAAACGGTAAATATGTGAATTAAACCCATTCTCCAATGTTTCCCTTCCAACATTTTGGAACATTGATTTTGGTAGCTGCAGGGATAAAATATCATCACCAATTGGATTGGACCATTAAAAGAAAGAAATTTTATTGATATGCATCAGCAAAAGCCTTGCCCTCAACAAAATAATATGAAATATCAAGTTTTGGGTCTAATTTAACTAACTACCCATATAATCTACAAACAGATAAAACGTTGTTAATTGTGGTGATTCTAATAAGCAGACGTAAAGTAACAGGATCTCTAAGGGAATCATTTCAATTGTGGATATAGTTTGGCAAGTTATAACCATTCAGGTAGTCCTAACAAGTAGCCATCTCTCCCGACATACAAGAGCTGTTCTCGTCTTCATAATCCTGTATTAACACAGATCAAATTGAGCTAATATGCTACACGCAGTATTATTATCTTCAGGTTACTGCAGGATACCCCTCCTATTTGATATGAGAATGCTATGAGCTACAACTCCGAAAGCATGGAAAAGAAAATCTATTACTGATACCAAGGAAAAGTAGCGGGGAGAAAGACTGTACTTGGTCCAGTCAGAACAATTAGAGAAGAAATGAAGAAGTTTAAAAAGACTGCAAAATTGTCCAGAAACTCATATGCTATGAATTAAACTGCCAACTGAAAAACCAAGCTTTCCTCATCCTTAACTAATCTCCATAATCTACAAGAACCCACCTTTGAAAAGCAAGGTTAAAATTTTGTAGACAACAATAAGTTAAAAAAGGCATTGCAATCAAAGAAGTCCATTTTAAGCCACAAGAAACTCAAAACAGATAAACATAGCAGGAAAAGCCAAACAAAAATGCAACACCAAAGATCACAGATTTGGCAAGGAAAAAAAGTTAAGCAAGTACAAAATCTACGAATCTAAATAGCATGAAGCAAAGAAAAAAGCAAAAAAATGTTAACACTAACCATCTCCTTGATCTGTTTTGCCATTGGCACATCTGAGCTTAAACCCCAAGATGCAAAGTGTGAACAGCACCAAAACCAGACATTTGCTCCAATCCTTCACCATCTCTCACCAAACTGGTCACTTCCCAGAATCCAAAAAAATGGCTTTGGTCTAAAAGACCCTTTTTCTTATTCTTCCTTCTTTGTTTCTGTTATAGATTTTTATACTTACTCAGCCACAACCAAGTAAAAGCTGGCAGCCACGATTTGCCAGAAGAATCCAAAGCCACGAGAACGCTTCTATATGTACATTGCATATGTCAATGACATTATCATTAACATCATTATATATAAGAAAATGTCACTTATATATAGTACCACTAATTAAGATGATATATATATATAATTAATATAGTATTTATTATATTAAATGCAAATAGATTTTATAATTAAACAGCGGATCCTTGTTTAAATATACAAATGAGTCATCGCAAATTCCCATTTTTTGTAATTTTGGGCTTTTGTTTTTGTTCTTTTTTACAATATTGTTCAAAATATTTTAGAAAAAGTAAAGAGATGCTTATGCTTTTGGTAGGTGGATCTGACTTCGCCGATTATTACTCCTTTTTTCCTTCTAAAATACGGATTTTGTTGAAGAGTTTTTATTACATCCTTTAAAATTATTACATAATAGTAATATACTTTATTTAACATATATTAAATAAAATTACCAATTATTATATTTAATTATTAATTAAATATCAAAATATTTAAACACTCTTTAATAAAATAGAACTAGTTACCATTATTATCCAATAATAAAATAGCAGCTGTACTGCTGTGACTTTCACCAGGCATTTTGGCTTTGGGGTTTTATTTTATTATATAATCATGATTATACTGATTTTTATGCATATTTTGAAGGTAGTTGGCATCATGTATATGACCCCGTATTACATTTTATAAGCACCAGAAACAAAAATAGACATATAATAAATACATTGCTTTAAAGATTGAATGATTGATAAAATAATAATTAAATAAATTAATTGTAACAGTAAACGATACCATCCTATTTTTTTGATAAATTTATTTATCTGTTCACAACTTTTTTATTGTGTTTCGTTTTTGGTTTGTTGTAGTAATATATAGTCATGTAGGTAGTATTTTATTTACAATTTTTTTACTATAATATTACAATTATTTAATCAGACATATGAAATATTTAAGCGTTTATCGTTTATAATTATGGGCTTCATATAATTTTTTTTATGGATCCTACATAATCTTGAATGTTGATTAGTTAATTGTAGTACAATTACTGTAGTTGATATGCTCTCAATTATGTGATGATTTATGTTTTTTTAATTCTAAAATGAGCATAAAATGTTTACTTTTTTATAATTTTTTAACATACTTAAAGAATTATATTTTATATTTATATTTAAATAAGTGTCGAACGTTAGCAGTTTATATTTTTTATCTTCTAATTTTCTTTAAATAATTATATATATAGGTGTTAGAATTTAGAAATGTAAAACCATTTTTTCCAAAAAATCAATTCATATTTTTTTAGATCTCATAATATCAGGGTGATTGGGCTACAATGGGATTGAATGAAAGCTGGTTAAGAATTATTAGTAGTAATTATGTGTGGAAGGTTTGTGAGGGCGCTCATGGCCAACATTAATAAATAAATAAAAACCTTTTTGCTTTGTTTGAACGTGACAACGTACAATCTAGCCCCACAGGCCCACACCACAATAAAATATATATATATATATATATAT
>JBBYHK010000003.1:5918279-5929809 GCA_038382065.1 Adansonia grandidieri
CATGTACAAAAGGTTCTTTCAAACATAACTTTTGAGATTGAGACCCATCCAAGCAATGATGCAAACTTGTCGATTGATCTTTTTTGCCTTTGTGGTCGATTTGAGAAAAATGAAATCCCTTGCTTGCTTAATTTCTTTGCATGGAAATGGTTAGCCAGCGGTGTCTGTGTGTGTCTTTTTCACATGCACGCCATGGGGTGACATTGTTAAGGCCTAACCTAAGGCCCACATACCTCATGGCAGGAGTTGTGAAGTATTCATGACGCCGACGATTTTGATAGATTGTGTGCAGAGAAGAAATCAGTTTCAAAGTTATAGAAATTATAGAACTTGGAGATTGTAAAATTTGTCCGCATTTTGAGATTGATTTGCTATCGAATCCAATCTGATCCGTTAAACTTGCACACCTGACCAAACCTTAGCGCCTTATCCTGACAGGTTACCAATACAACTGCCTTCTATAGCACGCATCAATTAATGTTAACTATGTCTTATAAGATGGGAAAAAAATCCTAGTCTGGGCGGAAGCTTCCCAAAAACTGAAACAAAACAGAAAACACTTCGGGAAAAACCGAGAAAACAAAAACATTCATGGTCATGGCAAGTAGCATTGAATTCCAGGACATGGACGATCATGGTTCAGCTGATGATTTTAGGTACCTGATTGTGAGGCCCGAGAAGGGTGGGATTTGGGACCTGATGTACTCATTGTTGGGTGACATAAAGAGCGGGGCAAGGTTCCTGGAAAGCTCAGACAAGGGTGTGGGGGGTGGAGAAGCGGCTGACCACCGTTGGGTCATTTTGGTGTCTATCGTAGCACGCAGGATCATTCACTTTGTCAGCAAGCCCATGGAGTTAACTGGCTATATGGTTGACTTCTTTCTCAATCTTATTTCTCAGAATGGCTCTCTTTTTGGCTTATTCTATAACCTTCTCCGTGGTAATTCTCTCTTTTTTCATTTCTCTGTCAGTATGATACATGTGTGATTCAGTAATTGTGCATTATTATATATGTCATATTTGTAAGTAGATTGATGCATGTAAAAAGTGACATGTTTTTGTTACTAAGGTCGACAACAGCATATTTGACTGGGGGAAAAAAAGCCAGCATTGTCAATCAAAATTGGAATTTTCCACGTTCTTCTATATAAAAAATACGCCAGCCAGTCGCAACTCTTAATTCTAGTGATCAGGGTTGCAATCTCAAAATACATAAGACACTTGAGATTGCCTTGATCTTTGTCTTCATATCATTAAAGGTTTTCTACTAACATTTTATGCCTACTGAAATGACTGTGGGATGCAGGAGAAGTAGAAATACCAAAGAGAGGCACTGAGACTTTTATTAGTACCATTGGACACTTAGATGAGCGAATGGACCTTTACCAGGGCAAAAAGTTAGTGGAAGATTTACACAATTCTGCTTCAGGGGAGGGAATCAGAAATGTTGAACTGGATGACCGAGCAACGATGGACCTGTGTATGATGGCATCCAAGCTAGCATACGAAAACGCTAGAGTTGTTAGCAATGTCGTGGTTCATCGTTGGAAGGCAAGCTACTCTATTGCTTTTCTCTGACCTCAATTTCATTTATATTGTTCTGGTAATCATCAATTTGATTATGACTTCTACTAACTTCTAAAAGCAACTAATGACTTTGAAATCGACACACCTGACATATGCAGATGCACTTCGTGGATTTCTATGACTGCTGGGATGGTAAAGAGACACATTCTGAATGTAACTTGTTTTACTTGGAATTTGTTGAGACTTGGGAGTTTCCCGATTCACTTACCTACGGATATTACCTGTTTTCACTTCATTATTTTCTTTATTCTCTTTAAAGTAATATTTATTTGTTTTAAGGTCCCCTTTCGTTCAATGATGTACTAATTCCCTCTGTCATTGGCAATCATTTCATAGATTATCAGAAGGAGAAATCCACTCAAGTTTTTCTGTTATGTGACAAGCCTAGGGATGCAAATCTAATATTGATCAGCTTTCGGGGCACGGAACCTTTTGATGCCGATGATTGGAGTACTGATTTCGATTACTCTTGGTACGAAATTCCAAATTTAGGAAAGCTTCATATGGGATTTCTAGAGGCTCTAGGTTTGGGCAACAGAGAGGATATTGCTACCTTTCATTATCACCTTCAGAAGAGAAGCACAAAGTACAGCTATTCAGAAGCTGCAGAAGTAAGGCCCTCCAATGCGGATGCCCACTCCAAACAGTCTGCTGGTATTCTTAACAAGGGCATCCCACCAGAAATGGTGGAGATGACTGCATACTATATGGTGAGAGAAAAGCTCAAGAACTTGTTTGAAGAGCACAAGAATGCAAAATTTATAGTCACTGGGCATAGCTTAGGAGGGGCTCTTGCTATTTTGTTGCCGATAGTGCTTGTGCTACATGAGGAGATGGAGCTAATTCAAAAGTTGTTGGGGGTATACACATTTGGACAGCCAAGGGTTGGGAACCGGCAGCTTGGGAGGTTCATGGAAGCTCGTTTAGATCACCCGGACCCCAAGTACTTCAGAGTGGTTTACAGCAATGACCTGGTGCCCAGGTTGCCTTGTGATGATAAAACCTTCTTGTATAAGCATTTTGGGGTGTGCCTTTACTACAACAGCTGTTATATCGAGCAGGTATAATCCCCACCTGTTTTGCCTTCTCTTAACAAGAAAAAACGAAATTTAGTGTTAAACCTAAACCATCCCTTACCTTTTTATATGGATCTGTTAACGTCCTTAATTAAATCAGCTTAATCGTTAAGACTGCTGGTTGAATCAAGCTCTTATTGAACATTCCAAATTAGTGCTTCCTATCCTAAAATCATTCATGTAAATATAAATTGTATGTTATGAACTAGAAATATGTTAAATTGTATAGATTGCTATGACATGATGACTGATTTTTTTTTTCTTTTACTGGGATAAATGCTTCATGCTCTTCATCATATTGAGTTGATTTCTTCTTTTACTCGTTCTTGTTTAAAGAGAATGGATGAGGAGCCAAATAAGAATTACTTTGGGATAACACACATGATCCCGGCACATCTCAATGCAATTTGGGAGTTAATAAGAAGTTTGACAATGGGATACACCCATGGGCCTGAGTACAAAGAAGGATGGTTCTCCATATTTCTTAGGGTACTTGGATTGTCAGTGCCTGGTATATCAGCACATTGCCCTACAAATTATGTCAACTCCGTCAGACTGGGAAAGTTGATGTCATCCCACTAGGAATCTTCTCTTACCACTTATTTTAGTGATATGCCTGCAACTGTTCCAGTCATCAACTAATGAGGTCAACAGGTAATTGATCCGATAACGTTGTGTTGCCTTGACATTTTCTCTTGTCTAATAATTAGTACTAGCATTGTCCTCGTCGATTTCTATCAGTACTGTACTTGTCAACAGTGAATTTGTTGCAGGAAGGATATCAATGTTCTTTGTTGATGTAAAAAGGTTTAGCTACTCAAATGTTCGATAATGGGAGGATAATAGCATAAAAACTGCTACTGTTAAACTCGAGCACTACCTTAGTAGAAAATTTTAAGCATTTGACACCGATAGCGTATGTAACCATATAAGAGCAGGGCTTGCCGATAATAACTCAGTGTTCCAGAACATGAAGAATTCAAGAAAAATTCATCAAAGAAACAAAATTCAACTGTCTCAGGTAGCTTATTATTTTGGGATCTGACTAAATATTACAAAGATTTCTGCAAATAAAGAGAAGAATCTTGAAATTTCAAGACAAAGAATCCTGTTCTATATCAAAAACTTGCAATACATACGAAGAGATGGCAGGAATTGTTCACTTAGAGAAGCCTGTTGATATGCATTACTGACCTTTGAAGCCAAAAAAGGACAAGATCGTTGTCATCCTAAAGATCTCTGAATCCATTTTTAGTGATCCTCGGGCAACAAATGCTGATATCCTTTGAGAGTATAGCAAACAATGCTTATATGCGAGCATCTGCTGCTACATTTTACCTTTACTAGAATACCCAGAAATACAATGTTCACGTTTGTTGATTGCTGTTTAGACTGTATGAGCTGATTGGATCATATTCAAATCCAATTTCTTAAGCCTAATAACTGATTCTACATGACCTCTCAAAGTGTGTAGCTCACCGAGTCTGCAAAACAAGTTTGAAGGATCATTTCAGCAAAGCTCATTTTCAAAAGATGTTCATTGCTTGGTTTTCCAGCTAATATAGAAAGACTTCATGTATATCAAGTTAAGCCAATGCATTGAGGCAAAATAAATAAAGGTACCTGGCTATTTCAGCACGCCGCTTCGCCTGCTCAGCTATCAAAGAAGATCTTGATCTTCTGCCATTGAAATCCAAGTCTGCAGCCATCAATCCCTGTAGACTTCTCTGAGAAAGAACCCACTTGGCTGCTCGGTCATCTTTTCCATAGTCTTTCTTGGAAGAAAATGCAGTCTGTTGCGTATGGAGAGCATGAAAACCTCTTCAAGAAAAAAGATTTAAACCCTAGTAAGTATGAAACAAGGAACAATGCACTGACCTTTCTGTCGAATACGAGGTTCCAGGCTTCTCCACTCAACGCATAGCGAACTGTGAACTTGATAATATCTAGAGGTACATAGAAAACTAAACTGTACAACCATATAACCCCAGCCCATCCCCATCCAATGCCCCTAATATAAGCAAAGCTAATATGTGCATACACAGCTATTAAGGTAGCCACCTGCACAATAAGAAAGGGATAGAATTTAATGGTTTGAAAGCTTAGCCTGATTTGCCATTTGATTCTTAGCAGACAAATTTTTTTCCTAGAAACGTTACCAGTTGAGCCACTACAAATGCACACATCAAGAGAACGCCAGGCCTCTCGAGGAATGACCAACTTTGACTCCGAGTAACGAAGATCAGAGCCTGGCTAATGATGCTAACTTGCAAATATATTGCAGAGGAAATTTGCTCGGTATTGTCAGATATTGACTTTACATTGAAGTGAGTCTACAGGGTAAAAAAAGGGATGTTTAGGAAACATAATGGTTTTCCCAAGATAAATTGTTGAGAGAGGAAGAGGATACAAGATTAAAAGTACCTCAAAGAAATCAGTATCAACTACAACCCAGTAAAACAGGACAGTGACCAAAGCAAGATAGGTTCCAATGACAATGCCAGTTGCAAATATCTCATTAAGCTTCCAACTGTCTGGACTCGGAGATGGCTTTACTCTGTCTTTGGAAATTGTCATGATAGTTCCTGTGTACAAATCCAAGGTAACCATTTCAGTTCTAATATTTATGAAATCATGATTTCCTCCTGGTTAAAAATCCAAAGGAATGGCTATAATAGATTGCAATAGATTGAAAAGTTACCGTCATTAAGTATTGCGATTATCAAAACCATGAAAGGTGGGAAGTCATATTCCCATATCAGAGCTAGAAGCACAAAACCCAGCTGCAATAGTGCAGTTATTTATGAAAAAAAAAAAATCAGTATTTAAACCTTTAAAAGTTGGAGTCCATGAAAGTGATTAAAACAGTCAGAACTGTGAAAGAAAGTTAACCTACCACAATACGAATAGTGATGGAAACAGCATATATCTGGACATCCAAGCAGGCTAGTCAGTTATATCAGTTAGAAAATCTTGGTATCATTAGTGTAGAATTTTTAACTATTGACTATCAATTAAGTTGGAGCATAATGAATTATTAAAATGTGCACTATGACAAGAGCCCTTGAAGTATTTTAGTTATAATACCTATTATCTTAAAGTTAGAAAGTGAAAATATTATGCTTGATTATTGGATATTACTTGTGATCTAGGTGAGTAGATTTTTCTGTGGCCAGTTTTCATTGCTAAAGATATAAGCTACTGTTTTTGTTCGGAACAACAAGATTGATACTCTACCGTATAGTTTTTCATCCTTTGGAATATGGCTCTGCTAGTCAAGACAGCACTGACTATCACGCTTAAGCCAGGCTCAGTCAAGACTATATCTGCAGCACTCCTTGCAGCATCTGTAGCATCTGCCACTGCTATTCCAATGTCTGCTTTCTTCAAAGCAGGCGCATCATTCACACCATCTCCAGTCATTCCCACCACATGCTTCTTTTCTTGTAAAATCTTTACGATTTCGTACTTGTGTTCTTAAAGTTGTAGAGAAATGTAAGCCAAGTCAGGGGATGAAATCATAAAAATGGGAATGACAGAAGAAACATGTACAAATCAAAGTGAATCTCATCCATTTTAAGTCACTAATCCAGTCATCACTTCTTCAGCAAATAAGGAGAGAATTGACTGAAATGTTATGATTCTTTTCTTAAAAGGACGCTTAATCTTTTGAATTTTGTTGTGTTGGGCTAATTGTGATCGAATAAAGATTCTTACCAGGGAATACTCCGGCAAAGCCATCTGCCTTTTCGATGAGTTCATCCACTGGAAGGGCTTCGTTCTCATCTTTTTCACGACCCAACAGTGATGAAGAAGGATACATGTTAGTCCCCATACCAAGTCTTCTTCCTGTCTCCTTTGCAATGGCCAACTGATCACCTAAATTAATATGTACAGGACAAATCAGTAGTTCTCTGCAACAATGCTGCTTTCAGGATAAAAATGAACTCAGCCAGCATCGGGCACCTTATAGATGAAAGTGATCGAAATACAACTAAAATAATGGAGTAAATACTGCTAGAAAGACATAACAAGTGACTGGTCTAGTGATGCTGATATTGATTATTTCAGCCAAGCGAGTAAATCATATGTACCTGTAATCATCTTTACACAAACTCCGAGGTTTAAGGCCCTGCGAATGGTCTCAGCACTATCATGTCTAGGAGGATCAAATAAAGCCAGCAACCCACAAAATGTCCAGGGATCTCCAGGGCTTTCCTTTGTTCTTTCCGGAACTTCCTGAGAAGATAATTATGCAAGTTCATGAATAAATTAGAAAGGAAATTGAATGATTGGTTGAAACTCGTAATTTTCCCATTTCAGTACTGATATCATTGATGACAAGTAGTTTCTCAAATAAACTTATTGGCTTAACCACGACACATTCAGAAAGATATTATACCTGAAAAGCAACTCCAAGAGACCGCAAGCCCCTTTCAGCAAATTTGTCAATTATACCATGCACTTTTCCAGCAATCTCATGTTTCTCTTTGCAAAGACTTAGTATCTGATATTTTGAAAATGAAGAAGAAGAATAAGAAGAGAGAAGTAAATGTTCTGCTCGGTTGCAACATATTTTACCAAACCAAATAGCCATAAAACAGCTCAAACTGGGTTGTTCGAGAAGATGGGTACCTGTTCAGGAGCTCCTTTGCTGGCACGGTACCATTTACCATCCGAGTCGATGTACGTAATTGCAGTACGTTTGTCCACTGGATTGAATGGCAGAAAGTGAACTTCTTTGATGTTTGCACGAGCCTGAATATACAAGGTTTCTTTCATTCTTTGACATGAATATCTAAATGAATAAAACGAAAAAAATAAAAATAAAAAAACTTGAAATTGAACATTTTCTATATCTACCTCCTTCGGGTCTGCAAGCATGTTAATGATGGCTGCATCAATAGCGTCCTGATTTTCCAGTCTTGAGGCTCTTGCTGCAAGAAGAACAATCGTGTCTTTGTCCATGTCTTTGTTAAAAACCTTCAGAAAAAGTGCTATTAGCCATTATTTGAAAATTGAAGCATTGCAAGAACTAGGAGTTCATACGCTTTTAGAGGAAGAAAAAGTACACATGATGTGTAAGTTATCAAGACTAATATATCCCTATGTGTCATCTAATTTCCAAAAGTTCTAGAAAACCGTGCCTCTATCGCTACAATCAAAGATGTTATTCAAATGCACTGGATAGCTATAATCCACCGATATAAAGTCAGCTATCGTACCTCAATAAGGTTTCGATCAACAGTTAGGCGATTCAAGGTCAGAGTTCCAGTTTTGTCACTGCAAAGGACATCCATTCCAGCCATTTCTTCAATTGCGGTCATCCTTTTAGTAATGGCACCCTTACAAAACAAACCAAACAGGAGATTTGCAAACAATGTCAGATTAAGTTTTGAGTTTGTCGCTGTCCTTAAAAATCATGTGCATTGAATCAGAGGTGAGTAAACAGAAATCATGCAGGACAAAATTTTAGGTAGGATTATATTGCAGGTTTATAGCTATCAAGAGTTGCACCTGTTGGGAGAGTCGATGAGAACCGATAGCCAGAGTAACAGATAATACAGTTGGCATAGCTATAGGAATTCCTCCGATCAAGAGAACAAGAAGGTTGTTAATTCCATCTCTGTATGAACGATGCTGTATCGGGAACATGACGATGATTTCAAGAATCATCCCTACAGCAATGGAGCAGATGCAGAAATTCCCAATGGCAGTGAGGACCTGACACGGATCATGCAAACTGTTCAGATTATATGCAGAAATTCTAATCTATGCCCGAGATTATGAAAATGGCAAGCATTCACAAGCAGGATCTGTTGCTTATTAGAACTGTGAAGTTCAACTCATCAACTTAAATTCATTAACAAAAGGCTGAAAAACATCTTGAGGAGTATTGATGGAGCTATTATGGAGGAAATTTTGGTAGCAATTAGAAACTTTAAGCTGGAAAATTTAAATGCCCTAGGATCACCTGCTGAAAGTGTCCGACAACTTCCGTGGAGTCGACTAAGTGTGCTGCTTTTCCAAAGAAAGAGTGAACTCCAGTAGCTATAACCACAGCCTCAATCTCACCATGCTTACAAGTTGAACCAGAAAATACTTCATCTCCAGTCCTCTTGGTGACTGGAAGGGATTCTCCAGTAAGAGCTGACTGCAAACAGAAAATTTTTACATGATATCTTCAGTTATTTTAATTGATAGGAATAAATGCAAACAATCAAATGTTATAAATGATAAATATTAAGTCTAGCAGATCGCATGTTCTTGTAAATAGCACTTGCCTGATCAATTTTAAGAGGATCTCCTTCGAGAAGGCGAGCGTCTGCAGGGATGATATCCCCAAGTTTTATGCTAATTATATCTCCTGGTACTAAAATAGCAGCATCTCTCTCCTGCCACTGCCCATCTCTGAGAACCTGCATAAAAAAAAGATTATGCAAATTGACATATTGTTGAATTTGAAAAGCATTAAAGAAACTCTAAAAAAAATTATGAAATACCAGAAGACAAAGAATTTCTAGGATGTAAAAGAAAGGGGCAGACCTTTGTTTTCGGAGCCAGACGAGCCATAAGTGCTGCTGCAGCATTTCCGGCATTGTTTTCCTCTATGAAACTAATTGTTGAATTGATAAGCAGAAGGCATATGATCCCTACAAAGTCCTGCCAGTCCGGACCCTGGCCCTGAAGCAATGAAACACCAGATCGAAAGCTATCGGGATGACCATTTTAATAACAAAAAGCAAGCAAGAAAAAAAAGAAGTTTAAATAGAAATTCAAGCTCTGAAAAAGCGTTTGATGAGAGATATATTTAACTTACTCCACCATTGGCAAGGACAATTGCCATCACCGCTGCTGCTTCCATAACCCATGACAATGGGTTCCACATAAAGCTTAGAAACTTCAAAAACTTGTTTTCCTGGATTAGAATAACAAAACTAGCCATTACTGATTTACTCCAAACAGGGTAAATATGTAAAACAAGCTACTTTCTATAGCAATTAAATAAACTAACCCCCATATCCCAGCCCCAGCTAGCCTATTAGAGACCTTTCCGATTTCTTGCTATGAATGGCTACACATTTAACGTGACAAATCTTAATCTAAAGACAGTTTTGGTGGCTAATAGGCGACAGGGTTTTACTTTAGTGCTAGTTATGGAGCTTTAATATGGAACAAGATGTAATTCCACTGATTTTTTAGCTTGAACTACTGATGTATAATGAGGAATCACTCGAAAATTAATTATATATATATATATATATTTACAAACTACTGGTGCTTACCGGCTTCTCCTCAAGCTTATTTGGACCAAAAATATGCAATCTAGCTTCAGCATCTTCGGATGTAAGTCCTCCCCGGGATGTTCTTAGTTGCTCAAACACTTCCTCTAATGGTAAGCGTTCCTTTTAAAAACAGAGTGTTTGAAAAAATGATTTAGTATCATACAATTCTGAATCCCAAATTACTGGAAATGTCCATTATCTGCTTTAGTAGTAAATGTGAACTCACCAAATCAATCCCTTCACGGTTGAAATTCTCGGGATCCAGCAAAGGTTTCTCCAGCTCCTCACTCATGATTCAAGCTGTAAAAACATGGGGCCAACAAGATAGATCAAGATGTTACTTACCAGCATTATACAAGTTTCGAACTTAAATCCATGAATGCTGCATATAATCAGGTTACACATATAGATTAAAAAAGAAAAAAAATCCACAAATCATGAATCATATCATTGTTGAAAACTTAAGACTATAATCACGTCCTTAAATTTATCAAGTAAATCCTGTCTACACTCAGAATTAAACTAGATCAAAATTTCTACTTTTGCTGTTGTAACATGCTCATAAATGTTTACTGTGCATTCATGTTCTACAAGTGGTAAAAGAAAAACTACTATATCTTATAGGAATCTTTCAATATCCTGCTCCAAACTACTAGAATCAAATAGAAGTAGTAGAACTATAGATCAGTTTGTAACTAAAGAGAAAACATATAGTAAAACCAAAGAGCAATGGAATCAGTGTTGACTACTGGTCAGAGTGAGACAAACATCGGACAATGAAAAATATGCCGAATCTGGCGTTTCTAGTTAACGACTTACTTAATTAAAGCCTGCAAAAGTGACTGAGGACCTTCGTCTCCTTTCCTTTTTCTCTAGGAGGGTTTGAACTTCGAACTAGTAGTGTAAGGTAGACAACAAGTGAAGTGAGATGCTTAAAAAGGGACAATAACCCATGCTTTGTTTTTGGCTGACCGGTGGTTGGCAGCATTTCATCTGATCCTAAATCGGACGCCATCCTCATTTCTCTTCCGCCCTAAACCTGAAAGCACCCCACTCCAACAACCTTTCAAAGCTTGCTCTTCCAAACCTAACGGTCACTACGACCCAAATCCAAACCCCAGACTCTTTCATACGTTCAGACTTTTAACATGTTTGCATGTTAATCATAACTCACATGTGGACAGTTTGGTGTAGGTTTTTTTTTTTTTTTTTAAATAATTTATAATTTGTTGGGCTTATTATGGGTCAATGGGTAGGTGAGGCGCTGGCAAGTGTTTGCATATAGTGAATGACTTTTGAGACACTTATATTTTACAATCTTCCATAATGATTTGGAAACTTCTTGTACAATAATCAAAGCAAGGCATTGAAATTCATGGCGTTTTAACTTCCAATAACGATGCGTCAGATTTCTATACTTAATTATGGTCTTGTAGAAGTGTGATTAAAATAAATTTTAACATTCTTAAAAAGAAAGCTTTATTGTTTCAATCACATATACGTGTATATATATATATATATGACCATAGGCTTTTTTTTCTTCCGAATGAATAGTTTTGAAAATACTGCATGATATTCTGA
>JBBYHK010000003.1:5929909-5941329 GCA_038382065.1 Adansonia grandidieri
ATATACTAATATTTTATTAAAAGTATCAAATTTATATTCTTTATTCGTAAAATATTTTTTATTATCGCATCTTATAATTATCTATATCCTTTTTTTAGAAAAACTTATGTAATGTTATTTTCGTGTTATGTGTTACCAGTGTCCGTACTTTATACAAGCCCACCTATTTTACTAATCATTGTTAATAAAAAAGGAAATAGTAGTTGGCATATGTGATGTATTAGTTCTAAACGTCTGTTTTCATCTGCATCAATATCTTAGTTTGAAGCATGAATAAGTTTGTAGCAAAACATCCAAAAGCGTATAACATCGATGAAGATTTATTGTAAGCAGAAATCTATGCATCATTTCTAGCCATATGTACTTATCCTTGTACTCGGCTTTAACAAATTGAGAAGTCACGTCTTTTAATTCACTCAAGGATATACATACCTACAATACATTGAATATAGATGATATGAAAGTATAAATCAGTTTGTAGAATAATGTATTTGATAAAAAAGGACATCAATTTCCTCGAACAAAGGGCTCAACTCCCTTCAGTCATTGCTTGATATCATTTGTTTCTCCATCTCCACGAGAGCACTTTGTTTTCAACTTTTTTTTAATATATAAGGGAGGTAGCTGTCTGGATATAAGAGGAATTGTTAAGATTCAAATCCTAAATTTATTGAATACCATGAACCAACTGCATTAAGTAGCAAGTTCAGCATGTTTATTCTTTATTTCAATGTTAGCTGAGCTTCAAAATGCCTGTATTTAAAGCTTTAATCAAGAATTGCAAGAGGTATCAGGAATAGAACTTTATGGGCGATGGTGACAAAGTGTGCATGTTCTGCAACGGGGACTCGAGCTAAACAGATCTATGGAGATAGAGATGTCTGCATAGACTAGCTCGAAACGTGATAAGCCAAAAAGGATAAAGATTCCACATCCAAATCTGTTTTAATGATCAAACAATATACTTAGGGAACGTTGATAATTAACCTCAGCGGTTCAGCTGTCCGGGCAAGTAAGCATGCATCGCTGGCTGTTAGTCAACATGGTAATGTTAGTCTGATCTTTGCCGCCTCCCTCACAAACTACCCGCTCAGAATTTTGTAACTCATCTTTTCCTTAAAGCAAACTCGGATGTACAATTTATGAATCAAGAAATTCACATATTTTATCATAAACCATGGAAAACGACAAAGGATCAGCAAGCTAATGCAACATCTTGGGATAACACTAACAATTTAATAATCTGTAAGATACCAGAGTTTAACTACAATATAGATATATATAATGAACTTGGGGCTTAGTCCAATTGGTATAAGTAATTCTACTAGTATGAAATTCGAATATCAATATTTACAATCTTTCTTTATCTTGATCTGCAGTCTCTACTATCAGTTCAATTTTATTTTCTTTATTATAACAAAAGAGATGTAATTGGAAGTTCCTGGACACTGATATAATTATATAAAATCTTTCCTACAAAACTAATACTGTCAGTGAATCAAAAAGCAGTTGGTCTTTTGATTCTTTCACCTCCAATGAAATAATACCGGGATTTCTGACAGATTGATTTTCACTTCTTTTATTTAGGGATGTTTCCATAATTTGGAGAACCAAAAAAATTGCTCAAGATTTTATTCTTACAAGTGGGAAAATTTTGTTAATTATGTGCATACAAATCAGAGAGAGAGATAGAGTTGGGAGTACGAGTCACGGTGGAGAAAATCCAAGTAATCCAACCAAACCAACGTCCTGCCTCAAAATTGAAGCCCGCTTGCCGTGGCAGTGTTCCCATAACTTAAATCCATTGCCTTGTCTTCATTAAACAGCTCTCCACTTTTCATGCTCACCCTTTGCCACTTCTCTAATCCACGTTTACTTAATTAATAATTGTTGATCGATCTCCCAATTGTTTCCAACCAATAAATGTTATAATAATCCTTTTTTTGTAAATAAGGGTATTATATTGAATTGAGCAAATAAAAGCTTAAGGACCATGTTCACTCCCCTTGGTATAGAAAAACTATGCTGTATCTTCCGTGCAAGTGCAAATCCCTCCGTTTTTGAACCAGATCATGTTCACTTGCTTCCTTCAAATTCCAGTTAACCTTTCTAGGATTTTGGGATTGTAATTCTATATATACTTTACCCTTTAACCCACACGGGCTCAAGCTCTGCGTTGAGCTTTTTTTTTTTTTTTTTTTTCTAGTAAATTCCCTTTGCGTTGGTCATGGGTTCCGAGTTTCAATCCCTGCAATACAAGTATGGGGTCAAGGACTCTTCAAAGAGAAAGGGACGTCATGGCTTCTCCACCAAGTGTGCTTCCCTGGTTAAGCAGCAACATGCTCGTCTCTACATCTTGCGCCGCTGTGCCACCATGCTCCTTTGCTGGTACATTCATGGCGATGACTAGCAAGCAAGGCAACGAAACCCCGCACACCCTTTCTCACAATCATATTTTCTTGACCAGTCTTATCATCACCATCCGCAATGATACTTCATAATTTTCCATCAACTATAGGCTTTCATCTATCATGCTAATCTTGTTCTGTTCTATGGGGGGCCACAGTGTGGTACAATATTTTCTTCTAGTTTCCTATTGTGTTTTTGACCTGATCGGAGTAACTCCATTGGGTTTTGACAGGAACATGAAAATTTTAGGGCCACACTCTTGCTTTTTCACCAAGCTGACATTAAAGCATGATTTCGATGGAGTTTGGTACATGTTAAAAGTTGTTTGCCTGTTGCTTTTAAGGTTAAATGTAACTTTGTATTAGGCCTTTTTAAAGTAAAATTCTCTTTCTTTCTTTTGTTCTTTTTCCTTCACTTACCCTACCCTCCAAATCCATTTTGGGTAATTGGAGAAGTGCTATGAACTATGAAGCAATAATCCTTGGAGGAATTATTGCTTACAGTTTTTAATTGTAATGGTTGAGCTGTGTAATACGGTTCATGTTTGAGTAGTGTATATATATATATATATATATATATAGATATATATATAAAATAACGTAATTTGAACCCGAGTTTAACTCAAAGGGACATTCAACAGTTATGAGTTTAAAATCCCAGCATTTTAAACACTTCCCTTATTCTTTTTGCACAATCAGGGGACCATATGTCATAAATCTCAGTAATTAATTTTGCTGATATTAAGGCATAGTTAATGCATCTTGTCGTGCCTGTCAGAAAAAGGCATCAAGCAACCTAAAAACAGTGACCACTTTCCTTTGTTTGATCTTTTCCAGAATTAATGTTTCATGCCAATGGAGTTTGAATATCAGATTAAGAATTAACATTGGTTTATCTGAAACAATGTCTAAAGCCATAACAAAACTATAGTAGTATTGTTTTTGACAAATTTCAACTATAAAACTTACATTGTTACATCTTCTTCTTCTTCTTCCACTTACCAAAGAAAAAAAAAATAAAACAGGATATTAAGCATTATATGTCCTCTTGCAAATTGAATTGTTTATCTTATAATTTACAATCTTTTCCAAACTTGATTTGTAAGCCCAGATTGGAGGAACATAAGTAAACAGAGTCTTATTTCGACCCTTGCACTTGTTGTATATTATTTCAAACTTTTCATGGGAGTTGGGAGAGACATGGAAATAAGTATATTCAATAGTTTCCTGTAGCCAGTTTAGCTCTCAATTCCTTTCTCAAAATTTTGCCTGATGGTGCCTTTGGAATGGCTTCAATGAAGAACACGCGATTTATTCTCTTGTAGAACACCACCTGCACCATTTCAAAGTATATTAGCCATCAGACCAATTTTGGGTTTCAACCTTATCTTAGCTTGACTACCAATAGACTCAACCAGCTAACCCAATTTTGGGTCAAAGCCTGACCCACCAAAACTGCTCAGTTCGAAATATTTTTTTTATTACAAAAAATTATAAATATTGTGATTCCAAATTTTTATAGTTAAATTTTTTTTTACAGACTGCAAAATCTAAGTTAGATTTTGAGTTCAGTGAGTTTGAATGTTAATTACTATTGTATGTTTTAAAGGGGTAAAATTTAAATTACCTGTCTTGAAATATACTGCTTGATTTCATCCTCACTGATTTGTGATTTGTCTGCTTTTACCACAAATGCAACAGGAACTTCTCCAGCTGCTTCATCCTTCATGCTGAAATTAAATATACATGTTACTTAAAAGTAAGCCATAAAATATTAACCAAAGAAATCAATAGTATTATTTTTAACTTACGCTACGACAGCAGCATCAATGATGTCAGGGTGGGCAATAAGCATGGCTTCAAGCTCAGCAGGAGCAACCTGAAACCCTTTGTATTTGATCAATTCCTTCAATCGATCAACGATGAAGAGTTCATCATCATCATCGATGTAGCCAATGTCTCCAGTATGTAGCCAGCCATCTTTGTCAATGGTCCTAGCCGTCGCCTCAGGGTCATTAAGGTATCCTGGAGAAAGATTCAGCCAACGTTGTTCATGTTTTTTTAATTCTCAAAGATACGTGATAAACTTCCAAATTTCGTGTTTTATTTTTTTTCCTTTTAATGATTAAGGTACCTTTCATGATCTGATCTCCTCTAATGCAAATCTCTCCAGCCACGTTCCTTGGTAGGGAAGAACCGGTGTCAGGGTCAGCAATTTTCATCTCTGCGTTCCTTACCACAGTCCCACAAGCCCCGGATTTAATTTCAAATGGTTCCTTAGCAAATCCCAAGCACATAGCTAGAACTGGTCCTGCTTCCGTCATTCCATAACCCTGTAAAAATAGAAAATAAAAAATTGTTTTGCAATTAAAACCTGCTACATACATCATGTATTGTCGACTTCATCACATTCAATTAAAGTGTGGTAAAGTAGGTGTCATCCTCCAAGGTTGTTGAAAGAAAAAAAGCCTAAGATGCCAAACTCAACGGCGACATGACATAGGAGGCCGACCAGCAACCGCCACCAAAATTAAAGTGGAAAAAAAAATTCAGATTAACCGATTTTTATGGAAACAATTAAGAATCATTTCATTATCGTTTTATAAAACAATTACATTTTTAAATTCAAAAAAATGCATTAATTATATTATAGGTACTATTTTTATCATTTGATCTGTCGCCTGTTAACATTTCCCCTAAAGTGATTTAGGTCAGTGATGATTGTATAAGTTAATCTTTCACTATCCGCTATCATGTTTAGTGGAACTACATCATCATAGCTCGACCCCGCAGTAATAAGCTTTAGTAGCAGTAGATAAGATGTTGTTGTCTTTGAAAACTAAGTCGATATATATATATATGTATATATTAGTAAAAGTTGCAATTTTCGTTGGAGGGAGGGGTTGCTGAAGGATTTAAGCAAATAGTAAACTTATGGGACCACCATTTTTTTTTATTTTATTCTATTTTTTTTTTCTTGAAATATTGTGGGGGAAGGAAGAAAAGGCACGTTGATGACTTGAGTGACAAGAGCTGAATCAGAAACAACTTACAAGTTACAAGCAAACCTTACATCTAAATCAGTATGCACTATATTGACGTGGACGTGATAATTCTAAACGTAATATAAATATTATGTTTATATTTATAAGATTGATATAAAAAAATAAAAATAAAATTAATTTATGAGTAATTATTTTATCATAAAATATGATAGATATACATATCATCAGATTTTTATGATGGGATATTACGAAAATAATTTTTTTAATATTATTTCTATTATTATAGAATTGGTGGGTTAATCTTAGAACTTAGAACTTCTTTTGGTGCTATAACAGAGAAAAAAATGTGTGCTTACTTGTTTGGAAAAAGAAAATAAGTTTTTCGATATGTAAGGTATATACCTAAAAAAATATTTTCTAAAAAAAAGAAAATCAAAATTTAATATTTTCTAAGTTTCAAAAGAAAATTAAAATTAAATCTTTAATTAATTAGTTATGAAAGTATTATATATTTGATTTGGGATCACACTACAGACACAAAATTTAAACATTAATGACCACCACCAACGAATCTGAATAATAATATAAGACTGTTATTGAATAAAAAAAAGTGAATAACGAGTTAATTTAAAATCACAGGCTTATAAATGAAAATACAGCATATGCAGATTAATTAGCAAATGGCATTTGACTTTGAAAGTTAGAAAACTATGAATGGAGAATTTTCAAAGCTGTAGTTGGACCAAGTAAAATGAAAAGGCAGTTAAAGATAGTTTTAACTTCCTTACCTGCCCAAATTTGGCACCGGGAAACTTGACTCTTACTGTATCCTCAAGCTCTTGACCAAGCGGCGCGGCCCCGGACTTCAACACCCTCACGGAAGACAAGTCGTATTTATCAGTTTCAGATGACTTGGCAATGGCCAAAACAATGGGTGGCACTATCGGAGCAATTGTCACTTTGTATTTCTGTATCAGCTGCAACAGCAATCCGATCTCAAACTTCTGCATAATCAGAATCGCAGCCCCGACACGAAGCCCGCAAAGCATGATCGAATTCAGGGCGTAAATATGGAACATGGGCAACGTGCATAAGATCACATCTTCGCTGTGGAAATACAAGTTTGGGTTTTCTCCATCAACCTGCTGCGCCACGCTTGTGACCAAACCTTTGTGCGTTAACATCACCCCTTTGGGGAGTCCCGTGGTTCCTGACGAATAAGGTAGCGCGACGACATCGTCTGGATCGAAAGCGACTTCGGGAAGATCATTCTCGTCGGCTTGGGTTAACTCAGAGAAATGTAAACAACCCTCCGGGGCTGAGTCAATGCACATGATCTTGACATCGTTATCTTCGGCAAATTCCTTTACTTTGTCAACGTAGCTGGCCAGCGTGATTATGAGCCTGGAGTTGGAGGCTTTTGCTTGCTTTGCAATCTCCGCAGGGGTGAAAAAAGGGTTGGCAGCCGTGGCAATGGCGCCACGGAACGAAGCGCCGAGGAATGACAGGACAAACTCTGGGGTGTTTGGTAACAAAAGCATTATCACTTGGCCTTGTTGGATGCCAAGCTTGTTAAACCCCGACGCGACTCTGCGAGCTGTGAGCTCAACTTCTTCGTACGTGTAAACTTTGCCCGTCGTCCCATTAATCAAACATGGCCTGGAGGCCACATTCGATATATTCTGGAAACAATATGAATGCAAAGGGAGGTGCTTAGGGATATAGATATCAGGAAGCTTTGATCGATAAATGATTTCTTGTTGTTGCAATTCAGCTGGGGGTGCCATTTGGGACTTTGGCAGTTGAACTGCAAGCACAAAAATGTGTTGAAACTTGAAAAAATTTTAGGCTTTGTATGTGAATTGAAGCCTGAGGAAATGATAAGCAAGCAATGATATTGATATAGTAAAAAGATTGAAGTTGGTGAGGGCGGTTGGTGGAAGGATAGAATGGAGATTTCAGGGATTGTTGGAGGGTAAAAGTAGGAAAGATGGTGAAGGAAAATTTGTGTTCATTAACTCATAATCGGACAAGCAATAGATCATCCACCAATATGTCTATTTTTATAGTAATTTTGTTATTTTTATACCATAATTATATTTAAATATTATAAATTTTAATATATTACTATGATTATATATTCTGGTGATATAATTATTTCATATTTAAAATTGGTGGGTGCAAAAAGAGGACTAGAGGGTTGGTGAGGGGTGGGTTGTGGTTGGGGGAGATGGGGTCCATGTTGGTTGTGAAAGATGGCAAGTTGACTTGGGAGAAGTGGCCTTTTTCAAGACGGCATTTAACCTACCACAATACGTAGGAGAAATCCGTCTTTGTTGGACCATTGTACCTTCACCTACCGCAATTTTTTACTGCTTTGCCTGTAAAGCCGGACCGAAAGCCCACTCTCATTTTGTGATATTCATCAAACCCACTTCCAATTTTATGATCAGTCCAATTAAAAAAAAAAAACTTTTTATTTAGGGTTTTTTTATAGGAGTTTTTTAATTACATAAAAAAATTAAAAATTATTTTTTAAGAGATTTATATTAACTTTTAACTCTGTTTGTGAAAATTAAATTAATTCTGAAAAAAAATACGAATGTTATACCCTCTTCCTAAATTGAGTAATTCACTGCCAGGGTTTCTATTATATTACTTGTCATGTTAGATTGGATCTAATGTTTTTTTATTGGAAAAAAATATATTAAATTAATGTTGAATTCACATGTAAACGTGATTGACTACTAATGAATATATATATATATATATATATATTTATATATTATGATTAAAAAATTAGGATATATGCCTAAGATATCTTTGAATTTATAAAAAACCAAAGTCAAGAAGAAGAGGAAAGGACTTAGGAATTGCTATGAAGCTGAGTATGAATGCATATTGCCTTATTGCTTTTGAATATTGTTGCATTTATAACTACTTTAACCTCTCTCTATTAATTTTAATTTTTTTAAAATAATAATATTATAATTTAATTATGAACATCATCTTTAAAAATAATTTATCATCAAAAATTTTATTTAATTTATTTTTTAAAAAAATCAATTAATAGATAATTATTATTTTTACATTTAATATATATATATATATAAAGATACATATTAAAAATAATTTTATAATCGAAATAGACCAAACATGAATTTATTAAAATCATTTGTCCTTGTTCACTCTGTTCGTTATCTTCTTTTTTTAAATCATATTTAAAATGAATGGATGATGTCATGATGAGCCCATAAAGTATGTCATAGCACTCCACTAGCTACGACACTATAACGGGAAAATTTTTTTTCTATTTCTATTTCCTTCTCTTTTTTTTTTTAAGGGGTTTTGTGATAGGTGAGAAAAAACATGCTTGTTTAGCTAATGATTTTTGTTATGCCCATTACATACTGGGCCAAAGGTTCAAGACGAGCTGGGCCGGAAAGGCCCTCAAACGCCACAACAAGACCTATACCACAGGTCAAAAGAAAAAAGAACAAAGGCTTCATCTAGATCCAACCGAAGATGTCTTTGGGTGTGAGTGGACCACTTTTTAGATACACAAGCTGCGCAGACGATGATAGAATGAATGAAGAACTCCTGTATTTTATTTACTCCTCCAAAGGTTGTATAATTAATTGCATAATACTTCAGAAGTTCCATATTTTGTTGGTTTTTTTTTTTTTTGCTGCTGTCTTCAACGTGCAACTCATGTGATTGACCGGACTCTCCCTATGTTTTTGTGAACAGCAAACAGTCGAGGCTTTACTTCGATCAGGACATTTTCTTTCTCAGGGAGCAACATCACTAATACTGGAGACCAAACATTCAAAAGGATTACATCAACAACATGCCTTATACCAGGCCCAACTTTATCGCCAACCTACATAGTCAAACTTGGATATAAATATGGTATATTCATTTTTTTTTTCAAAATTTTGATATATTTGAAGAGCCCTTAACAATCATATTTTCATAACCATATTCAAATATACATTAAATATAAATGTTTTTTAAAAAATAAGAGTCCATGCAATGTATATCACCATAATTAATTCCTAAGAGTTTGTTGAAGCTGTGCCATTAATAAGCAAGTTTAAACAGTGCTAGACAACCGGGTCTATTTGGTGTGATAAATGGTTGTTGACTTTATATACTGCTAGATTTCATACCAAAACCCAGAAAATCTAAGTTTCTTAGGCTTAGCAAAGGCTATGACAACTTGAGGGTAAATATTATGACAATTTTTTGATCCATGAAAAAGAAAAGAAAGAAAGATAAGAATAGGTGGTTCGAGGAGAGCAATCAAAATCCCCAGCCACTCCTAGACCTGATCAGCAATGGTGTGGCTTTAAAAGAGCTGAACCTAGCTTGCTAGCTAAGCTTATCTCTGCTGATCATGGACAATTGAAAAAGACTCAAAGCAAAACGTGCTTCCTAAGTTTCGACGGCTAAACAAACACAACACCAAATACGACACACATGATCTTTGTCTGTGACCACAAAGAGGAAATCGTGTGGGCTGAAGAAGCAAACGAATTTAGAAGATGTATAATAGAGGTTTTTTTTATCGTCAATGTGACAAATACACTGTTTGGAAGCATTTGCTGATACTTCATTCTTTTAATGGTCCATCAAACATTAACTATAACTACATTTTGTTTTTTTGGATTTGCTTTCAAATTCAACGGTATTACCACCATCTTTTTAATGGAAATTTTATTTTTTTCTTTAATTAAAAGAATTATTATGTCCACTTCACTGTAACTTTCAAAGTGCATAAATTTAAAGTTTAAATCTATCATCTAAATATATCAAATATTTAATTTAATGATTAATATATTATTTTTTTTTGTAAAATAGATTTGAAATATTTTTTTTGAATAAAAAACAACTGTATGAGTTAGCTTTTCATTTCTTAATTATGACGTAACTTAACCAAATCATTCATCTAATCAGATGCTTATCTCATCTAAACCATTCTTCCAAAGGAAGAATGGCTTACTTTGTACAATGACATCTTCTTTTCCATTACGTTAGTGATAAGATCAATCCGGCCGAATAATCGAATCCAATGCTTAGTTTGTTTTGAACATCCTAAAATTTCCTACTTCCATTCCACCAATTAAAATTTTGCACTGAAAATCACCCACTTTGGAAAGCCTTTGGGCGAGAAAAAACACAAAAAAAAGAGGGGGGCGGGTGGGATGTCAACTTTTCTCGTCACTTGAACATTCCAACAGCTTCTAGTGATGTTTTATGGGCAGCTCTTTTTAGCGGAATGAGGACTAAACTTAGTTGACAATGCTTAAACAAGTAAAGTAAAAGCACTAATCTTGGTTCTTATTCTTATCTTGTCTAATTACTTTAGATCCAAAAGTAAGAATCTTTATTTTTTTTTCCTTTGCTATAGAGTATTTAAGTTTGCTTTAATTCAAAAATTTTACGATTTTATTTAAAAAAAGATTAAAAAATATGAATTTAAGTATGTATATACATTTTAATAAATTTTCATAATATTTCAAAATAAAATTTTGAACCATATAATTAATTTACAAATTTAATTATTTAAAAGTTCACAAAAATTATGCTTCAAATAAATTTGGTAAAAATTTTAACTTGGGCTTTATAATTTAAAAATTGTTGAATAAAATGGCTGATTTTTTTTTTTTTATTCACTGACGAGATAAGTTTGCAAAACGTGAGGCAATTTCATCAAGCAATAACAAGGCGAAGTTTGATGATGCTCGGCAGGATGTGGTGTTGGGCGCGTGATACGTGCCTTGGGTCCCATAGTGTTTTAATTGGTCATGAGAGTAGCCTAATCTGGGAGCTATTTCGGGAGGTATGATTGCACTCGAATCGAATTTATATACAACGTACGGACTACTTACTGATTTACATAAAATTAATGAATTAAATAAGTTTCTTCTAATAAAATTCTTTAAAATAAGAATTAATAATGTATTAATTTATATATTTTTATTACATCAAGTAAATGCATTTT
>JBBYHK010000003.1:5986773-6009634 GCA_038382065.1 Adansonia grandidieri
CATAATAAGGCCAGAAAATGTATGGGCTGCTGCTTTATGGTTCAAGTTCAACTCTTCCACTTCCACTTCCACTTCCAGGCCTTAATGGTTTTTTGTACCCTCCCAATCACATACATGTAATTGCTAATCCGATAGTTGTAGGTTTAACTATGAGATTGCTTTAATTATCTTTCAGACTGACGTTTGAAACTAATAAATTTAATCCAATTCCTTGTCGTACAAGGATGGCTAATTTTGCAATGAAGGTGAACCAGTAAAGTGTTAAGTCCACTCTGTTTTATGTATTGACAGACAGTGGCTCTTCTGACATACTGGCAGAAGAAATCATTCTTTTGCCTGATTTCTATATATATTTTTCCTTTTTTTTAAACTATTTGCTAATTTCTAATATTCAAGAAGACACTATTCTTTGGATTATTTATTTATATACTTGTTTTACTATATATAGGTCAATTGGCCACAATAATTTCTATGGACGCATTCCGAAGGAGCTTGGAAATCTTAAGGAGCTAAAACTGCTGTAAGAATTGAAGAAACTCTGAAAGAGTCCTTTTTGTCACCATATATAAAGGATCAAGGAGTTCTGTCTTTAAGCAAAAGTTTAATCTAAATGCTACCATATCCCATGAAAGGATAAATTAATTGATGATTTCTTAATTTCTTGTCAATTATGACAATTTGCCTAGCTTTTGATTTGAAGGGTGCTGCAGCTTGAAGTTGTAGTTGCCTTGGTACATATTCTGTTGTAGTGCTGTAGCGTTGATACTTGCATTTCTTGTTTTACTTAATCATTGTATCTCTATGAAATAAAAATGTTCTTTTTTTTTTTTTTTTCATTTGGGGATCAATGTCATGCAGATCTTTTGGTATTAATAATTTCTCTGGAACACTCCCTCCAGAACTTGGTAAATTAGTCAACCTTCAACAACTGTAAGTTCTAGTTCTTTGTGGGGATGTAGATGATTATGTTTACAGGTTAATTACCCTATGAAATTATAACAAGTGGTTTTATGAATTGACAGCTACATTAATAGTTGTGGATTGAGTGGCGAGATTCCCTCAACATTTGCTAACCTAGTAAACCTGCAAATTGTGTAAGAAAGACCTTAGGGATTGAGACCCTTCTATATGTTTATTGCCTGTTACCGTCTCCTGATCCTGCAAAGCATTATTGAATTTCAGGGGGGCATCCGACGCTGCATTCACAGGCAAAATACCAGACTTTGTTGGCAGTAGCTGGACAAAGCTTAAATCATTGTAAGTCATTAAAAGATCTTGGCTATTCTTCAAATAAGTTTCTGTCCGAATCAGCATCAAGATGGATAGTTTTGCCTAGATTTTTTCATCAGTTTGACCACAGTCTGTCAAATGTTTATACAGGAGATTTGAAGGGAACTCTTTTGAAGGACCAATACCATCCACTTTTGCGAAGTTAACCTCATTGGACTCCTTGTGAGTAGAGATATCTTGTTTCTCCTCATACTCCCCCCACCATTGCAGGACTCTCTCCCATTGTCTTCATAGTCATATGTGATACATCATACATGTACGTATATATGTACTTGTTTTTTATTGTAGGCGAATTAGCGATATATACAATGGGAGTTCTTCTCTTGATTTTGTAAGAAATCTAAAGAACTTGACTGACTTGTGAGTTAAGCATACTCTTTACTTCTTGTATTCATCTGTTTTTCTTTTCGGAAACAAAAAATGAATGTTTTTATCTAAATTTATGAATGAACAGACTTTTTTTCCCCTTCCTTTTTATTTCCTGTAGGGTTCTAAGAAATGTCTTACTCACTGGTATTTTGCCATCTTATATAACAGAATTACAATCATTACAAAAGCTGTAAGTTCTATTTAAAAAAATTAATCGCCTCAGTAAGTTATCGTATTCGTTTTCTTCATGTTTTTAATTTCTATTTTCTTCCAGGGATTTGAGTTTCAACAACTTAACAGGCCAAATTCCAAGTGCTTTATTCACTATGAATTCTCTTCAATACTTGTAAGCTATAAAGATGAAAACCATCCCCTTCAATAGTTGAAAATCTCAGCTTTTGGACTTTTGGTCTGGCTTTTTATGGTTTTCACTTGACATTTTTTTCCCTCTTTGATGCAATTGAAATGGCCAGGTTCCTTGGAAATAATAGTCTATCAGGTGCCATTCCCAGCCAAAAGAGTGAAACTCTTCAGACTATGTAAGTCATTCTATCAGAATAACTTATTTAATTGTATAAGTTTGGCTTTATTCAGTTGAGTGATGTTGTCAAATCTCATATGATGCAAAAATTTGTTTCCCA
Organism: Adansonia grandidieri; assembly: GCA_038382065.1. NCBI lineage: Eukaryota > Viridiplantae > Streptophyta > Magnoliopsida > Malvales > Malvaceae > Adansonia > Adansonia grandidieri. The sequence goes on from JBBYHK010000003.1 coordinate 5,989,074, forward strand.
ATCAAAAAAGGAAAAAACCTCGTGGTAACGTTTGTAGCATACATCTACTTGCATGAATGGACTAAGGACAGCCATTTTTGACTGCAACCACTGCTTATTTTTGCAAAAGTATCATCATGATTCATGAGGATGCTTTCTTGCTAAATTATTGGAGGGAAGGAGAAAAAGGAAATATAGTAAAAAAAAGGAGTAAATCTTGCAGGTAGCATCCCTTCATTTGCTTTGATGATCCATGGTTTTGAGTGGTTACAATAAAATTCCCTGAAAGAATTTCCCTATCGGCTTCTTATTTTCAGTATAATTTTTTAGTACTCATTGATCGTTATGGTAAGCATGTTGCATGAAAGAAGGTTGGGGATGGAGGTGCAGGGTAAATCCTCCACAAAAGTTAAATTAGAGGCCTCATTGAATATTTATTTTCATATAATGTTACTTTTAAATTTCCACCATCTGATATAAGCCATAGATGTGAAGCCATCTGTCAGCATCATCTTCCATCTAGTGAACCATCAAATAGTAAAAGCGTTTAAATCCTCCTGACTGTGGTAATATGTTCATACTCCATACTCACTTTCTGCTAATATACTTCTCGTTGCAGAGATTTATCATACAATTTTCTATCGGGAAACTTGCCTTCTTGGGTTAGCTCAGACCTACAACTGTATGTATCTTAAACCATGATACTTCCTTTATATAACTATGTTTTTGTATTTTCACACTGGCTTTGAAGCTAAAAGCTTGTTTGGTGCTCATATGTGGCTTAATTTCTTTGATATCACACTGTAAAAAGGGCCATCAATTGAAAATCAATGCCAATATTTAAGGGTGTCCTTTGTTCACACATTGTCTGAGGAGATTCAAGGCATATTACTGAAGACAATGATAAGAGATTGTTTCATGGCATTTTATGTAGGAACATTGTGGCCAACGACTTCACACTTAACAGCTCAAACATGAGGTGAGTTATCCTCCGGCAGCACCCGGTTTTTCCCATGAGTAAAACTGGAAAACTTTCTTGAAAGAATTCCTCCACCTCTGTGGAAACAAATTCTTGCTTTTATTCTCTGCTATGCAATGCATTCATTTAAAGTTCCTAATCCAGAAATTGTTTTGTAATTCCTCAGGCTTTTACCGGGATTAGAATGCCTTCAAAGAAGCTTCCCATGCAATAGAGATGCTCCACGATGTAATAGCTAAAACTTTGGAACCAGTATCTGATGTTTGAGGTGTTAATTATAAGACTAATCTTGACTAATGCTTGGTACCTTGTTGACATGTTTGAACGTCGGCATTGGCAGATGCAAACTTCGCGATCAAGTGTGGCGGCCAAAAGATGATTTCTAATGGGATAACATTCGAGGCTGATAAAATAAATCTTGGCGCAGCAAAATTTAATGTAACCAGTGCAAAGAATTGGGCAGTTAGCAACGTAGGCTTGTTTGCAGAGAGACAAAATCAACAGTATTTTCAGGACAACTTAATTCAAGTGAGAATTACCAATACCCCGGAGCTGTATCAGACTGCAAGGCTATCCCCTGGATCACTCAGATACTATGGCCTAGGCCTTGAGAATGGACTCTATAATGTAACCTTGTTCTTTGCAGAAACAGGTTTCCCAGACCGAAGCACACAGTCTTCGAAGAGTCTAGCAAGGCGTGTTTTTGATGTTTATGTTCAGGTAATATTTCGTTTTAAGCATAAATTCATACTATTCTAAGTTGTATATCATTCAACTCTGATCATAGTTATGTTCACTTATTCTTACATTAAGAAATCATAGTATCTCATCAACGCTTCATCAGGGAACCAGGCAACTAAGGGATTTCGATATATCAAAGGCGGCAGGTGGTGCTGAGAGAGCAATAACTAAAAATTTCATTGCTAATGTAACGGGGAGCCACCTTGAAATTCACCTGTTTTGGGCTGGTAAGGGGACTTGTTGTGTACCAGAACAAGGTTATTATGGTCCATCCATTTCAGCTATTAGTGTTGTTCCAAGTAAGACATCCTAACACTTATGAATCATTATGTGGTATATGCTTCATGTGCTTATCTTCTGTTTTTCTTTTTTTTTTTTTCCTTTTTTTTAATATATCTATTTTGTTGCTCAGATTTCAAACCGTCTGTCAGGGAGATGCCGCTGGACACTCCTAAAGAGAAGAACCACGCAGCATTTATTGTTGGTATTACAGTTCCTGTCGCGATCTTGGTTTTGATATTTATATTTGCAATTATTTATGTGAAGAGAAAAAGAGAAGATGATGATGAAGAAGGTAAAAGCATCAGTTTACCATAAAATATATGTCATATATATAGTCAGGTATATCAGTAAAGGGTGCTACTAATTGCCTTACTTGATTCCGCAGTGCTTCTCGGTATTGGCCCCAGACCAAACACATTTAGTTATTCCGAGTTAAAGGGTGCCACTGAAGACTTCAGTTTCTCAAAGAAGTTAGGAGAAGGGGGGTTTGGACCTGTATTCAAGGTAAACAATGTCTTAACATTTTTAGCATGCTAACTATGATTATAACATGCCATATAATGATGAGATTACCGAGAGAGGATGCTTTATTACAATATTACTGAATCGTAGTAAGTTGTAGGGTACACTTTCTGATGGGAGAGTTGTAGCTGTGAAGCAGCTTTCAGTAGCATCACACCAGGGGAAGGATCATTTTGTTACCGAGATAGCTACCATATCAGCAGTGCAACATCGTAATCTTGTCAAATTATATGGCTGCTGCATTGAAGGAAATAGGCGCCTCCTTGTTTACGAGTATCTTGAGAACAAAAGCCTCGATCAGGCACTCTTTGGTATGATAACATCCCATATAATAATTTCATGCGTTCCATTCTTTCTTGATTAACGAACAACTGTATTAATATTCCTTGAACTATAAATGCAGGACAAAACGACTTGCATCTTGATTGGCCAACCCGGTTCAATATCTGCTTATCAACTGCAAAAGGGCTAGCTTATCTTCACGAAGATTCCAGGCCAAGGATTGTCCATAGAGATGTCAAGGCAAGCAATATTTTGCTTGACGCTGAGCTCTGCCCGAAAATATCTGATTTTGGATTGGCAAAGCTTTATGATGACAAGAAAACACACATCAGTACTCGGGTTGCTGGAACAATGTAAGACCTTTCAACCCTTTTGTTCATGATTCCCACCCTAATAGCACGAAATTTCAGTGCCCAAGCTGCTAGATTTAGTAGTTTTCTCAATAAACCAACGTAACTTAATTATCTTGAAGTGGCTACCTGGCACCGGAGTATGCAATGCGTGGGCATCTTACCGAGAAAGCTGATGTTTTTGGCTTTGGTGTTGTCGCTTTGGAGATTCTAAGTGGTCGACCAAATTCTGACAATACTTTGGAAAATGACAAAGTTTATCTTCTTGAATGGGTAATCGGAAGGAAATCTTATCTTTTAGTAGTACTATTTGTTCAAGCAACTGTTAAATTTTGAAGGATTTACTCAGTGATTGTTTATTCCTACAATGTCTTTAGACGTGGACCTTGCATGAAAATAACCAAAGCTTGAGCCTGCTTGATCCAACGCTAGCGGAGTTCGAGGAAAATGAAGCTCTCCGACTGATAGGGGTGGCACTGTTATGCACTCAGGCATCACCAGCGATGCGGCCGCCCATGTCCCGTGTTGTTGCTATGCTTGCCGGAGATATCGAAATCAGCAATGTTAGATCAAAACCAAGTTATTTAACTGACTGGGATTTCAAGGATATAACAAGCAACTTCGCAAGAGAAGAATCAGAAAAATCCATTTCACCCGATAGCAGCGACATCAATAGCAAGAACAAGGCTATTTCAGAGGCAGATGAACAACCAATGCTGTCTCCAGTAAATATTACTGAATTCAGGGAGATTATTGGAGAAGGAAGGTGAGAGTTGTTTTGTTTGTTCTATGCCCTGCTATAATACCATGTCAGAATGTCTTTCTTTGATACCTTTCTTAATGTTGTTCCTTCAACTCTGCCTACTTTTTAGTTTTAAGAACTATATTTTCTGTGCACGTAGGGTGAGTTGTATTGTAGTATATGTTAGCAATGTTACGAAATTGGGCCAATAAACACTTGTGGGCGTTGGGAATGCTTTTCCAAGCTTAAAAAAATTGCCATAGCCACCAAAATAGCGGTTTTCAAAAACATTCTGTAGCTAATATTCTAATCGGGATCGTATCATATATAACAATTATACTATAATTTATTAATAAAAATTTAGAATTATGTAAATTTTATGTAATGTTCATACATAAAAATGATAAATTTTTATATAATTTTTAAATATGATTAAATAATTTTAACAATATAATAAAAATCTGTTAATCTGATACATGCTACGTAAGCTAGCCCACCCCAATTTCCTTTTCAGTCGTTTAACAACAAATGACTTTTCCAATAATTAAACTTCTGGAGGAGCAATAACGTCCACAGCTTCTGTTTTTGTCTTCATAGTTGCATCCTCAGATTAAAGTCCTCTTTTTCTGGTTCTAGCTTTGAAAGATAACATTTCGACTTTAAGAAAGATTAAGAAATGCTTTGTTCATTAAAATGGAGTAAAAGTATTTTGAAGGCCTTGTATTATATTATTTAATGTAAATTGATCTTCGTACTTAAAATTAAGTAACTTAATTTTTATATTTTTAAAATAAAGTAAAAAAGATAAAATCAATAGTTGAAATAATAGTTGCCGTGAAAAAAATTTGACATGGTATTTGATTTTTGTTGAATTGATTATATATAAAGTTTAACCGTATTAAAATATCATATCTATATTAACCGTACACATCATCATTTTAACAGAAATCAAATACAAAGTCATTTTTTTCATGATAAAGATCATCTGGTTATTAATTTTAACTTTTTATTTATTTTCAAAAGTATAAATATTAAATTACTTAATTTAAGACTAATTTCCACTAAATGATATAATATAAATATCTTCCAAATATTTGACGTTAAAATGCATACTGCAAATCAGCTTGGTTCTGGATCTGACAAGTTCCTACTGCTTATTCCTCATCCGAAAAAAGGCATTGCGCACTGAGGTTTGAGAAATTTGATGCTTAGCTCAGCCTTTTTATTAGGGGTTTTAGCATCGCATATTGAAACCCCCATTTCCGTTCGCCTTCCAAGTGTTGATGCAAGGAAAACGGTTCTTAGTAATTGTTTCAACACCAGATGAAGAATGCACTTTACTCGCATTTTGGTGCCCTTAACGAAACGGTATTAATATGTTATCATTTGATTTTTTATTGGTTCATACATATTAATATCAGTCAATATCGTTCAATACTAATATGTAATAATTGATTAAATATTTTATTTTGAAAATTTTTTTAAATCACTTATTTATTTTTAATCAATTTCTAATTTTTTTGCCTTGATTTTTTTTATAATTATATTTTGAAATAAAAAATGTGAATTAAATTAAGCTATTAAATTTAATTAATAATAATTAATTATAGTTTTAAATATTTTTTATTTATTTATTTGATGTTAAAAATTATTTATATTAAATATTTTTATTTTTATATGTGTGTATATATACATATAATGAAAGTATATTTATTGGTGTATATAATATACATTATTAAGGAACTTGAAAATAATTATAAATATATATATAAAATGTTGCTCAAAATAAAGCTTAAAATCAAAAGAAGGTATTTTTAAAATTTTAATCATAAATTGAATTTTTAGGAGAATTTGAACAAAATATGAAAGTAAGACTTTAGAGTAAGGAAAGCAAATAGTCAAAACATACAAGTTTAATCTTTGAACTCGGAGCTTACAAACTCTCTTCTCAGCACCTCTTTGCCAAGTTGATTTCTACAATTCATTAGTAAATATATTACCTTGAGGCTAAGATAACTTTTAAAACTCTATCTTTTGAGGCTTAAATAGAACATTTCAATTCGTTTAAGAATTCTACTTCAAATTCTTAAGTAGTTTCACTCAAAAAATCCCTTTTGCTTACAAACTAATCAAAACCACTAATAAGTAGGTGGTTGCTAGAATTTGGTATAAGACAGATGAGATAGAAATAAACTTAAAAAAATACAAATTAAATACAATCAGAATGAAAAACTTGAAGATTTTAAGCTTTTGCTGTTAAATGCTTAATCAATCTTGGTATCTCATACGTACCGATTTCAAAACATAACGATATCAGTGATAGTTAGTTCTGATTCGGTTTAAATTTCGATTGGTATCGATCGTACCAGTCTATACCGATGTGTTTCGGATGTACCGATCGAAAAACAATGCCATGACCGGTACAAAGTTACTATTAAATTAATATAATAACTAAATTTAAAAAAAATATTAAAATTTAAAAGGTTTTTTGCTTTACTATTTTCCCACAGTGTATTCTCCATTCTTTGACCTCTCTTTACATTTTCCCCTCTTTTTCTAAAGCCTTAAACCTAACATTTTTAATCAAAAATTGGCATATCCCTTACAGCTTTTTTTGAAGATTTTGCTCATCCTTTCCAGGTTTGTTCTCTCATTTTTATTTTTCTTTTACAATTTGATTATGAAATTAGCATTATCTCATTTTCCTTTTTAAGGTTAATATATTTTTGTAGCAAAATAAAAAAATTTTGCATTATACTATCGTAGGAATAGGGGTTGAACAGGTTAATTTGGTAGGCAGAAGCTAATTGATTTTTTTTGTTGGTTTGCTGGCTCTCAAACCTGTTGTAGTTAAAGTGACTGAGCACCTAACCATCGATGCCAAGCTAATTGATTTTGAGATTTGCTATTTTCGTTCTTGCAGAAATTCTTTTGGCTTGGGACCCTTTTATCAATTCCTAAGTTAGGCTAGGATATTTGCTATTTCCTACCTTGTATAAAGGCTGATTGATTGGCATTAATCAAACTGGGTAAGCAATTGCTTTAGTCTACTAGATAGTCATTTGGTAATGCACTTGTAAAATGTGTAGGTTGACTCATTCCTTTTTCCCTATCGATAATGCAACAACTACTTTAACTGTACATTCTTTTTTTTTTTTTTTTTAATTTCTAATAGGAAGATTTCATCTACTTTCAAGTTTTTAGCTAATCAATCCACACCTACCCATGTAGTTATAGTACAGTATAGGATAGGACATTCATTTGTGTAATGATTGTGCAATTTACATGCTTATTCAATTGATAAATTGAAATGAAATTACCTTTATTAGTTAAAAGAATTTCATTTTAATAACTTAATTTCATGATATAGTGGAATGATCGATTTAATTTTTTTTAGATATTTGATGGCGGAAAATGCATCAAGTGGATCAACTATTGCTTCTGCTCCTACAAAATCGAATGGTCCTGTTTGGGCTCATGGTCGAAAAATGCCAGGCAAAAGGAATCAAAGCGTGTGTCTTTATTGTAATAAGCATATTCAAGGTGAAGGCATTACTCATTTAAAGCAACATTTAGCTGAAGTTTTAGGGCAGGTTGGAAGTAGTTCCAAGGTACCTTCTGATGTGCAATGGCAGATGAAACAATTGCTTAATGATTTGAAGAAGGAACAATCTAAAAGAAAAAAAAAATTCAAAGTGAAATTGGAAATCCTTATGGCGATTTTGTTCCTAGTGATGAAGATGAAGATAATAATGTGCTAAGTTATCCTTCAGTCAGATCTAAAATGGCAAATGAAATTATAGTTTGAATAGTAATGATTTGAAAAGAAAAAAAAAATGCTCGACAATTACTTTACTTCGAGAACTACTTCTAGTGCTCAACCTACCATCAAAAGTGCATTACAAAGTAAGAAAACTATTCAACAAGCAAAAATGGCAGTGGCAAGATGGTGGTTTGTTGCTACTATACCATTTAATGCTGGTAGATCGAGATATTATCAACCGATGATTGATGCTATAACAGCAATTAATCCAGGATTCAAAGCACCAAACTATCATAAGCTTAGAGGTGCTCTCTTAAAAGATAGTGTGCATAAGGTTAATGATTATCTTCTTGATATCAAGAACTTGTGGAAGACTTACAGATGCTTTATCATGGCTATGGGTGGGCAAATCAAAGGCAAGAACCAATAATTAATTTTCTTGTCTTTAGTCCACGAGGAACAATGTTTTTGAAATTTGTTGACGCATCGGCACTCACAAAGGATTTAGAGATGTTGTTTCAAATGTTTGATGAGATTGTTCAAGAAGTAGGATGTGAAATTGTTGTGCATTGTGCAATTCATTACATACAATGATGCTTTTTACAAGTGTGCTGGGAAGAAATTACAAAATAAGTACGACACTTTCTTTTGGACTCCTCGTGCTGCTCATTGCATTGATTTGATGTTAGAGAGCTTTGTGAATCCTAGGTACTTTCCTGTCATTGATCAAAATATTTAGAAAGCTAGGAAAGTTACAAAATTCATCTATAATCATGCTTGGGTATTTGCTTTAATGAGAAGAGAATATACCTATGGTAGAGATTTATGTCACCCTGCTATCACAAGATTTGCCACACACTTCTTGAGCATTCAATGTTTGATGAAATATAAGAAAGAGTTTAGGCAAATGTTTACTGGAGATAAATGGGTGGATTTACGTTATGCAAAAAGTAATGTTGGAAAGTAATAGCTTATATTATCCCCGAAGATAAAGATTTTTGGTGTCAGTGTCAACACATTGTGAAAGTTAGTGAACTACTTGTGAAAGTTCTTTGTCTTGTTGATGGTGAAGAAAAACTAAGTATGGGTTATTTGTATGAAGCTATGGACAAGGCAAAAGAGACAATAAAAATGAGGTTCAAGAGTAGGGTTTCTCAATATATGCCATATTTGAGAGTGATTGATGCAGGATGAGATAAGCAACTTAGTTCTCCTTTGTATATGGTGGGTTGTTTGCTTAATCCGAGTATTTTTTTAGACCATCTTTTAACAAGAAAAATGAAGTTACAAGAGGTTTCCTTAATGCTCTTACAAGATTAGTTCCTGATGATGATATAAAAGACATTATTAGTGCACAACTTGAAAAGTATAGGAACTCTAATGGTGATTTTGGAATGTCTCTTGCTATACGTCAAAAGGCAAAATTAAATCTAGGTAAACTATTAGTAGTTTTTTATACTTAGTTGTAATGTGATTATATGATTTAATTTGTAATTTAATTCTTTTTAATTTTACATGCAGTATCATGGTGGGAACAATTTGGGAGTGGCACACCGGAGCTACAAAAATTTGCAATTCGAATGCTTAGCCAATGTACTAGTGCAACTGGCTGCGAAAGAAATTGGAGCACATTTGAGTTCATCCATTCCAAAAAGCGAAGTAGGCTACAGCATAAAAGATTGAATGACCTCGTCTTTGTTCGTTACAATTTAAAACTTTGAGAAAGGTATTTTTTCTTACAATTACTTATATTATAGTAAAAAAATTTTATTACTTTAACTTATAATGTTCGATATTTCCATATTAATATTATTTGAATTTTACTTGTTTTCTAATTGCTAGGAATCTTAATAAAGGAAAAGAAGTTTTGGATCCCATTAGTCTTGAGAACATTGACATTATGCAAGATTGGGTAACTGAATAGCCAACCCTTCTTGATAAGGATGACTTTGATATGGATTGGGAAGCTGTTGAAGAGCCTTTGGTTGCTTCTTCAAAAATTTTTGAAGATGAAGATATTGTTTTGGATAAAGATGATGAAATCAATATTCCACCAAATGAAAGTCAATGGGAGTAGGCTAGTATTTTTGGCGAACTTGGAAATGTGAATGATGTTGATGAATGATCTTGTTTGTATTGATATCTTGTTACTTCAATTTCATATGCTTGCTTGCTTAATGTTGACTTGTATTTGGTATTTTGGTGTTCGATGTTTTGGGTTTGGTCTTATTTGATTTGCCAAATGAATGATCTTATTTGTATTGGATTTGCTTAATGAATGACCTTATTTTTATTGGTTTGCTTAATGATATTTTGTATTTGGTGAAGTTTTTTATAAAATATTATATATAATTGATGAATATTTGATATTTGAAATTTATTTAATTGCATTCTTTAATACTTGAAAATATTTTTCATATACATATATTAGAACTTTTGAAAAATATCGATAAACCGAAATGATATACTAAAATACACCGGTACCAATACGTATCTGTACCAGAACAAAAATGGTAGGTTCACCGGTATGGTGCTGACTACCTTGGCCAAAAGTGAATAAATAAATCAATATACATAAAATACAAATGCTAATTTAATAAAGGTTTTTTGCACTCTTCATATTGACCGAAGACCAAGTCATTGCGTTGTATATTCGTACAAACAGATGTTGATAAAGCTGGTGACTGATGATGATAAATAGTCACCCAATATCCTTTTTGTAAAGAAAGGAGGAGAAGATGATTTTAAGGCAGAAGCCACCATCTTCTTCCATATGCTTGCTCTGCTGCTACTATTCTTCTTAATTGTTTTCTTGTCATGCAGCAAATCCATTAATGCCTAGAATGCCACCACCAATCCTTCTGAAGGTAATGTCTCTCGACTCTCGATCTCGTTTATATATTTATATATGTCTATATATGTCTTTGCATAATCCAAAACTATGCAACTCGAAGCATATAATTCAATAGAAAATGGCAGAACAAGTAATTATTCCGAAACAAATGAAAGAAACACCATATCGAGATCATCTATGTTTATATATATATAGCTATAGTTATCAGAAACTATATATATAAAAGGAAGGATCTACTTATGTTAGTATAAAATTAAATTATTTTTACGCACTTATATAACTTTATATATAATTCATATTTGGTTAATCCGACCGTCGTATTTCTTCTACTATTCATGTAAGTTATGCATGTCGAGGGCTTTAAGTAAACTACAAATGTCAATATATTTGCTCAATGTTAAAAAAAAATTCAACTATTAAATATGTATTAAAAATATCAGTATTCTAGATCGATATGATTGAGATGTCTATTAATTTCGAACTTTACATTCATGATAAATATAATTATATTACCAAATCTAACGATTAATTTGTTAAAATATTAAAGAAGCATGTAAAACTAATTTAATTTTACACTAGTGTAAATAGATCCATTTATTGTAGATATAATCATAGTTACAGTTATCAAAAAATATCTAACTAATTAGGGAATCCACTCAGTAACACAAACTCCGATCTCTCTCGACCTAGCTTGCCTCCATAAATTGCGAATAGGTTTTGGGTTTTGTTTTTGAAGTTGTGTGTTTCTATCAAAATTACAGTATGGTTCCTAATCCTATCCGAAGATTTATTTGCCTCATAACTACAAACATATGCAATTAAACGTGACTTTAAAATATTATATGAATTCTAATGGAATTTTTTTTCTGTATTCATAATCATAGTAATATATCTATTGCTAAAAGGTAATCTCCTATAGAGGGTTCTTGATGAAGAGAAGAAACGTTGTAAGCAGGTGAACGAAATGTTGCCCGAAGACGATGGAGAAAAAGATTGGAGCAAACCCTGAAATAGTGAGTACAGCAACAAATGGTGATTGGTATAGTGGAATAAGGCTGAGTATTTATGATAAGGAAAATAAGAAGTGGAGAATTATAGAAAGAATTTCAAAGAGTAATTTAGCTAAAAGTTTCAAGAGTCCTTTTAAGAGTTGAGAGAACTCCAATTTATAGGCTTTTTAGAAAAAAAAGTTATAATATTTGTTTTTATAGCATAGGAGTTATTATGTTTTTAATAGGTATAATGATGGCTAACAGCTACTAAAAGTATTTGTGTTGAAAGTTTATTGATAATAGTGAGTAATGAATAAGAGTTCGCCACTTATTCTCAAAGAAAGAAAGAAGCACTCATATTTTAAGGAAGGGATAGAAGAAAAAACTTTTAATTATTTTCATATCTAATCCACCAAGCCAAACTCTATAAAACATCCCAATAATAAAATCAACCTAAGAACTGTTATAACTTGGGGTTATTTCCACTTCTTTTGTTTCGATGAAGTAACATCAAGTGAAACATCTTCTTTAAAAAACTTCTAGGTGGAAATGTCTTTTCTATGAGATTGTTGTTTCACGAATCACTTATTCCAAGAGAGAGTTGTTCTGAACAACCTATAAAAGCTCATTGTTCTGAATTGTTCAGAATAGGAGCTACTATGAACAAAAACTATTCCGAGTAACAACTGTTCTGAATAATAGCTATTTCGAACATCAATTATTCTTAAACAAGATGTATCTAGATGAGAACATTTAGTAAAGCAATGTCAATAAAGTGACATGGTTACTTCTTCTGACTTATTGTATTATTTGAAAAAATAATTACCTATAAAACAATTTTACTCTTCTTAAGAAAAAATATTATAATAAATAACTAAAATCAAGTATCAATGTCTCCTGACATGATTTGTTTTCACAAATTATTTTATGAATTTTGGAAGCAATGAGGGCATTGAACTCAATCTTCCAACAACGGGGTGCACTATAAGCAGTGGATTCATGGAACATAAGTGGAGAGCCATGCAGTGCAAATGCTCTCAGCCAAAATGATGCTGTGTTTAAAGGTGGTGCTGATAACCCAGCTATCGGATGCGATTGTTCTTTCAACCGCAACATAGTCTGCCACATTACAAGACTGTATTTAAGCCATTACTATCATTATTATACTAGTTAAAATAAGGCTAATTAGGTCCAAAGCTAATCCATGATATTGACCGGTAATAAGTTAAAATGGGTCTTCAAGAAAAATTTAAGCATATGATCTTTCATATTTACACACAGCAAAAAATTTCATTAGTCAAATGATGTGGAGAGATTTTCTCCCCATGTTGCAAGTAACCCTGCCATAAACCAAGTAAAAGAGTCTTGAATTTTAAGGTGCAGAATTCACCTTGTGACTTGAATCAATGGCCTTGTGGGAGTTGTAAAAATATTTTATCATTTGTACTAATTTTTACACTTTTGCCAAGAGGGCATATGCTCTAGCTAAACGAGGAGTAACACCAAAAGAGCTTTTGGATTTGCCCTATCTGACATTCTTGCAAGAATTTTCTTTTCTCTCTATTTTCTCCTCATTTTAATTTGATCTTCATAAGCCATCATCGATTTTGAAGATTTTCCAAATGAATATTGAATGCGGATTTTATAATAATATTTAAATATCAGTAAAGAATAAAGATATCTTTTCTAGTGATGGAAAATGGTTAACTATATTCATTACAATGAGAGAGTTTTACAGTAACTGATCATGATCATTTATTGTTTGATGACGCAGGAAGATTGATCAAAGCTTCATCACTGGTCCTTTGCCACCATTTATTGGAGATATGTCTAGACAAGGGGTTATTGTCAGTACTGAAAGATAATCTGATAAAAGCAGCATTGTATATATATATACATTTTGGTAGACATTATTTCCTTGTTGGTTTTGAGGCCCTTAAGAACAAGTTTTCAACTAACAGTAGCTAAGAATTAACTACATAATAAAGGCAGAAAATGTATAGGTAGCCGCTTTATGGTTCAAGTTCAACACTTCCACTTCCAAGCCCAAAAGGTTTCTTGTAACCCTCCCAATCACATACGTGTAAATGCTAATCCAATAGTAGTAGGTTTAACTAATGATATAACTTTAATTATCTTTCAAACTAACGACTTGTGAAACTCACGCAGTTAATTAAGTTCCTTGACGTACAAGAATGGCTAATTTTGTTATGAAGGTGAATCAGTAAATTGTTAAGTCCACTCTGTTTTAAGTATGACAAACACTGGCTCTTCTGACATACTGGAATAGGAAATCTTTTCCCTGATTTCTATGTATATTTTTCATTTTTTTTTACTATTACTATTTCTAATTTCTAATATTCAAGAAGACACCATTCTTCGGATTATTTTTTTATTTTACTTTATATAGGTCAATTGCAATGAATGATTTCTTTGGACCCAATCCAAAGGAGCTTGGAAATCTCAAGGAGCTAAAAATGCTCTAAGAATTGAAGAAACTCTGAATAATCCTTTTGGTCACCATATAAAAGGTCAAATAGTTCCGATTTTAAGTAAACATTTACTCTTAAATGCTACCTTATGACCATGAAAGGATAAATTAGTTGATGATGTCTTACTTGTCAATTACTACAATTTGTCTAGCTTTTTTGGAAGGGTATGCAGCTTGAAGTTGCAGTTGCTATAGTGCATATTCTGCTATAGTTTTGTTGCTTTAATACCATACGAATCTAAACTAGATGAGATCAGTTCTTCTCTCTATCAAAATAAGGATATAACTTACATTTCTTGTTTTACTCGTTCACTGATCTTTGTGAAATAAAATGTTTTTTTTTTTTTTTTTTAAGTTTCTTCAAAAGAATTCTGTGTGGATCAATGTCACGCAGGTCTATTGGTAATAATAATTTCTCTGGAACACTTCCTCCAGAACTTGGTAATTTAGTCAACCTTGAACAACTGTAAGTTCCAACTTTGTCTAGTTCTTTGTAGGGATGAACATGATTGAGTTTCCATGTTACCCTAATGAAATTATAACAACAATTGGTTTTATGAGTTTGGCAGCTACATCGACAGTTGTGGATTGGGTGGCGAGATTCCCTCAACATTTGCTAACCTTTTAAACCTGCAAATTTTGTAAGAGACATAGAGATTGAAACCCTTTACTATAGTTTGTCAAATGTTTATCCAGGAGACTTGAAGGGAACTCTTTTGAAAGACAAATACCATCCAATTTTGCGAATTTAACCTCATTGGAGTCTCTGTAAGTAGAGATATCTTGTTTTTCCTGATACTCCCCTCACCTTAGCACGACTCTCTCCCATCGTCTGCATATTTATACGTGATACATGTACGTATATATGTACTTACTTTCTTTTTATTCTCGTACATCATGTAGGTGAATTGGCGGTATATACAATGGGAGTTCTTTTCTTGATTTCGTAAGAAATCTAAAGAACTTCACTACTTCACTGACTTGTGAGTTAACCATACTCTTTACTTCTTGTATTCATCTGTTTTTAATTTTTGAAAGAAAAAAAAGAATGTTTTTATCTAAATTTATGGATTAACAGGCTTTTTTCTCCTTCATATTTATGTCCTATAGGGTTCTAAGAATGTCTTACTCACTGGTATTTTGCCATCTTATATCACAAAATTACAATCTTTACAAAAGCTGTAAGTTTTATTTAAAAATTAATTGCTTCAGTAATTTATAGTATTCGCTTTCTTTATGTTTTTAATTTCTTTTCTCTTCCGGGGATTTGAGTTTCAACAACTTAACAGGCCAACTTCCAAGTGCTTTATTCAATATGAGTTCTCTTCAATACTTGCAAGCTATAAATATGAAAAGCACCCCTTTCAATAGTTGAAAATCTCAGCTTTTGGACTTTTGGGTCCGGCCTTTTATTGTTTTCACTTGACATTATTCCCCTGCTTCATGCAATTGAAATGGCCAGGTCTCTTGGAAATAATAGTCTGTCAAGTGCTATTCCAAGCCAAAAGAGCGAAACTCTTCACACTATGTAAGTCATTCTATCACACCAACTTATTTCATTGCATCAGTTTGGCTTTTATTCTGTTGAATGATGCTGTCAAATCTCAGATGATGCAAGAATTTTGTGTCCAAATAAAAAAATTTGCAATGGCAACATCATGAGCATGCGTTTTTGCTAAATTCTTGGAGGGGAGAAAAAGGAAACTGACTAGTCAAATAACGAGTAACTCCTGCAGGTTGCATCCCTACATTTGCTTAGTTGATCCATGCTTTGACTTTTGAGTGGTTACAATAAAATTCCCTGAAAACCCTATCAGCTTCTTATATTCGGTATCATTTTTGGTACTTATTAATCATTATGATAAGCATGTTGCATGTTTCAATCTCCTTTTTAATGCTTGATGGAAGAAGGTTGGGGAGGTGCAGGGTAAATCCTCTATAAAAAATTTTGATTACAGGTTCTATACTTCCGTTAGAAAAATTATTTCCATATAATGTTACTTTCAAATGTCCACCATCTGATATTAACCATAAATTGTGAAGCCATCAGTCAGCATGGTCCATTTAGTGAACCATCAAATAGTAAAAGCATTTAAATCCTGATTCTGGTGATAGTTCATACTCACTTTCTGCTAATATACTTCTCAATGCAGGGATTTATCATACAATTTTCTATCAGGAAACTTGCCTTCTTCGGCAAACTCAGGCTTATGACTCTATGTATCTTAAACCAGTATACTTCCTTTATTTACCTTTTGTTTTCTAATTTTAACACCGGCTTTGCAGCTTAAGGCTTTTTCGGTGCTCAAAGCTTACTTTCTTATAGTTGATATCATACCGTAAAATGGAATCAGTTTCAAATCATTGCCAATATTTGAAGGTGTACTTTTTTCACTCATTGTCTGAGGAGATTCAAGGCATATTAATGATAAAAGATTTTTTCATGGCATTTTATGCAGGAACTTTGTGGCCAACAACTTCACACTTGACAGCTCAAACATAAGGTGAGCTATCGTCCTGCTGTATCCCTTTTTCCCCTCTACTATACATTTTTCCCCTTGAGTTATTGTAAAACTTTCTTGATAGAACTCTCATACGTCTATGAAAACAAATGCTTGTTATTATCTCTTCTATGCAATGCATTCTTTTAAAGTTTCTAACCCAGAAATTGTTTTGAAATTCCTCAGGCTTTTACAACGAAGCTTCCCATGTAATAGAGATGCTCCATGATGTATTTACAAGCTAAAACTTTCGTACTTGTATATTTTGTTGTAGTCTTATTTATAGGATTAATCATGACTAATGGTTAATGCTTCTCTAACTATTTCAATGTTGGCATTGGCAGATGCAAACACCTCTACCAAGTGTGGCGGGCCAGAGATGATTTCTAATGGGATAGTATTCAAGGCTGATAACAGAACTTTTGGCGCAGCAGCATTTAATGTAACCAATACGCAAAAATGGGCAGTTAGAAATGTAGGCTTGTTTGCAGATAGAATGAATCAAAAGTATGTGCAATAACACCTCAGTACAAGTGAGCACTACCAACTTTCCGGAGCTGTATCAGACTTCAAAGCTATCCCCTGGATCACTCAGATACTATGGCCTAGGCTCGAAAATGGGCCCTACACTGTAAATTTGTTCTTTGCAGAAATAGGTGTCCCAGACCGAACCACAATGACTTGGAGGAGTCTAGTAATGTGTATTTTCGATGCTTATATTCAGGTAATATTACGTTTAAAGTAGAAATTCATACCATTCTGAGTTGTAAATCATACAATCCATTCTCCCTATTTGTAATGTTTCTATGATCACTATTGTGTTCACTTAATTTTACATTTACAAATCTTACTGCTATAATATCTTTCAATGCTTCATCAGGGAACCCACCAATTAAGGGATTTTGATATATCAAAAGAGGCAGGTGGTGTTGAGAGAGCAGTACCTGAGAATTTCACAGCTAAGGTAACGGGAACCATCTTGAAATTCACCTGTTTTGGGCTGGTAAGGGGACTTGCTGTATCCCGGAACAAGGTTATTATGGTCCATCCATTTCAGCTATTAGTGTTTTTTCCAAGTAAGAAACCTTAAACACTATCAGTATGTAATATATGCTTCATGATCTTCTGTTTTCTGATTCTAATACATCTGTTTTGTTGCTCAGATTTCATACCAACTGTCAGTGGGATACCGCCGGGCACTCCTAAAGAGAAGAACCACACAGCATTAGTTGTTGGTGGTACAGATCCTGCTTTGGTCTTGGCCTTGATACTTATATTTGCAATTTTTTATGCGAAGAGAAAGAGAGAAGATGATGATGAGGAAGGTAAGAGAATCAATTTATCATAAAATATATATTATAGTAATATTATTCATTGTATATCAGAAAAAAGTGCATCTTGTTTTAGAACAATGAATCGCCTTGCTCGATAATTTGTGAGGTAATTCGAGAAGAGTCACTTTTTAGATTTCAGCTAGGAGGGAGGGAGTGGTTTCTATGCGTATATTACTCTAACCTCTCTTGATAGTAATGGCGATGGTTTAGTTTATTGCAAGACAAACATGTTTTTCAGAAGCCTTGTGGCTGCGGTCAAGGTTCAACACTGCTGTTCTCACCTTTAGATCTCCGTTAAATATCAATGGATTAGTTTATTTTAAAAGACCCCGTTAACAGAAAAGAATAAAAGCTTCTGCATTTAAAACTGGGATGCTCAGCAAAGTTCTTAAGTTTTTCAAAGTAATAACTAATCATGGTAATTGGTAATATTAGAGCTTTTTTATTTTTATTTATTTATTTATTTATTCATTTTGCATTTCATTGCTCCAACTTGCAGCCTACTAATTGTTTTACTTGCTCTGCAGTGCTTCTTGGTATCGGCCCTAGACCAAACACATTTAGTCATTCTGAGTTAAAAGCTGCCACCTAAGACTTCAGTCCTTTAAAGAAGCTAGGAGAAGGGGGGTTTAGACCTGTATACAAGGTAAACAATATTTAACATTTAGAATGCTAATTATGGTTATAGCTTGTATATAATGATGAAATCACTGAGGGTGATTTATTACAATGTTACTAAACCGTAGTACGTTTTAAGGTACACTTTCTAATTGGGAGAGTTATAGTTGTGAAGCAACTTTAAGTAGCATCACACCATGGAAAAGATCAATTTGTTGATTAGATAGCTACCATATCAGCAGTGCAACATCGTAATCTTGTCAAAATATACGGCTGGTGCATTGGAGGAAACAGGCGCCTCCTTGTTTACAAGTATCTTGAGAACAAAAGCCTCGATCAGGCACTCTTTGGTATGAGAACATTCTATATAAAATTTTCATGCTTTTCCATTTTTTGTTGATTAATTAACAACTGTATATGAGATTCCTTGCACTAGAAATGCAGGACAAAATGACTTGCATCTTGATTGGCCAGCCCGGTTCAATATTTGCTTATCAACAGCAAGAGGGCTAGCTTATCTTCGCGAGGATTCTAGGCCAATGATTGTCTATAGAGATGTCAAGGCAAGCGATATTTTGCTTGACGCGGAGCTCTGCTCGAAAATATCTGATTGTGGATTGGCAAAGCTTTATGATGACAAGAAAACAAACATCAGCACTTGGGTTGCTGGAACAATGTAAGACCTTTCAACCCTTTTATTCGTGATTCCTACCCTAATAGCACGTAATTTCGGTGCCCCAGTTGCTGGATTAAGGAGTTTTCTTAATAAACATTGTTCATCAATGTAATTTAATTATCTTGAAGTGGCTACCTGGCACCGGAGTATGCAATGTGCAATGCGCGGGCATCTTACCGAAAAAGCTGATGTTTTTGGCTTCGGCTTTGTTGCTTTGGAGATTCTAATGGTCGACCAAACTCTGACAATACTTTACAAAGTGGCAAAGTTTATCTTTTTGAATGGGTAATCAGAAGGAAATCTTTTTCGTTTTGCAGAACTATTTGTTCAAGTACCTATTAAATTTTGAAGGATTTACTCAATGACTGTTTATTCCTACATGTCTCTTGACGTGGACCTTGCATGAAAATAACCAAAGCTTGAGCCTGTTTGATCCAACGTTAGCAGAGTTCAATGAAAATGAAGCTCTCCGAGTGATAGAGGTGGCACTGTTATGCACTCAGGCATCACCAGCAATGCGGCCGCCTATGTCCCGCCTCGAAATCAGCAACGTTACATCAACACCAAGTTATTTAACTGACTGGGATTTCAAGGATCTAAGAAGCAACTTCGCGAGAGAAGAATCAGGAAAATCCATTGCCTCCGATAGCAACGACATCCAGAGCAAGAACAAAGCTATTTCAGGGGCAGATGAACAACCAATGCTGTCCCAGTAAATGTTACTGAATTCAGGTAGGTTATGGGAAAAGGAAGGTGAGAGTTGTTGTTTTGTTCCATGCCTCTTATAATACCATCTCAGACTGTATTAAGAAACATTAAATTTTGCTACCTTTCTTAATGTTGTTCCTTCAACTCTGCCTATCGTTTCTATACTTACTGAGTGAGTTGTCTTGTTTATTCGTCAGTGTGTTAATATGATATATGCTAGGTAGAGTAGTCCACCCCATTTCCTTTTTCAGTAGCTCACAACAAATGACTTTTTCAATAATTGAACTTTTGGTACTAAAATGTACAATAATGTCGACAGCTTCTGTTTTGGTCTTTATGGAAGCATTTTCAGATTAAAAGTTTCTCCTTTGGCCTCTATCTTGAAAGCTAGTAATTCAGTTCTGAGAAAGATAAGAAATGTTTTGTTTATTAAAATACTCGGTGATTTTGCCCCCTTTTTTTTTTTTTTTGTTTTTACTGAACGACATAGCGATTAACTTACAAACTATACATAATTACATATTATTTGACTTGTGAAATTACAAGCTAAATTTGGGTTGGTATTAGAACCTTCGCACAAGATGGACTCCATTCCTTGGAAACTTTTTGTAAAAAAAAAAAACAAAAGACATTTATTTATCACGCATTGCACTGACATAATTAGGAAAAGCTTTTGGCAAGTGGAATGGTGGAGGATGAAATATAAATGGAAGCGCGGGTCAAGCTAGCCTTCAAGATAGTTTACAG
>JBBYHK010000003.1:6009734-6053364 GCA_038382065.1 Adansonia grandidieri
GTTGGTTAAAGATTGTGATATATTATTAATTTTTTTATAAGAATTTTCACTTATTTGAATTTTTAAACAAATTTTTAATTTTTTCTGTCGTAATCATACACTATAAGAGAAAGATTTATTTTTGATGAAATTTTCTGTCAAAAATAAACGGAATCGATCAGAAAAGATTTTTTTTTTATGGAAATTCCATTGCTGATAATATTTTCTTTGATTATTTTTTACGAAATAATTTCAATGGAAAATTATGTTAGAAATAAATATTTACGTGAAATATTTCTGTCACTGATTTTTTTAATGACTGAATATATATAATATGAATTATTAACGTATCAAAATTTATATAAATTAACTTAAATAAATATAATTATTATATAATAAAATATTCAAACATAATACGTATTCACGAATTACCAAACCTAATAATAAGCATCAATGTCAAACGGAAAGGCCTTACTTCCCATGCCACCAATTAGAAGCCCATTTACTACCCGAAATTCAGCCTACAAGTGCCCACGATCCTTAAAAAATGTTTTTATAAAAGCCGTTATATATCATTTTCGTAATTCTAAAAATCGAAGCACCCATGATATAAACAGAATTATTAACCTTATTAACGGCCCAAGAACCCTAAACACGTATTATTATCGTTAAGATTTTTTGCATTTAAAAATCGATCTTTGAAAATGTTAACTCTCACTTAGTTATCCAAAACAACCTGGAGGCGGTCATAGCTGTTTTTGTCGTGAAAATATGGTACAATAATATCCTTTTTCTGTTATTTTCTCTCTTTTTTTTTGGTTGAAAAGGATGAAGTTTCTGTTTGTTGGTTGATTAGTTCTAAGATGGTATGAAACATGTAATGTACTTATGCGCATGTGCTTACACAAGACCATGCAGTCGACAGAAATCTTTTTTCAACATTCAACTATGTCGTACTGTCGTGAACCAATATGTTTTGTTAACAGAAAACATTAGGTGGTAATGAAACACGTCAAAGAAGTAGATGGTAGGTAATGAAACACCTGTGACCATTAAAGCTTCCCTAAGAGCAAAAATTACATTGATACCGAAACAAGAAAAATCATAGAGATGTAAAGAATCAGACAATAGACCAACAACTCTTTGAGATAATACAACACTACTTGGAAAGTTCTACACCTAAATTTCGTGCAGGTACTTGATTATTTCCTTGTAGGAGGAAGTCGACAAAAAGGCTTGAGTATGAATAAGAAATTCTGAACGCTTATTTGGGTATTTGTTTTCTATGCCATGTTAAACGAAGGATAAATACTGCAGAACTGGACCTGGGCCGGCGACATAAGCGATTACGCCGAGCAGTGTGACTCGTGTGAACGCATATGCTTGCTTTACTTTTTAGCGCTCAAAGTGCGTAAGGATGATGTTCTGTGACAATCCGATGATAATGATATTCCTAGTTAGTGGACATTGTATGCAAGCATTTTGAGCTTTTAAAAGTATATTGTTCAAAGTTCAAGCCCGAGAAGCTTAACTTTTTCTGAAAATGAGATTTCGAATGCAGAAATGGAAAATCTGTGTTATGAATGGTAGTTTTACATCTATTTGATGTGTCGATCCAGGAGAATTTGAGTGCGAAAATGATGTATTTAGGCTTTTACTATTTTTGTGGTACGGAAATTGAATCATGTTCACATCCTAAGATTGGGTCAAACCAAGCCAACCTGGTCAGGATTACTCAAGCGCCCAGCGGCTATACTTTGTGAATCGATGCAGTAATCCGTATATTTATGTAATATTTATTTTAATTTTTTTAATAATTGTGCACGAGTGTTACATGCTCTTATACACGTCAATAATTATACATTTGTAAAATTATATTTTTTTTTATTATATCATATTTTATTTTTTTATTTCAATTCATGTCGTACCTAAAATGAATAGGTTTTCACGATGCCACAATCTAGTTATGACGTTTCCTCGTCTGCCCATAACCTGAATGTTGTTTTTCAAAATTCTTATACCAGGGCTTAAGCTTTCTTTCCTATCGTCTTCTTTTATTTTTAAAATATCTTTTTCATAGACGAGGGTTTAAGCCCAATTTCAACCGCAAAAAAACAAACAACCATTAGTATCTTCATCAAGCTGGCGTCCAGGATAAGGCGGTGGCAGCTGAGAAAAAACAATCAGCAATGGGCCGTTGCTTGCCCCATTTTTGCAAAGAAGTCCTCTATATTTCGACTGTTCCCTCTCTAGAAGTGTGTCCTTCTGAGGTAAGGGACTGCTAGAAAAAAACTGCACTCCTTTAAAAAAGTTGCCTGCAATATTCATTCAGGATGAAAGGGATTTAAATAAAAAAATCAAAACCATTCCTTTTAAGAACAGTTTTGAAGTGGTTTTTTAGTAGAAAATGTGAAAAAAAAAAAAAAAAAAAAAAAGAAAGAAAGAAAGAAATGCAGAGGATATTTCCCCTCATTTCAACTAAAAAGACTAAAGAAGCAGGCAAATTCGTGCCTCGTAAGGGCAGATTGTCAAATATTTAAACACTGTTCAAAGGTTTAATTGTCCGATTAATACCACTCTTGTTCAATTAAAAGGGATCCATATAATGGGAAACTGAGTCGTGGAGAAAGTCTATGGTCAGCCGCCAATATAGAAAGAACATGGGACACTATTGCAGCTCGTGTTATCTTCTTTCATCATGATGTACTTAGGTAGGCAGCCAAAATCCCCCGCCCTTGAGTTTTTGAGAAATTTGCAACTTAGCTCAACCTTTTCATTTGGTGGGGCTTTAGCTTTGTAGATTCAACCCCATCTAGTTTCGCCGTCCATGTGTCGACGTAAAGGGATACGTTTTTAATAATCGTTTGAATTACATCAGGTGAAAATTACACTTTGACAAAAAAAAAAATTTCGAATAAATTAATCATCTTTCTAAATTTTGTTATGTCATTTGTTTTACTAAAAAAATAAAAATAAGATTGCTGATACTCAAACGAGCGGGATGTCATTTTTTAAAAAATCACTTAAATTAATTAGATTAAATCAGAGTTCTATGCAATTTTCAAGTCTTAATTGTACCCTCTTATTTTTTTAAATAAGATACGTTATTCAAATCAAGTTTTTTGATAAAATAATCATACATAAATCATTGAATTAGAATGAATGATTGGGTAAGTAATAATTGTAATTAATTATTATTATTTTTTGCTTTAGCATTATGGATATAATCAGTCACTTGACAATGTTATTACAGTTCATTTTTTATATCATGAAATGATTACCATTAAGTTATTTCATTATTCAATCACTTTGCTCATTAATCAGGACTAATCTATGCACTTTAACTGCTCGGATTAAATTTAAATAATTATTAAAAAAATACTATTTTATTAGATACTAGAATTGATTACACTCACTTTGTGAGTGTTTAAAAATAAATAATAAATTAATTTTTTTATTAATATAGGTAGTTATTTTTAAGGGTTATGAGTAGTTTTTGAATTTTAAAAAATGTAAAAAAAAATAAAATATCAAAACACGTCTACATTATATTTATTTATTTTTATTACTTTTTAATTATATTTTGAAGTGTTTTGATAAAAAAAAATGATTGAATTAAGTCGTGATACTAAATTTAGTGACTCTTTTTATATTAATAAAGATAAAAATAATTAATTGAGTCCACTCAATTGAATTTTCAAACATCCATTTAACTTAACTAAACTTTTGATTTAGTAAAAAATAACTATATAGGTCACGTGATTGTGTGTGACAACTATTCGTTAAAAAATAACTATATATAATCCGCCTTCCAACTTGCAGGAACTGTGGTATATAAACAATGAATCCATTTCTTCACCTAGGATACGGCGGTGGCAATAATGTTTACCATTAAAAATTATAGAAATGAAAATTTGAAGTTGGAAGTTGGATAAAGCTCCAATCAGACCCAAGCAAAGCTTAGGTTAATGCCCAATAATAATTCCCCATCCGAAGAAGGCACTACCAACTTGCTCACACGAACAGCCGTACAGCTTTCTGGCTACTAAAGTCAGTCAATGGTGGGCTTCGAGTTATAGTAATTACATGCCGTAGACGAACATGCAATTATAATTGGTTACCAAAAGTCAGTGAAATGAAATCAATAGCTAAAATAAAAATGATCATTTAATATATAATAAGAGTTTTTCATGGATTCTTTTTATATTGAGCAAGACTTACAATAAGAGTTTTTCTTGGATTCTTTATGGGTTGACGAAGACTAAGAGCAATGGTGGATTTTCAATAAAAATTTTAGGTGATTAAATTATATTTTATTTGTTATATTATATATATTTAAAAAATTTATATAATTTTAGTGCATGTATATTAATAAAGTAATATATATAGATGAGTAGTGGTGGATATAAGCAACTTAAATATATAATATTTTATTCATAGTTTTTTAGTGAGTAGAATGGATAATAAATCAAGCTTAAATAAACTAAATTTTCAAATATTTTAGGGAGATAAAATTTAATTTGGTTTTTTTTGTAAGTTTACACTATTGTAATTTAAAACAAAAAATGAGTTTCTTAATTTTAAAAATTTGTAATTAATAACTGATGTGTACAAAAATAAAAAATAATACCATGATTTTAACTCTCTTAAATTATAGTAATGTATAAAATTAAATTACAAATTAAAAACAAATAAAATTAATTGTTTTAATATTATTGGATCAATTTAAATTTATTTGATATTAATATATACGTATTTTAATTTAATATCATTTATGATTATTTTACATTTTTATTATAATTCATCTTACTGTCATTGCTGCGATTAAATCTACACACGTATTTTATTACTATTTTAATTTTACTATTATAATATATAATTTTACTGATACAATCAATAATTTTAATTTTTTTTACTATTTTTAAAATGAATTAAAAAAGTCATTCTTATATTTGCTGATGTGACATACTATAATTGACTAAAAAATGCTATGTCAACTTTTTTCAACAGCGCCAAAGAAATTTGATAAAATATTTAATGAAATAAAAGTCAAAATACCCATTTAAATAAAAAAAATTTAAAACATCTATTTAAGAGAAATAGTATAATATAAGACCAATTTTATAATTAACTTTTTTTTTTCCTTAGCCGCCGGCATGCAAAAGCATCCACACAAAAGTTTCAGTTTCACGTGATGTCAAACAGGTGGCCAATATTGGTTGGATAAAGACCATTTTTTCCAACGTGAGATTGTGGACTGTGGGGGCGTCGAATTGATCATAAAAATTATTTATGATTGACTTTAAAAAGGCCAAAATTTTTTTTTAAAAAAAAAAAAGGAAAAAATTTTTGTTGGCGGATTGAAAACGCCACTAAGACTGACCCCACTCCAAAAGTGGCCGCCGCGGCCACATCTTTGAAGAATGTTTCACGCGTAGACGGCATCTTTTTCTTTTTTTAAATATCAAAATTATATCAATGTCTACATTAAAGGGAAACGTTAATTGATGTTTTAATTTTAAATTTTTGATTTGATCTAAATTGGTAAAAGATATATTTAAAAATTAATTTTTAGATAAATTTAGTTTGATAAAATGATATGATTTTTAATGTAAAACTAATATGTTAAAGATTCAAATTTTATTAATTAGAAAGTTAAAAAATATACATCATACTAATTTTTTTAATTTTAATTATTTTTTATTGATTAAATTGATTTTTTTGTAGATTCAAGCTATACCCGATTTTTTATTATGTATTGAACCAATTAAACCTTTAATTTTTAATTTAACTGAACAATCTAATCTGATTTTTTAATTTATGATTTACAACCGTTTAACTTGTTATGAAATAATTATTTGATTTCTATTATTTTATTATAATTAATTGAGGTCTTAAAAACATATTTTCACTCAATTGAATTTTCAAACATATGTTTAATTTAATTAAACTTTTGATTTAATAAAAAATTAATCATATACATAATTGTGCATGACAACTGTTAATTAACTTTCACCTAATTAAATGCTCCATTAAATGAAAATAAATAATTGAAAGTTTTAATAATCTATATTAATAATAAAATACTTGATTAAATTTGGTGTCATAAATTAAGTAACACCAAATCAATAAAAAAATATATAGAATCAATAAATTACAATAAGTGAAACATTAATATAATAAAAGTATTTATGTTTTTTTATTCTTGTATATATATATATTTTAAAATTATTCACTTTCTTCCTTGAAAACTGCCCTATTGCCTAAAAGCTTTTTCTTAAAAAATTGCCTGTTTATATATAGTTTCTTCAAAATAAATATTTTTCACCCCTGTGCAAGAAGTGCATGTATCTAGTTATAATAAAATAATTTGATTTTAATTCGAAAGGTATATATTAGCCTAAAAGTGGACTTTGATGCAATCGACCATCAAACTTACAGAAACTTTGGAATAAAATAAAGATGTATCTTTTCACCTACTGTCCATCAATAGCAATTATGTTTAATTACCATTAAAAAGAAATGAAAAATTGACTTTGGAGGTTGGAAGTGGGATAAGGCTCTGATCCAAGCAAAGGTAAGGTTCATGCGCAACAATAATTGCCTATCCAAAAGAGGGCAGTACCAACTTGCTTGAAGGAGCAGCGGTACAGCTTTCTGCCGTAAAAGTTGTTATACTCTCTGTACTTTAGTCAAACAAATATTTATATTTTTATATTTTTATTTATGTATCTTTTAAATTATAATAAATAAAAAAATTAATAATATTAAAAAATTATTTAAATACAATAAATATGGACTATAACATAATATGAAATTTTAAATTTTATAAAAAAATCAAACTCTACTCATAACCTAAATTTATTTTTAAATAAAATTTAAAATTTTACATCATATAATATATTAATATTTTATCGATATTTAAATAATTTTTTTACTTACAATAATTAAAAATATATAAATATTAAAATATTAAATTTAATAATATAAAAATTAAAAGACATACTTGCACAAAAACTTTTAATGTATTTTTACCTCTTTATGCCTACTGAAGTCAGTGGTGGGCTTATATCCAACGTTGCGAAGAAATTAAGGAGAATTCTAAAAAAATAAAATAATCGATAACTATTAAAAAATAATAAAATCAAAAAAGTAATTTTAAAAAAAATAAAAATTATTAAAATTATTAATAAAAAATAAAAAATAATTTCAATCTCTTTTCAATGATTTTAATTATTATTATTATTTTTTTTTCTTTAAAATTATTTTTTTGTTTCACTTTTGTTTTTTTAAATTATCATTCCACTATTTTTTTTTAAGAATTCTCTCAAGAAATTAAGGACGAAAGCTACGGGGACACAAATGGTTGACAAAAGTCAATAAAATAAAATCAATACCTAAAATGCAATGACCATTTAATATGCAATAAGAGTTTTTCTTAGGTTCTTTCTATATTGAGCAAAGAGTTATAATAAGAGTCCTTCTTGGATTATTTATGAGTTGACCAAGACTAAGGGGCATCCGAGTCATTGCGTTCGTGTATCCGTACAACTAGATGTTAATATAAGTGGGTGAGGATGAGGATCAGTCATCCAATTTTCTGTTTGTGAAGGGAGAAAAAAAAAACAAATGATTTTAAGGCTGAAACCACTGTGTTCTTCCATCTGCTTTTTCCTCGTTGCTTTCTTTTCGTGCGGCAAATCCATTCATGCCCAGAATGCCACCCGGAATGCCACCACCGATCCTTCTGAAGGTATTGTCTCGATCTCCTTTTATATACATATGTCCTCGCCAAATCCAAAACTATGCATGCAACTTGAAGCCCATAATTTAGTAGAAAAGTGCTGCAGAAAAAGTAATTATTAAGAAACAAATTAACGAAAGAAACACCGTATCAAGATCATCTCGATCTATCTATCTATCCATCTATCTTTATCTATATATACATATACATATATCTATATATAAAACTATCCAACTACTTATGATGTTAACTCAGTAGCACAAATTCTGGTCTTTCTCGATCGGCTCTCCGCCAAACGTCGCAGGTAAGTTTTGGGTTTTGTTTTCGAAGTGGTGGGTTTCTTTGTATATTACTACTAGTTTAGTTCCTATAATCCTATCCCAATATTAGTTTGGCTGATAAGTACAAACGTAATACAACTAAACACAAGTTTAAAATATTATTATACGAATTTGTTATTAATTTTAACATGATAATTCTTTGTGAAACGTAACCGACAGTCATAGGTACCTTTTGGTTTCAGACATACCAAAGGCTTTTGCTTGTTGCTGTTGGTTTTGCAGAAATACTAGTCCAAAGTATCTTTTTAATTAACTTGTTGGCATTAGTAAGTAGGAACCTTTTGTCTAAGAAGTCTTTGATCTTTTCAAAAGAACCTCTCAATCGTAGTAATCAGTTAAAAAAAATTGAAAATAAATTTCTAACTCAGTCCATAGGAACGTCAACGGTTTAGGTAAATTTTGGGAAAAAAATATAGTTTTTTTTTTAAATAGGAAAAAAATATAGTTAATGTATAGTAATTTGAATTTTTAAAAATTCAACCTAATATTATATTAAAGGAAACTGAACCAACATAAATCGAATTTTATCAGTTTTTTAATTAAAAATAAATATTTTTCTATAATATAAGTAGAGATTTTTTTGAGTCAGATCAAGCTAAATTTTGGCTCAATTTAAGTATGGTATTAATATTATTTATAGTTGCCTAAGCTTAGCTTGATTTAAAATATGGATTTTAGCCTCATATTTATAAATGTTTAATTCAAACCTATTTAAACAAGCAAATTTTATTTTTTCTAATTTATTTTTTAAAAAATATATTTTTAAAAATTTAATCTTTTTCTCTTACTAAGTTTGAAATTTTAAATAAATTAATATTTTTCTATTCATTATATGATAAAATTACTTAATATATAAAAATATAAAATTAATATATATTATATAATTATAAAATGGATCAGATATCGAACTCAATTAGGATCATAAAGTATGAGCTAAAGCCTAATCTATTTTTTAAGGGAACATATTGTTTTGCCTAAGCCATTTTTCAAACATAATATTTTTGCTCAAAGACTCTCAAATATAGTACAGACTTTCGAACTTGAACTGATAGTTTAACCTATAAACATCTCTAATTATAATTTTTTTTACTAATTTAAAAATAAAATATTTATTTTTATATTATAAAATTTTAAAAATAATGAAAAATAAAATTAAAAATAAAATCCAATTCTAATAATTATAACTTTTAATTTATAAATAAAAATAAAATTAAATCAAATATATTTAATTTTTATCTAAACCAAACTTTTAAAAAATTAACAAAACTTAAACAAGACACTAGGCTTTTTTTTTTTTTTTAACCGGCTACACTTATTTAATTAGAATAGACCCCAGCTGTCAAGTTGGCTATTTAAAATGTACTACCAGTTAAGTCTTCATCGTTACCAGTTACATCATTTCACCTGGGCTTTTATCTTCTCAGATTTTTTATTTTTTGTCGTAGATCGAAACTTTTGAAGGCTTACATTGCTTTCTTCACTGATATTTATATATCATCAAAGAATTTTTTTACGCATTGACAAATAATTAATAAATTATCTCTCATTGATCTCTTTGTCAAGCATGTTATAAGAGTTGGTGATTTATGGTTACTATTAATCTCCCAAAGTTAATAACTCAATATACTATAAAAACTTCACAACTGAGAAGACTTAAATTAGATGACATAAATATTGAAGCCATTTTTAAGGTTTGAGGATTTGAGATTTACGTGGTTAATTTTTTTTTTTTTTAAGTGTGAATAAAATTAAAATAAATCAAAATTATTTAAAAAAAAAGAATTTCAGAAGTGTCATTTTCATTGATCAAATGTGAATCATTGACTTGAACTTTTGCTTTATAGACGGTGGCTTTAATTGGTTAACAATGTCAATGGAAGTATCTTTCATCTTTGAAAAAAATCTTTAATTGTCTTAAAGATGCTGCTAAAGGGTTTCGTATAGGTTTGAAATCTTGGTGTCAACTTCTAATGAAAACACAAATTAATTTTCTTTATTATTTTTTGCTATGATTAACAAGTAAATTAATCTCAAGTGGAAAAAACCCATCTCTGTTTTTCCTATTAAGCTTATTATTTGAATTGAATTTTAGAATTAAACACGATTTAATCATTAATGTTATCTGAAATAAATTATATATTAGTAGATCATTCGTAACCTGCTAAAAACTTCTATTTTTTCCCATAATTTCCCCATTAATTAAGAAACCTTTGATCAATTTATTAGAAGAAAGAGTAAATGAGTTTTTTTTTTTATAATTTGTATTTGATATATTATCGATAAAAATTTTAAAAATTTCAACTATCTTACTTCATTTTTTATTATTTTATATGACACTTTTTTAACCTGTTCGTAGAATCTAAGAATCTATTGTGTATCTCTGTTTTATGTTCGTAGTCATAGTAATATAACTGTTGGTAAATGGTGATCTCCTAACATGATTTTTTTTTTACCAATTGTTTTATGAATGGGGGGAAATAGTGAGGGCATTGAACTCAATCTTCCAACAATGGGATGCACAAGCAGTGGATTCATGGAACATCAGTGGAGAGCCATGCAGTGGAATTGCTCTCAGTGGAAGTGACGCTGTGTTTGAAGATCCTGCTAATAACCCTTCTATCCTATGTGATTGTTCTTTCAACAACAACACAGTCTGCCACATTACTAAACTGTATGCTTATTCTACAAATACCTTTTAAGCCATTACTATTATTATTCTAACCGTTAAAATAACGGCCAATTAGGTCCAAACCTAGTACATACATGTTGACTTGGTAGTAAGTTGAAATGTGTCTGCAGGAAAAATTTAAGCATATTTATAGACAGCAAATACTTCAGTATTATTTTTCAGATGATATTGTGAGAGATACGCTCCCCGCGTTCCTTTTTGGATTACACCGTGTTGCAAGTGATCCTGCCTAGACCTGTCAACTGTGTTTCTTGTGGTGTTTGTATTGTTTTTTGATGTTATAATTATGTTTAAGGTGTTATATATATAAATAAATAAATTTTAACACATTAATAATTCATATTATATGAATTTTGATATATTAGTGTATTGATTTCGTGTGATATTTTATTTATTTTTTTTGTATCATATAATTGTGTTTGTGTCCAAAATTGCTGGGTCAACCTCAAGCCAAGCAAAAGATTCTCAAATTAAAGGTGCGACTTGAATCAATGGCCTTGGGGGAGGTCTAATAATAATAGCCGGGGAGCATGGAAGTTAGTTATTGAGTCTATTTCCGTGCCATTTGCCCTTGTAGTTTACATGTTTTATACACTTTTTTCAGGAGGGTATATTCTCTAGATAAACGAGGAGGAATACCAGAGGAGATTTTGGATTTGCGTTATCTGCAATTCTTGTAAGAATCAATGTTGTTTTTCTGTCTATGCTCGAGTTTGATATTCATAAGCCAACATCGCTATTGAATATTTTCCAAATGAATACAGATTTTATAATGTTTACATATCAGTAAGGAATAAGGATGTCTTTAAGTGATTATATTCTTCACAATAAGAGACAAAGAGAGTTTCAGGGTAACTGATCATAATCTTTTATTGTTTGATGATGCAGGAAGCTTGATAGAAACTTCTTCACAGGTCCTCTGCCAGCGTTTATTGGAAATATGTCTAGACTTGGGTTACTGTGAGTGCCGAATGATTAATCTGATAAAAGCATTTCATATTTTGGTAGACATGATTTCTTTGTTGGGTTTTGAGGCCTTTAAGAACAAGTTTCCAAATAAAAGTAATTGAGAATTAACAACATAATAATAAAGGCAGAAAAGGTAATAGGTTGCTGCTTTATGGTTCGACACATCCACTTCCAAGCCTAAATGGCTAAATGATTTTCGATAACCCTCCCCATCCCCTACGTGTAATTGCTAATCCAATAGTAGGTTTAACTATAAGATTACCTTAAATTATCTTTCAACTAATGACTAGTAAAACTCATGAACTTAATCTAATTCCTTGTTATACAAGGATGGCTAATTTTGTGATGAAGGTGAACCAGTAAAATATGAAAGACGGTGGCTCTTCTGTCATACAGGAGCAGGAAATCATTGTATATTTTTCATTTTTTTTAACTATTACTATGCTCTAATTTCTTATATTAAAGATGACACTATTCTGAATAAACACACAACAAAAAGGATGACACTATTCTTTGGATTATTTTACTTTGTATAGGTCAATTGCCCAGAATGCTTTCTCTGGACCCATTCCAAAGGAGCTTGGAAATCTCAAGGAGCTATTTCTGCTGTAAGAATAAATAGTTCTGGTTTTAAGGAAACATTTACCCTTAAAGTGCTACCATACGACCAGGAAATGATAAATTAACTGATGATGTCTTGTCAATTACTACAATTTGTCTAGCTTTTGACTGCAAGGGTACTGCAGCTAGAAGTTGCAGTTGCCATAGTACATATTCTGCTGTAGTGCTATAGCTTTAATACCCATACGAATCTAAACTATATGACATCAGTCTTGTTTTACTCGTTCACTGTATCTTTATGAAATAAAAATGTTTTTTAAGTTTCTTCAAAAAAAATTATATGTGGATCTATGTCATGCAGGTCTATTGGTAATAATAATTTCTCTGGATCACTCCCTCCAGAACTTGGTAATTTAGTCAAACTTGGAGAACTGTAAGTCTTAAACTTCTTTAGTTCTTTGTCGGGATGTACGTGATTGTGTTTACAGGTTCCCCTAACGAAATTATGACAACAACTGGTTTTATGAATTTGACAGTTACATTAACAGTTGTGGATTGAGTGGCGAGATTCCCTCAACATTTGCCAAACTTGAAAGCCTGGAAATTGTGTAAGAAAGACCTAGGGACTGAGATCTTTCTACATATTTATTGCCTTTTCTGTCACCTGATCTTGCAAAGCTTCGCTGAATTTCAGGTGGGCATCTGACACTGCATTCACAGGCAAAATACCAGACTTTATTGGGAATAACTGGACAAAGCTTAAAACATTGTAAGTCATCAAAACATCTTAGTTACTCTTCAAATAAATTTAACTCTGAATCAGCATCAAGAAGGATAGCTTTGCATAGATAATTTCATCAGTTTGACTACTAGTCTGTCAAATATTTGTGCAGGAGATTAGAAGGGAACTCTTTTGAAGGACCAATTCCATCCAGTTTTGCGAATTTAATCTCATTGGAGTCTTTGTAAGTAGAGAAATCTTGTTTTTCCTGATACTCCCTCCAACGTTGCAGGACTCTCTCCTATTGTCTACATTTTCATATGTGATACGTGTAATGTATATATGTATACTTGTTTTTTTATGCTTACATATCATGTAGGCGAATTGGCGGTATATACAATGGGAGTTCTTCTCTTGATTTCGTAAGAAATCTAACGAAATTGACTGACTTGTGAGTATCATACTCTTTACTTCTTGCATTCATCTGCTTTTCTTTTTTGGAAACAAACAAATGAATGTTTTTATCTAAATTTATGGATTAACAGACTTCTTTTTCCCCTTTCTTTTTATTTCCCATAGGGTTCTAAGAAATGTCTTACTCACTGGTATTTTGCCATCTTATATCACAGAATTGCAATCATTACAAAAGCTGTAAGTTTTATTTAAAAAAATTAATTGCTCCACTAATTTATTGTATTGGTTTCATTCATGTTTTTAATTTCCATCTTGTTCCAGGGATTTGAGTTTCAACAACTTAACAGGCCAAATTCCAAGTGCTTTATTCACTATGAGTTCTCTGCAATACTTGTAAGCTATAAAAATGAAAAACACCTTCAATAGGTTGAAAATCTCAGCTTTTGGACTTTTGGGTCTGGCTTTTTATTGACATTATTCCCCTCCTTCATGCAATTGAAATGGCCAGGTTTCTTGGAAATAATACTCTGTCAGGTGCCATTCCCAGCCAAAAGAGTGAAACTCTACAGACTATGTGAGTCATTCTATCAGAACAACCTATTTCATTGTATCAGTTTGGCTTTGTTCTGTCGAGTGATGTTGTCAAATCTCAAATGATGCAAAAATTTGTGTCCCAATCAGTAAAAAAAAATTGTAATCTCCTTTTGGAGTAAAAGAGAGGGTTTGGAGAGTTGTAGGGGTAACATTTGCAGCATGCATCTGCTTTCATCAATCAATTAACAACAGCCATTTATTGCTGCAACCAATTCTTATTTTTGCAATAGCATCATCATGAGATGCATTTTTGCTAAATTCTTGGAAGGGAGGAGAAAAAGGAAATAGATTAGCTGAAAAAAGCGAATAACCCTTGCAGGTTGGATCCCTTCCTCTGCTTAGTTGATCCATGGTTTTCAGTGGTTACAATAAAATTCCTTAAAAGAATTTTCTCTACCGTCTTCTTATCTTCGGTATCATTTATAGTACTTAATTGATCACTGTGGTAAGAGTGTTGCATGTTTCAGTCTCTTTTTCCTTCCCTGATAGAAGAAGGTTGGGGATCTATAAAAGTTAAATTAGAGGCTTCACTGAAAAATTATTTTCATATGATGTTCTAAATGTCCACCATCTGATATAAACCATAGTTGTGAAGCCATCTGTCAGCATCATCTTCCATCTAGTGAGCCATCAAATAGTAAAAGCATTAAAATCTTCCCGATTCTGGTAATATGTTCATACTCCATACTCACTTTCTGCTCTTACACTTCTCTATGCAGAGATTTATCATACAATTTGCTATCAGGAAACTTGCCTTCCTGGGTAAACTCAGACTTACAACTGTATGTATCTTAAAACCATGATACTTCCTTTACTTATCTTTGTTTCGTATTTTAAGACTGGCATTGAAGCTTAAAGCTTGTTTGGTGCTCAAATGGAGCTTACTTTCTTTGATATCACACTCTAAAAAAGCATCAATTGCAAATCAATGCCAATATTTGAGGGTGTACTTTGTTCACACATTGTCTGAGGCGATTCAGGGCGTATTACTAAAGGTATTGATAACAGATCTTTTCATCGCATTTTATGTAGGAACATTGTGGCCAACAACTTCACACTCGACAGCTCAAACAAAAGGTGAGTTATTGTCCCCCAACACCTAGTTTTTCCCCATGAGTAAAAGTGTAAAACTTTCATGAAAGAATTCTTGCACCTCTATGAAAACAAATGCTTGCTATTATTCCCTGATATCCAATGCATTCTTTTAAAGTTCATGATCCAGAAATTGTTTGAAATTCCTCAGGCTTTTACCAGGATTAGAATGCCTTCAAAGAAGCTTCCCATGCAATCGAGATGCTCCACGATGTACTAGCTAAAACTTTGGAACCAATGTCTGATGTTGAGATCTTAATTATAAGATTAATCATGACTAATGCTTAATACTTTGCTAAAATATTTCAATTTTGGCATTGGCAGATGCAAACTTCTCGATCAAGTGTGGCGGCCCACAGATGATTTCTAATGGGATAATATTCGAGGCTGACAACGGTTCTCTTGGTGCAGCAACATTTAATGTAACCAATACACAGAAATGGGCAGTTAGCAACGTAGGCCTGTTTGCAGAGAGACAAAATCAACAGTATTTTCAAAACTCCTTAGCACAAGTGAGAAGTACCAACAACCCGGAGCTGTATCAGACTGCAAGGCTATCCCCTGGATCACTCAGATACTATGGCCTAGGCCTCGAGAATGGTCTCTATACCGTAAGCTTGTTCTTTGCAGAAACAGGTTTCCCGGACCGAACCAGACAGTCCTGGAAGAGTCTAGCAAGCCGTGTTTTCGATGTTTATATTCAGGTAATATTTCGTTTAAAATAGAAATTCATACCCTTCTAAGTTGTATATCATTCAACTATGATCATAGTTATTTTCACTTATTTTTACATTTAGAAATCGTACTGCCGTATATCTCATCAACTCTTCATCAGGGAACCCGGCAATTAAAGGATTTCGATATATTAAAGGCAGCAGGTGGTGTTCAGATAGCAATAACTAGGAATTTCACCGCCAGTGTAACGGAGAACCATCTTGAAATTCATCTGTTTTGGGCTGGTAAAGGGACTAGCGGTACACCAGAAGATGGTTATTATGGTCCATCCATTTCAGCTATTAGTGTTGTTCCAAGTAAGACATCCTAACAATTATAAATCTTTATGTGATAAATGCTTCATGTGCTTAATCATCTGTTCTTTGGTTCTAATACATCTATTTTGTTCCTCAGATTTTGTGCCATCCGTCAGTGGGATACCGCCGAGCACTCCTAAAAAGAAGAACCACACAGCATTAATTGCTGGTATTACAGTTCCTGTGGGGGTCTTGGCTTTAACACTTATACCTATAATTATTTATGTGAAGAGAAGAAGAGAAGATGATGAAGGGCAAGCCAAATTCATCAATATATCATAAAACAAATGTTACACAGTAATAAATTTCAATGTTCTAGTTTCAACTACTTGTCTCTTGCACATAAAAGACATAATTTGTAATTAATGACATATAATTAATAATAACACATCCGTTGTGTTTTAAAGAATATAATCATGAAAATATTAAAAAACATATATTTAACGTTAATTATATTATAAAAATAAAATAATTAATCTTATATATAATTGTATGAACCACTTAATATCAAAAGAATTCTATTTTTATTTCAAAAATAAAAATGATATCTTTAGTTAATGAAAATTACAAGTAAAAAGATCTTTATATATATAGTCCAATACTTAGTTTTCTCCCGAATGATCTGTTATAATCACAGATTGTCGAAGTTAAATGCAACATAATAATTGGGGCTTGTAGAACGTGATACTAAAAATTAATTATGGTTACTTCAAATAAAGACATTAACTTTAATCAGATTTTCAATTTTAAAAGCCTGTAACTTGTTGAAATAGTTGTAAAAACGATAACTTCCATGTACATCATTATTTACGCAGCTTTCTAACTTTTAATAACGTTAGACATTCTTGTTAATTACTTTTAGGAATATTATATAACCTAAAGTTATAAAATATTAAATATAAAGATTTTGAAATTTATGTCAATTTTGTAACTTTTTTATAATGTTGGTATGCAAAATCAATACTAACCTAACAAAACGTGATTATTTTACGTATTATTCAATTAATTTTAAATAACAGAAGTATTTCTCAATAACATTTATAGATATTCGATGATATAAGATTATTTAGTGAAATACAATTTTATATTTAAGTTTTGAAATTTTGTTAATATTAAATGTTATTTCATAATTAAATCAGGAAATATCGTAAAACTTAAATCAAATCAATACTTAAAAGTGTAAGTATTAAAAGGAAAGAGACATATAAATTTTTAAGTTTGAAGGTGGGAAGTGGGAAACTTTAACGTTGTAAAACTCATTAATTTTGATTACATTTTATTCAACAAACAAACAAATAATTAAACTAAACAATTAAAAATTCATTTAAAAGTTAAAATAAAATCATGCTTGATTCCTTTCAATTACATCAATATATTTTTGTTTTCACTTTTTTAATTTGAGATCTTGTTAATAGAATAATTTTGCATATTAATTAAAATAACTATAAAATAAACTTATTTTTTAAAAAGTAAAAATAAAGATGAATAAAAATATAATAATTTAATTGATTTTTATGAGATATAAATTTCATTAATAAGTCATTAATCAATTAAAATTAATTAATCATAAATAAAAATGTAGTAAAATTTGATTAATTATAAAAAGGCATTAATTTCATAATAAATGATAAGTCACATATAAAAAACAAAAAAAAAATGACACAAATTTTGTACCAAAACCTGTTATAAATATAATTATGATGAGTAATAATTTTCATACTAAAACAAGCATAAGTTCATCTTTATTATTATTTACTAAATATTAAATATTAAAGAAAGAAGTACTTCTAATTAGTGATTATATTACTAATATATCATAACTAAATAAATTTCATTTAAATTATTGACTTTCTTTTTAAAAATTTTATGAAATTATATATACCTTATAGACTCTCCTCATAAAATTTTATGGTTAGATTGATTATATAAAAATTGTATTTTTCATATATTATTTCTAATCATACATAACATAAAATCAAATATATCATTATAATATAATATGAATTGATAGAAATTAGAAAATTAAAAAATATAAAAAAAATCCAAAATCAATTCGCACCCTAACTTCCTAGGTTAATTATAAGAATGGGTAAAAAAATCGTATATTATTAAAATAAAAAAATATTCTTGATTAGGTATGATGCATTACAAATTTTCATATTAATTAATTTATCATAGCAACTTGAGCTATTAATTGATTTTTTTTTCTTGAGTTAGTAATCAAAATGAATAGAGATTTTTTTTTTTTTTACATAAATAATGGATAGTTTGAAGTTATGTGCATTACTTTTACCTTTCTGACTTCATATATTAGCATTATATATTATAAAGGCAACTAAAATTCTTTACACATTCTATTATTAATTAAATAATGTAATATTTGAAATTTTTAAAATTAATAAATATGTTAGTTTTCAATAACTATTTAAACAATATTTTTCTATATGAAAGTGATTGATATTAACCTTTTCCTAAATTAAAACTTGATAATGAACTGTATTTTAAATATTTAAAACTTTCTTTTAATTAGAAAAAATTAATTTCTTTAATTGATGAACAATGATAAATCATACAGTATAAGTCATCCAAAAGAAAAAAAAAAGAAAATTGTCCATCATCTAATTCATATTATTGTAATGGTATAAATCATAATATTCATATTATTATGAAATACTTATCATAATTTTATTTAAAGGTATTATCTATATAAAATATGGTTGAAATATTATAATTTTTTTATAATTATTTTTTACCCTTTTACTTTCGAATATGCTCATTTTCATAAAAAAATTACACAAAATTGTATGTTAAAAGAAACTCTCCATTTATTCATAATTATTTTTAAATTGGATACCTCACAAAAGAATTTAAAAAAGTAATAGAGAAAAATAAGTGACGATTCTTTTATCTAATTGAATAAGATTATGTCAAATATTTTCAATTCATTTTGCTACTCTTTGTATATTGTATAATAATTAAATATCTATTATTATGATGAAAAATATTAAATTTGGATTCGAAGTATTTCTTTAGGATAGTAAAAATGTTTTAATTCTATCATCATTATCATTTAATTAAAAAATTTTCAATTAAGCAATAAGCATTGTTGATTAGTGATTATATCCTATAGTATATCAAAATAAATTCAACTTATTAACTCTCTTTGTAGAATATAATACTTATTTATCATCATTTAATAAAAAAAATTCAAAAAAAAGGTCTTTTGATAAGTAACTATAATAGTAATATATCAAAAAAAAAAAAATCATATTTAACATGTTGACTCTCTTTGTAAAATTTTATAATTTCATTGATTCTATGAAAATTAAAAATCTTTAAATGTCATTTCCAAATGATTGTATGCCAAGTTGTTTAGTTTTTATGTGGTTTTCATCAAGTTTTTTTCCCCATGTTTCAACTTTAGTTTACTTTCAATGTTACTCATATTCCATGTTAAGTATGATTTATTCATTTCATGACATTTTCATGCATTATAATCAAGATTCATATGTTCGTGTATTTTCCACGAAAAAATTTGATTATGGCAACATGTCCATGCATAATGATAAATCTATGTGTATTCATGTTGGTGATATTTTATGCATGAAAATCGTGTATGATGCCATGCTTGTATGTGCGATGGTGAAAAGTAATATTTACGTGGTACATCTTGTAGTGTTGGAAACTTGTAGGGACTACTTTGCTTTTCATGCACTTTTATGTCACTTTAGTCATTCTCCATGACTTAGGAATTTTTTTGTCATTTTATTTATTTTCCATGACATAAGGATTTTTATGTCGCCTCATGCATTTGTATGTCATTTTAGTCATTTTTCATGACTTAAAGATTTTTATGTCATTTTATTTATTTTCAAGATTTAGTGATTTGTTTATCATTTCGTGCATTTTAATGGTATTTTAGTTATTTTCCGTGACTTAAGGACTTTCATTTCATTCATGCATTTTAGGCTGTTTAAGTCATTTTCCATGCCTTTATGGACTATTATGCCATTTCATGCATTTTAGTGTCATTTTAGTCATTTTTCATAAATTGGAGACTTTTATGCAAGTTCATGCATTTTAAGGTCAATTTTCGTGATATAGGAGTCATTATGCAATTTCATGCATTTTAAGGTCATTTTAGTCGTTTTTCATGATTTATGGATTATTTTGTAATTTTATGTATTATAGGACCATTTAGGTTATTTTATATAATCTAAAGTAACTTTAGTATTTTCAATGCATTT
Source organism: Adansonia grandidieri (assembly GCA_038382065.1). Classification (NCBI taxonomy): domain Eukaryota; kingdom Viridiplantae; phylum Streptophyta; class Magnoliopsida; order Malvales; family Malvaceae; genus Adansonia; species Adansonia grandidieri. The sequence continues at coordinate 6,030,117 of JBBYHK010000003.1, forward strand.
TAGAACCATTTAAAGTATTCTACCTACTTTAAAGTTATCACGGGAATTTTTATCACCTTAGGATTATTTGGAAACCTTTGTGTGAAAATCTTTATGTTGAAACATGTTTACTAGGTGTATTTAGATATACCTAAATACATTGTGTGAAAATCTTCATGTGTGAAAACCTTTATGTGAAAACCTTTGTGTGAAAAAACTTTTTTTAAGATCATGTGAGAACTTTCATGTTGAAACATGTCCGTTAATACCGTATAATTTATTTTGATTTTGATTTGTGCAATTGCAATATCATAGGCCATTCCTTGGCTCTAAGTTTGGTTATGGTTTTGGGTTAAGGCCTAAATCATTTTGGTTGTTGGGTTTTCAAAGATCTCGATTATATATTTTTCTTCATAAGACTTTGACTGCACCAAATCAAATGGTATAGCTATTATTAGAAAGAAAAAAAAAACAAAGATCACTCCAAAGATCTATGCTTTAATACCATGATAAAAATAAAAGGTAAAAAAAAAAAAAAAGACAAAAAGAGATTTTTGAAAATTTTGAGTATATTTTTATTCATCTTAGTTACATGTATATATACCATAAAAAGAATCCTAGCTATCTAAGAGAGAGAACAACTATTTAAGGCAAGTAATTTACTACCCTAGATTATATGCCTGATTACACAAGAATACAATAATAATAATAATTGAAAGTAAATATAGCAATAATAAATATTAGAAGTCAATGCTCATGTTAACTGAAGTTCATACAGAAATATGCATGATGTTAATTTTTAAAGATAATTACATGAATCAATTGAATAGAATTTAAGTTTTATGTATTTTCAAGTTCTTATTGTTATCATCTTATTTTTAAAATAAGGTAGGATATTCAAATTCAATTTTTATAAAATAATCATACACAAAACATTGAATCAGAATTAATGATTAGATAAGTTATTATCGTAATTAATTAGAAAATATCCTTTCTTTTTGCTTTAGCCTTATAGATATAACCAGTTACTTGAAACGCTTATAACAAGGTTAAAAAAAAAGTACGAAAAATCAAACCAATTAGACTTTCAGTTGAATCATCTAGTTTAATAAAATAAAATTTTAAACACTTAAAAAATGATTTTAATGTTAAATAAGCATTAAATATAGCAAGTAATTAATAAAAAAAGTCTGTTTGACATAATAATATGGTTCTTAAGGTAAAACTAAAAGGTTAAAGATTTAAATTTCATTAATTAAAAAAATAAAAAAAATACAGCAAACTGGATTTTTTGATTTTTTAACGTTTTTTACTGCTTAAACTAATTTCCTATCAGTTCACACTATACCCAATTTTTTATAATGTATAAGACAAATTAAACTATTTAATTTAATCAAACGATCTGATACGATTTTTAATCCATGGTTTACCACGATTTAGGTTACTGCGAAGTGATTAGCAACCATGTAATTTAACAGCTTAGATTTAAATTAAATAATTATTTAAATTCTATTATTTTATTACAATTAATCGATATCTCAAAAACATATTTTTACTCAATTGAATTTCTAAATATCTGTTTAATTTAATTAAACTTTTGATTTAACAGCTAGGAATCATAAAGGTCACACGATTGTATGTGATAATTATTAATTAATTTTCATCCAATGAAAAAGTTCATTAAATGAAAGAAAAGAATTGAAAGTTTTAATAATTTATATCTATGCTATATATAAAACTTTTGACTGAATGTGTTATAAGTAAAGTGACATAAATTCAGTTACGAAAAATTAAATAAAAATTAAATTATAATTATTTATAAAATATTTAAAAATTAAAGATATTAAAATTTTTTAATCCTAAAAAATAACTATTTAAAAACTACTTCATTTTCAATTTATCTTTTATTTTAAAAAATAACTACTCAATTTAAAAACTACCTCTTTACTTTTTAACTTTTTATATTTTAAAACAAAATAATTTTTTTAAAAAATATTTTTTCACCCACTTTTATAGTTGTGATAAATTATAGTTGATAATAAAATCTATACTATATATAAAACTTTTGACTAGTTCATGAGTCAAGTGACACCAACTCAATAATGAAAAATTATAAAAAAAACCAAATAATTATTATTTATAATATATCTAAAAATTAAAGATATTTAAGTCTCTTAATCTTAAAAAATAACTACTTAATAACTATTTCTTTTTTATTTTATCTTTTAATTTTAAAAAATAACTATTTAATTTAAAAACTACCTCTTTTTTTAACTTTTTATTTTTTAAAACAAAATAAATTTAAAAATTTCACTAACTTTTGCCGGTTTGATAAATTATAGTTGATAGTAAAATACTTAATTGAATTTAATGTTAGAAGTTAAGTGACGTCAAATCAATTAAAAAATATATAAAAAATAATAAATTATAATATGAGTATTTATATTTTTTATTTTTATATATTTTTTAAAATATTATCCACTTTCTTCCTTGAAAACTACCTTATTTCTTAAAAACTTTGCGCTTTTTTTAAAAACTTACCTTTTTATATTTATTTTCTTCAAAATAAATATTTTTCACCCATGTGTTGATTTTAATTCAAAAAGTATATACTAGCCTAAATACATTTCCAATGTCAGTATTAAATGCTAGAAGTGCACCTTGACGTAATCAACCATCCAGCTTGCAAAAACTTTGAAATAAAATAAGGAAAAATTTTAAAAAAATTTGACTGATAATTAGTAAAAAATAGGAAAATCGATTGAAAAAAAATAGTTATTAAAATTATTAATAATGAGTTACCTTATCTCTTGCAGCCAAATCCATTAAGGGTTGATTCCCTTGGTGGGTGAGAATTGACCCCTCCTTTTCATATATATATATATATATATAATAAATGATTAAAAAATATTTTTATATTAAATGTTAAATTATTATTTAAAAATAATAAAAATAAAAATATATTTTATATTAAATCTCAAATTATTATTTAAAAATAATAAAAAAATAAAAACATATTTTATATTAAATACTAAATTACTATTTTTAAAAGATAATTACTATTTAAAAATCCCAACCCCCCACATATTATAATAAAAAAATAAAAAATATTTTATATTAAATCTCGAACTGCTATTTAAAAATAATAAAAATAACAGATATAATTATAACAAATGTATAAGTTATCATAATTGAATGTACAGATGACCGTAACTGAATGTATAAATGACCATAACTGAATGTATAGGTAACTATAACTGATAAATTTAATTCCTATATATATTGATATATGTTTCAATATATAGAGGGTTGATTCTTCTATATATATATAAATTATATCTATTAAAAATACTATTTAAAAATAATAAAAGATTAAAAATATTTTATACTAAATCTTGAATTACTATTTAAAAAATAAAAAATATTTTATATTAAATCTTGAATTACTATTTGAAAATAATAAAAAAATATAATTATAGCTAAATATACAAGTGACAATAACTGAATGTATGTGTGCCTACAAATTGAATGTGCAAGTGACCCCCTACATATTATATATAATAATATCTATTATTTTTGACTTTTTTTCAAAAATAATTTGGGATTTAACATAAAATAATTTTAATTTATTATTTTTAAATAATAATTCAAGATTTGATATAAAATATTTTAATCTTTTATTATTTTTAAATAGTATTTTTAACATGCATAATTTTCATATATATATATAGGAACCAACCCGCTACATATAGGAACATATATCAATATGTAATTGGAATTAAATATATCAGTTATAGTTATCAATACATTCAATTATAGTGACTGTACATTCAATTATGGTCACCTATACATTTAGTATGATCACATTTATATTCAACTATGATTATATTTTTTTATTTTTATCATTTTTTACATAGTAGTTCGAGATTTAATAAAATATTTTTTATTTTTTAAATTGTAATTCAAGATTTAATGTAAAATATTATTAATCTTTTATTATTTTTAAATAGTAGTTCTAATATATATAATTTATATATATAAGAACCAACCTGTTTGAATTAAATATATCAATTATGGTCGCCTGTACATTCAACTATGATTATATTTTTTATTTTTTTATTATTTTTAAATAGTAATTTGATATTTAATATAAAATATTTTTTTACTTTTTAAATAATAATTCGAGATTTAATAAAAATATTTTTAATCTTTTATTATTTTTAAATAGTATTTTTAATATATATAATCATATATAAATATAATACAAAGGGTATACAGTTACAAGAAAAAATCTGTTGAGGTAGATAGCTCCTTAAAAAACACATATGATAATGAATTTATTTATATTTTAAATTCAAATAAAAGATTAAATCTTTATATTTGAAATTTGAAAATATTTAAAATTTTATCTTATGAGATTAAATAAATAAAAGATCAAATCTTTCTAAAATTATTACATATTTAAAATTATTTTATCCATCAAACTCTTACAATTTAACTTCAAAATAATGCTTTCCTATTTTATCCCTTTAATTTAATTATAATTTTAGTTAACATATGCTTGCAAATATTAATTTTGAAGCATAATTTTTTAAAATATTAATTTGTAAATATTAAGTTAAATTTGTAATGTCTAATGCATATCCATGAAGTAAATAAAAAATTTTGATTATTTAGCTAAAAATTAGAAGAATAAGAAAATATTATAATAATCTTAAAATACAAAAGAAAAAAAATTAAATAACTAATGTGCAAGATTATTAAATAAGAAAAAAGCAAAAGTGAATTTTACTTCAAAATTTTTACAAATTTTTGTAAATCTCTCAGGACATAAAATTTATTTTTTTTAATATATAGACATATAGTTATGGATGAAAAATTTTATTTATTTTTATCATGTATTTTTATAATTTTTAAACACTACTTACCATATATGTGTTTTTTAAAATTATTGTATGATATGTTATTTGAATATTTGAATTTAGATATGTTATAAATTCTGAAAGTTTAAAATATAAATTAACAAAAAAATTAATCTATATTTTTACAAATATTTAAGAAAATAAAATTATTTTATGCATTGTAGAGGTCACATAGTGGAATAAAAAACATGCTTTTGAAGTTAAATTTAATTTATGTATGTTTGTAATGTCTTATGCAGTCCAAATTAGTATTTACAAAGTTTAATTTTATTTTTTTATTGCATGGATATGCATAAATTTAATTTATGTATGATTGTAATGTCTTATAGATGGAGTTAAATCATTCACAGCATGAAGCGTATACATTAATCGATGTATGTTTATGAAGATTTAAGTAAAGAAAATCATGCTTTTCTATTTTATCTCCATCAATTTAATTATAATTCTATTCAAAATGTTCAATTTTTTATGACATATCATTTGGATATATAAACTTTTTGAAGGCTTGAATATAAATTTAAAAAAAATACTAATTAATATTCATATACATATATATAAATATATTTATATTTAAATAAATAAAATTAATCCGTAAATCACATGGGTCGCAAACTAGTTTATATATATAGGAACCAACTCTCTATATATTGAAATATATATCAATATATATTTATTGGAATTAAATATATTAGTTATAGACACTTGTATATTCGGTTATAGTCACATATACATTTAGTTATATTTATATTTATATTTTTTAATATTTTTAAATAGTAGTTCAGGATTTAATATAAAAATATTTTTATTATTTTTTAAATACTAACTCAGGATTTAATATAAATATTTTTTTTATATAATATATAATAGATAATATATTATATATGTATTATATAATATATATTATATATATAATTTATATATAATATGTGAGAGTTGGTTCCCTTGGTTATTATATATAATATATATTATTTTTAATTTTTTTTAAAAATAATTTGAGATTTGATATAAAATATTTTTAATTTTTATTATTTTTAAATAATAATTTAAAATTTAATATAAAATATTTTTATTTTTTATTATTTTATATAGTAATTCAGGATTTAGTATACATTTTTTATTTTTATTATTTTTATATAATAGTTTTAGATTTAATATAAAATAATTTTTATTATTTTTACATAGAATATTAATATATATAATTTATATATAATATATAATTATATATATTATATATAATATGTAAGAGAATTGATCCGCATATGTATAATATTTATAATACATTATATATCATATATAGAACACATATTATATATTATATATAATATCTATTGCTTTGAGGTTTAAAATAAAATAATTTTTAATTTTTTATTATTTATAAATACTATTTTTAATATATATATATATATATAAATATAAAGGGAGAGAATCGGTTCTCATCCACCAAGGAACCGACCTTCAGTGGATCTGGCTTGTGGCTAAATAGAGAGGTATAGAGTAAGAATAAAGAAGTAATTATAAATTCTTTGTTAATAATTTTGATAATTATTATTTTGATAATTATTTTTAATAATTATTATTATTTTTTTAAATTTGCCCATAAAATAAAATCTATCCACCTAGCAATTATGTTTAATCACCGTTAAAAAGAAATGAAAAATTGAATTTGGAAGTTGGAAAGTCGGATAAAGCTCCAATCCAAGCAAAGCAAAGGTTCATGCGCAATAATAATTCCCTATGCAAGGGAAGACACTACCAACTTGCTTACAGAACAGCGGTATAGCTTTTGCGATAAAAGTCTATCGATAGTCTTGGTATAATAATAGAAGTGTTTTAATTTTTATATTTTTTTATTATAATAAATAATAAAAAATTTTAATAAAATTAAAAAAATTATTTAAATATGATAAAATATTTACATGTAATGTAAAGTAAAATTTTAAATTTTATATAAAAATTCAAATTCAACCCATAACTTAAACATATTTTTAGATAAAATTTAAAATTTTATGTCATATAATATATAAATATTTTATTAATATTTAAATAATTTTTAATGCTGTTAATAATTTTTTAATTATTATAATTTAAAAAATATAAAAATTAAATTATTAAATTTAATAATAAGAAATTAAAACAAACACTTTTAATGTATTTTGACGGCTATGCGTCTATTGAAGTTGGTGGTGGGCTTATACCTAACGTTGCTAACGTCCGATTATAATTGTGAAGAAATTGAGGACAAACGGTATGGGGACGCAAATGGCTGACAAAAGTCAACAAAATAAAATGAATTTCTAAAATGCAAATGACCATTCAATATATAATAAGTTTTTCTTGGGTTCTTCATGCGTTGAGCAGACTTATAATAAGAGTTTTACTTGGACTATTTACGAGTTGACCAAAACTAAGAGGCATCGAGTCATTTCGTATCCGTACAACTAGATGTTAATATAAGTCGGTGAAGATGAGGATCAGTCGTCCAATTTTCTGTTTGTGAAGGGAGGAAAAAAAAATGATTTTAAGGCTGAACCCACTGTTTTCTTCCATCTGCTTTTTCCTCGTTGTTTTCCTTTCGTGCAGCAAATCCATTAATGCCCAGAAAGCCACCACCGATCCTTCTGAAGGTATTGTCTTGATCCACCTTTATATACATATGCCTTTGCCAAATCCAAAACTATGTATATTTCATCTTAGAAATGTCAACAGAAATATTTTTCATCTTAGAAAAATCTTTATAATCTTAATGATAGTGCTCAAGGGTTTCGTATAAGTTTGAAATCTTGTTATCAACTTCTAATAAAAACATAAATTACTAATTTTTTATTATTTTTATGATTAACAAGTAAATTAACCTCAAGTGAAAAACCCATCTCTGTTTTCCTTTTAAGCTTATTGTTTGAATTGAAATTTAGAATTAAACCTGATTTAATCATTAATATTATGCGAAATAAATTATTTTAGTAGATCAGTTGTAACCTGCTAAAAACTTACTATCTTTTCCCTTGAGTTCCCCCATTAATTAAGAAACTCATGAATAATTTGACAGAAGAAAACGTAAATGAGTTTTTTTTCTGTTAATTTGTTTTTGATACATTATCGGTAAAACTTTTTAACTTTGCAAGTGAGATGTCAAATATCTCACTTCCTTTTTAATTATATTTTTTATGGCATCTTATTAACCTCTGTTTGTAGAATCCAAAATCTGTCACATATCTCTCTTTTGTATTCATAGCCATAGTAATATAAATTTTGGTAAATGCTAATCTCCTAACACGATTTTTTTTTTGACCAATTATTTTATGAATTGAGGGGAAACAGTGAGGGCATTGAACTCAATATTCCAACAGTGGGATGCACAAGCAGTGGATTCATGGAACATCAGTGGAGAGCCATGCAGTGGAATTGCTCTCAGCGGAAGTGAAGCTGTGCTTGAAAATTCTGATAATAACCCTTCTATCCTATGTGATTGTTCTTTCGACAACAACACAGTCTGTCACATTACTAAACTGTATGCTTACTCTACAAATACTTTTTAAGCCATTACTGTCATTATTCTAATAGTTAAAATAAAGGCCAATTTGGTCCAAACCTAGTCCATACATATTGACTAGTAATAAGTTGATATGGGTGTTCAGGAAAAATTTAAGCACATGGGTTTTCATATTTATAGACAGCAAGAACTTCAGTATTATTTGTCAGTTGATATGGAGAGATTTGCTCCCCTTGCTCCCTTTTGGATTGCACTTTGTTGCAAGGGATCCTGCCTAGACCTGTCAACCGAGTTTCTTGCAGCGTTCATATAGTTTTTTCATGTTATAATTATGTTTAGGGTGTTATATGTGTAAATAAATTTTAACATGTTAATAATTCGTGTTATATAGATTTTGATACGTTCGTGTATTGGTTTCGTGTGATTTTTTTTTTTTGGTGTCATATAATTGTGTTTGGTCCAAAATTGCCCGGTCAACCTCAAACCAACTAAAAATTCTCAAATTAAAGGTGCGACTTGAATCAATGGCCTTGTGGGAGTTCTAATAATAATAGCTAGGAAGTATGGAAGTTATTTTTTGACTCTATTTCCATACCATTTCTATTTGTAGTTTACATGTTTATACATTTTTTTTCAGGAGGGTATATGCTCTAGATAAACTAGGAGTAATACCAGAGGAGATTTTGCATTTGCGTTATCTGCAATTCTTGTAAGAATCAATGTTCTTTTTCTCTCTATTTTCTCCTTGAGTTTGATCTTCATAAGCCAACATTGGAATTGAAGATTTTCCAAATGGATACAGATTATATAACGTTTACATATCAGTAAGGAATAAGAATATATCTTTTAGTGATGGAAAATGGTTAACTATATTCTTCACAATGAGAGAGTTTTACAGTAACTGATGATAATCGTTTATTGTTCGATGATGCAGGAAGCTTGATAGAAACTTCTTCACAGGTCCTTTGCCAGCATTTATTGGAAACATGTCTAAACTTGGTTTACTGTGAGTGTTGAAAGATTAATCTGATAAAATCATTTTACTTTTGGTAGGCATTATTTCTATGTTGGTTTTGAGGCCTTTAAGAACAAGTTTCCATATAAAAGTAATTAAGAAATAACAACATAATAAAGGCAGAAAATGTAATAGGCTGCTGCTTTTACGGTTCAATACTTCCACTTCCAAGCCTACATGGCTAAATGATTTTTGGTAACCCTCCCAATCCCATACATGTAATTGCTAATCCAATAGTAAGTTTAACTAGAAGATTACCTTAATTTTTTTTCAACTAATGACTAGTAAAACTCATAAACTTTATCTAATTCCTTGTCACATAAGGATGGCTAATTTTGTAATGAAGGTGAACCAGTAATATATGAAAGACAGTGGCTTTTCTGTCATATTGGAGTAGGAAATCATCGTCATGTTCCCTAATTTCTATGTATGTTTTTCATATATATATATATATATATATGTGCTATTACATTTTCTAATTTCTTGTATTCAAGATGACGCTAATTCTTAATATACATTCAATGAAAAAGATGACACTATTCTTGGGATTATTTTATTTATTTGTTTATTTATTTTACTTTTTATAGTTCAATTGCGCAGAATCATTTCTCTGGACCCATTCCAAAGGAGCTTGGAAATCTCAAGGAGCTATTTCTGCTGTAAGAATAAATAGCTCTGGTGTTAAGGAATCATTTACTCTTAAATGCTACCATATGACCAGGAAACGATAAATTAGTTGATGATGTCTTGTCAATTACTGCAATTTGTCTAGCTTTTTGATTGGAAGGGTACTGCAGCTTGAAGTTGCAGTTGCCACAGTACATATTCTGTTGTATTGCTGTTGCTTTAATGCCCCTATGAATCTAAACTATATGAGATCAGTTCTTCTCTCTATTTAATTTAAGGATATGACTTAAATTTCTTGTTTTACTCGTTCACTGTATCTTTATGAAATAAAAATGTTTTTTTTTTTAAGTTCCTTAAAAAAATTCTATATGGATCGATGTCATTCAGGTCTATCGGTAATAATAATTTCTCTGGAACACTCCCTCCAGAACTTGGTAATTTAGCGAAACTTGGAGAACTGTAAGTCCTAAATTTATTCAGTTCTTGGTAGGGATGTACTGATTGTGTTTACAGCTTACCCTAATGAAATTATAACAACAATTGGTTTATGCATGTGACAGTTACATTAACAGTTGTGGATTGGGTGGCAAGATACCCTCAACATTTGCCAAGCTTAAAAACCTGGAAATTGTGTAAGAAAGACCTAGGGTTGAGACCTTTCTACGTATTTATTGCCTTCTCTGTCACCTGATCCTGCAAAGCTTTGCTGAATTTCAGGTGGGCATCTGACACTGCATTCACAGGCAAAATACCAGACTTTATTGGCAATGAATGGACAAAGCTTAAAACATTGTAAGTTGTCAAAACATCTTCGTTAATCTTCAAATAAATTTAACTCTGAATTGGCATCAAGAACGATAGCTTTGCCTAGATATTTTTCGTCAGTTTGACCACTAGTCTGTCAAATGTTTGTACAGGAGATTTGAAGGGAACTCTTTTGAAGGACCAATACCATCCAGTTTTGCGAAATTAACCTCATTGGAGTCTTTGTAAGTAGAGATATCTTGTTTTTCCTGATACTCCTCCCACCATTGCAGGACTCTCTCCCATTGTCTGCATATTCATATGTGATACACACATATATATATATACTTGTTTTTATGCTCGTATATCATTTAGGCGAATTGGCGATATATACAATGGGAGTTCTTCTCTTGATTTCATAAGAAATCTAAAGAGCTTGACTGACTTGTGAGTTAATCATACTCTTTACTTCCTGTATTCATCTGTTTTTCCCTTTTTGGAAACAAAAAATGAATGTATTTATCTAAATTTATGGATTAGCAGACTTTTTTTTTTCTTTTCTTTTTATTTCCTGTAGGGTTCTAAGAAATGTCTTACTCACTGGCATTTTGCCATCCTATATCGGAGAATTACAATCATTAGAAAAGCTGTAAGTTTTATTTAACAAAATTAATTGCTTCAGTAATCTATGGTGTTGGTTTTCTTCATGTTTTTAATTTCTTTTATTTCCAGGGATTTGAGTTTTAACAACTTAACAGGCCAAATTCCAAGTGCTTTATTCAATATGAGTTCTCTTCGATACTTGTAAGCTAAAAATGAAAAGCATCCCCTTCAATAGTTGAAAATCTCAGCTTTTGGACTTTTGGGTCTGCCCTTTTATTGTTTTCACTTGACATTATTCCCCTCCTTCATGCAATTGAAATGACCAGGTTTCTTGGAAACAATAGTCTGTCAGGTGCCATTTCTAGCCAAAAGAGTGAAACTCTTCAGAATATGTAAGTCATTCTATCAGAACAACTTATTTTGCTGTATCAGTTTGGCTTTATTCTGTTGAGTGATGTTGTCAAATCTCATAGGATGCAAAAATTTGTGTCCCAATAAAAAAAAATGTCATCTTCTTTGGAAGGAAAAAGAGGGTTTGGAGAGTTTTAGGGTTCGGAAACATTTGTAGCATTCATCTGCTTGCGTGATACAACCAAGGATAGTCATTTATTGCTGCATTGAATTCTTATTTTTGTAATAGCATCATCATGAGGAAGCGTTTTTGCTAAATTCTTGGAGGGGAAGAGAACAAGGAAATAGATTAGTCAATAAAAAAAAGAGTAACTCTTGCCGGTTGCATCCCTTCCTATGCTTAGTTGATCCATGGTTCGAGTGGTTACAATAAAATTCCTTTAAAGAATTTTCCCTATTGGCTTCTTATCTTCGGTATCATTTTTAGTACTTATTGATCATTTTGGTAAGCATGTTGCATGTTTCAGTATCCTTTTTCTTCCCTGATTGAAGAAGGTTGGGGATCTATAAAAGTTAAATTAGAGACTTCACTGAAAAATTATATTTATATAATGTTACTTTTAAATGTCCATCATCTGATATAAACCATAGTTGTAAAGCCGTCAGCCAGCATCATCTTCCTTCTAGTGAACCATCAAATAGTAAAAGCGTTAAAATCCTCCTGATTCTGGTAATACGTTCTTGCTCCATACTCACTTTCTGCTAATTCACTTCTCTATGCAGAGATTTATCATACAATTTACTATCAGGAAACTTGCCTTCTTGGGTAAATTCAAACTTACAACTGTATGTATCTTAAACCAAGATACTTTCCTTTACTTAAGTTTGTTTCGTATTTTGACACTGGCTTTGAAGCTTAAAGCTTGTTTGGTGCTCAAATGGAGCTTTCTTTGATATCTCACTGTACAAAAGCATCAATTGGAAATCAATGCCAATATTTAAGGGCGTTCTTTTGTGCACACATTGTCTGAGGAGATTCAAGGCATATTACCAAAGATATTGATAGGAGATTGTTTTATGACATTTTATGTAGGAACTTTGTGGCCAACAACTTCACACTTAACACTTCAAACAAAAGGTGAGTTATTGTCCCCCAACACCCTGTTTTTCCTCATGATTAAAAGTGTAAAACTTTCACGAAAGAATTCTGGCACCTCTATTAAACCAAATGCTTGCTATTATTCTCTGCTATGCAATGCATTCCTTTAAAGTTCCTAATCCAGAAATTGTTTTGAAATTCCTCAGGCTTTTACCAGGATTAGAATGCCTACAAAGAAGCTTCCCATGCAACAGAGATGCTCCACGATGTACTGGCTAAAACTTTGGAACCAATATCTGATGTTGAGATCTTAATTATAAGTTTAAACATGACTAATGCTTAACACATTGCTAACGTATTTCAATGCTGGCATTGGTAGATTCAAAATTCTCAATCAATTGTGGTGGCCCAGAGATGATTTCTAATGGAATAACATTCGAGGCTGACAACCGAACTCTTGGCGCAGCAACATTTAATGTAACCAATACACAGAAATGGGCGGTTAGCAACGTAGGCTTGTTTGCCGAGAGACAAAATCAACAGTATTTTCAAGACTCGAACTCACAAGTGAGAAGTGCCAACGCCCCGCAGCTATATCGGACTGCAAGGCTATCCCCAGGATCACTCAGATACTATGGCCTCGGCCTTGAGAATGGGCTCTACACTGTAAGCTTGTTCTTTGCAGAAACAGGTTTCCCGGAACTAACCAAACAGTCTTGGAAGAGTCTAGCAAGGCGTGTTTTCGATGTTTATATTCAGGTAATATTTTGTTTAAAGTAGAAATTCATGCCATTCTAGGTTTGTATATCATTCAACTATGATCATAGTAATGTTCACTTATTTTTATATTTAGAAATCTTACTGCTATATATCTTATCAATTTTTCATCAGGGAACCCGGCAACTAAGGGATTTCGATATATCAAAGGCGGCAGGTGGTGTTAATATAGCAACAACTAAGAATTTCACTGCCGATGTAACGCAGAACTATCTTGAAATTCATCTGTTTTGGGCTGGTAAAGGGACTACCGGCGCACCAGAAGAGGGTTATTATGGTCCGTCCATTTCAGCTATCAGTGTTGTTCCAAGTAAGACATCCTAACACGTATAAATCTTTATGTAATATGCTTCATGTGCTTAATCTTCTGTTTTTTTGTTACTAATACGTCTATTTGGTTCCTCAGATTTTGTACCAAGTGTCAGTGGTATACCACCAGGTACTCCTAAAAAGAAGAACCAGACAGCATTGGCTGTTGGTATTACAGTTTCTGTCGCGATATTGGCTTCGATATTTATATTTGCAATTATTTATGTGAAGAAAAGAAGAGAACAAGATGATGATGAAGAAGAAGGTAAAAGCATCAGTTTATTGTAAAAATATATGTTATAAGGTAATAGTTTTCATTGTGTGCCTTACTTGATTATGCAGTGCTTCTTGGTATTGGCCCTAGACCAAACACATTTAGTTATTACGAGTTAAAAGCTGCCACTGAAGAATTCAGCCCTTCAAATAAGTTAGGAGAAGGGGGGTTTGGCGCTGTATACAAGGTAAACAATGTGTTAACATATTTAGCATGCCAACTATGTGTTATAGCCTGTCATCAAATGATGAAATTACTGAGAGAGGATGATTCATTACGACGTTACTAAATTGTAGTACGTTACAGGGTACACTTTCTGATGGGAGAGTTGTAGCTGTGAAGCAACTTTCAGTAGCATCACACCAGGGGAAGGATCAATTTGTTACTGAAATAGCTACCATATCAGCAGTGCAACATCGTTATCTTGTCAAACTATACGGATGCTGCATTGAAGGAAATAGGCACCTCCTTGTTTATGAGTATCTTGAGAACAAAAGCCTCGATCAGGCACTCTTTGGTATGAGAACATTCCATCTAAAGATTTCATGCTTTTCCATTCTTCGTTGATTAATGAACAACTGTATATGAGATTCCTTGCACTATAAATGCAGGACGAAATGACCTGCATCTTGATTGGCCAACCCGGTTTAATATCTGCTTATCAACTGCCAGAGGGCTAGCTTATCTTCACGAGGATTCTAGGCCTAGGATTGTCCATAGAGATGTCAAGGCAAGCAATATTTTGCTTGACGCTGAGCTCTGCCCGAAAATATCTGATTTTGGATTGGCAAAGCTTTATGATGACAAGAAAACACACATCAGCACTCGGGTTGCTGGAACGATGTAAGACCTTTCAACCCTTTTGTTCATGATTCCCACCCTAATAGAACGTAATTTCAGTGCCCAAGTTGCTAGATTTAGTAGTTTTCTCAATAAATATTGTTGACCAATGTAATTTAATTATCTTGAAGTGGCTACCTGGCACCGGAGTATGCAATGCGCGGGCATCTTACTGAGAAAGCTGATGTTTTTGGCTTTGGCGTTGTTGCTTTGGAGATTCTAAGCGGTCGACCAAACTCTGACAATACATTAGAAAATGACAAAGTTTATCTTCTTGAATGGGTAATCAGAAGGAAATCTTTTCGTTTTGCGGTACTATTGTTCAAGTACCTGTTAAATTTTGAAGGATTTACACAATGATTGTTTATTCCTACAATGTCTCTAGACGTGGACCTTGCATGAAAATAACCAAAGCTTGAGCTTGCTTGATCCAACGTTAGCGGAGTTCGATGAAAATGAAGCTCTCCGAGTGATAGGGGTGGCATTGTTGTGCACGCAGGCATCACCAGCAATGCGGCCGCCCATGTCCCGTGTTGTTGCTATGCTTGCCGGAGATATTGAAATCAGCAATGTTACATCAAAACCAAGTTATTTAACAGACTGGGATTTCAAGGATATAACAAGCAATTTCACGAGAGAAGAATCACAAAAATCCATTGCATCCGACAGCAGCGACATCAAGAGCAATAACAAGGCTATTTCAGGGGCAGATGAACAACCAATGCTATCTCCAGTAAATATGACTGCATTCGGGGAGAGTATTAGAGAAGGAAGGTGAGAGTTGTCTTGTTTGTTCCATCCTTGCCCTGCTGTGGTATCATGTCAGAATGTCTTAAAAAACATAGAAATTTGGTATCTTTCTTAATGTTGTTTCTTCAACTCTGCTTGCTTTGTGGTTGTAGAAACAATCTTTTCCGTACATATAGTGTGAGTTGTCTTGCAATATTTGTTAGCAATATTATGATATTCAGAAAAACAAAGACTTGTGCTGTTGGGAATGCTTTTCAAAACTTAAAAAATAGAAGATTATATGCAGTTTAAAGATTAGCCAATAGCTGCAAACTACCTTTAATGTGTTAATATGGTAGGCTAGCCCACCTCATTTTCTTTTTTTTCAGCAGTTCACTAACAAATGACTCTTTCAAATAATTTAACTTCTGGTACTGAAATGTTCAACAATGTGTCCACAGCTTAATGCTTTTGTCTTTTTATAGATGTATTTTCAAATTAAAATTCTCTCTTTTTGGCGCTAGCTTGAAAGCCATCAATTCAAGTTTTGAGAAGGATAATAAATGTTTTGGTCATTAGGTAATTTTGCGCCCCCCCGCCCCCCCCCCCTTTTTTTGTTTTTCATGGACGACATGGCAATTAGCTAATCAACTATACGAATTTGACTTGTGAAATTACATGCTAAAATTGGGTTGGTGTGGGAACCTTTGTATAAATATTGACTCCCATCTTGGAAACTTTTGTCAAACAAAGAAAAGACATATATATATATATATATATATATAAAAGTTAAAAATAATTTTTAGTGATATTTTTTAGAGATTAAAAATAACAGTCGAAAATAATTTTCAACGATGAAAATTTTTTGTTGTAAATTTTTATTCTCAACGAAAAATTTTGTAGCTGAAAATTCTTTTCGACTGCTATTTTATTATAAAAATCCATTAGAAATCCAATGCGACACGAAAAAAAATTAAAATATGACATAATATAAAAAAATAACAAAATACATGAATATTTAAAAATAAATATAATATAAATTATTAATATATCAAATTTTATATAAATATAAAAATAACTTAAATAAATATAATCATAACATAATAAAATATCCTAACATGATATTTATACATGAATAGTAAATCTCGTAATAAGCATCCATGTCAAACGGGCAAGTTTTTACTTCCACTGTCACCAATTAGAAGCCCGTACACTATCCGAAATCCAGCCTGCAATAGCTCACGATTCTTAAACAAGACTTTATGATGACCACCGTATATTATTCTCGTAATTTTAAAAACTGAAACACTTATTATATAAACAAAATTATTAACATTATTAAGGGCCTACGATCCCTAAACACAAATTCACATTAAGATTTTCCACGTATAAAAATTGATTTGTCAAGTGTTAACTAGTTATCTGAAAAATCTGAAAGTGGTCATCGTTGTTTTAGCCGCCATAACATGGTACGGTGATTTTTTCTTCCTTTTCGTCTTTTTCCTTTTTCTTTTTGGTTGGAAAGTATGAAATTTTTGTTTGTTGGTTGATTAGTTCTTAGGTGGTACGAAACATGTACATACGCAAATGTGCTTGCACCAGATCATGCAATCGTAAGAAATCTTTTCCCAGCATTCAACTATGTCGTATTGTTGTGAACCCATATGTTTTGTTAACAGAAAACATTAGGTGGTAATGAAACATGTCAAAGAAGTAGATGGTAGGTAATGAAATACGTGTGGACTACGAAAGCTTCCCTAAGATTGGAAATTACATTGATACCGAAACCAAAAAAAAAAAAAAAACATAGAAATGTAAAGAATCAGACAATAGACCAACAATCTCATTGAGATAATAAAACAATACTTGGAAAGTTCTACACCTAAATTTTGTGCAGGTACTTGATTATTTCCCTGTAGTTTTAGATCTACTTGAAGTGGTGGTCCAGGAGACTTTTTAAGTGCGAAAATGATGTATTTAGGTTTTTCCTATTTTTGATTGATGGAAATTGAATCGGATTGGATGAAACCAAGCCAACCTGGTCAAAATTACTCAGCCCCCATTGCCCAACTTTGTGTAAAGCAGTAGTATCTTGTAATGTTCTTCTTATTATTTTCAATAATTGTGTACAAGTATTATGTAAACACACGTTAATAATTACATATTTATGAAATTATATTCTTTTATTATATCATATTTTTATTATTTTTTATTAATTCATGTTGTATTTAAAATTAATAGATTTTTACCAGATGTGACGTTTCCTCGTCTGCCTATTAACCTGAATGTTGCTTTCCAAAATTTTTACTCCATGCCTTAAGGTTTCTTTCGTTCTGCTTTCTATTATAGTTAAAACTTCTTTTTCATAAACAAGGGTTTAAGCCCAACTTCAAACTCAAATAAATAAATAAACAACCATTTGTATCTGCATCAAGCTGGTGTCCAAGATAAGGTCATGGCAGCTGAAAAAAAATCAGCTCGAGATCATTGCTTGCCTCATTTTTGCAAAGAAGTCCTCAATCTCTCGACTGTTCCCTCTCTAGAAGTGTCTTTTGAGGTAAGGGATTGCTAGAATAAAACTGTACGCCTTTAAAAAAAGTTGCCTGCATTCATTCAAGATCAAAGGGATTCAAATAAAAAATCAAAACCATTCCTTTTAAGAACAGTTTTGAAGTGGTTTTTTGGTAGAAAATGTGAAAAAAAAAAAAATGCAGAGGATATTTCCCTTCACGTCAACTAAACAGACTAAAGACGCAAACAAATTCGTGCCTCGTGGGGCGAGCTTGTCAAATGATTAGACGTACGACATGGTAGGTGGCAGTTTAACACTGTTGAAAGGTTTAATTGTCCGATTAATGCCACCTTTAGTTCAATTAAGGTCGCATATGGATTCTATCGGAGCAACAGCACGCCGCGACTAAGCTACTTTTTTTATCCAATCGAACTGAGAGAAGGTGCTTGGCAAACATCATCACAGCGTCATTAGGCCTTCTAATCGCACCAGACTCCTCAAATTTAATTGGGGCAATATATGTCCAGTGGATTAACCGTGAAGGTTATGGACAATATCACTCTCACATTTCCTTTTAATTCTTTTTTTTTTTAGTTTATTTACTTTTAATTCTTATTTTACACTAATATTTTATATTTTTGTGATTACAGTATCTTTATTATATTTAAATATTACAATCAATTTTATCTATTTTTTGCTTTTTCTTTTTCAATTTTTACTCTTAAATTATTATTTTTCTAAAATATCAAAATACCTACAAATTTTATTGGCTATTAATTTTATTTATATATGAAATTTTATTTATATACAAATTTTATTTTTATATTATTACTTTTAAAGAAAATATTTTTAACTACCAAATATATTGACTATAATTTAATACAAATTAATATATGCCAACGTTTTTTATTATTAATATATAAAATATTAAATATAATTATAATAGTATATGAAATTATTTATTGATATATTTTTAGTTTGCCTATAATAATATTTTTTATTACATTATATTATTATCACTACATTAACATACAAATATATATTTTATTATTATTATTAATTTATCATTATTATCATATTATAATAATTAATCTTATCATTATCATTATTTTTAATTATATGAAAATCAATCTAATATTCGTTGGTATTTATAAAATGGGAAACCAACAAACGGAGAAAGTCTAGTTCAGCCGCCAGTATAAGAAAAACGTGGGACAGTGCTGCAGCTCGTGTTTTCTTCCTTCATCATCATCTAGTTAGGTAGGCAGTCATAATTCCCAACCCCTGAGCTTTTGAGAGATTGACAACTTAGCTCAACGTTTTTTATTTGGTGGGGCTTTACCTTTGTAGGTTCAGTCTCTCTCTCGTTTCGCCGTCCATGTGTTGATGTAAACGAAAATGTTTATAGTAATCGTTTGAATTACATCAAGGGAAAATTATTTTTTAACTAAAATTTTTATTTTTGGATAAATTAATTATTTTTTTAATTTTTTATGTCATTTCTTAAAAAAAAAAAAAACAAGAATACGATTATTGATATTCATACAAGTGAAATGCCATTTTTTAATAATTATTTAAATTAATTTTAAAAGAAAATAATTTTAATAATCGTTTGAATTATATCAAGTGAAAATTACATTTTAACTAAAGTTTTTATTTTTTAGATAAATTAATCATCCTTCTAAATTTTGTAATGCCATTTGTTTTACCAAAAAAATATAAATATAAATATTGATATTCAAATAAAAGAAATTTCATTTTCTTAAAACTAATTGTTTAAACTAATTTTGAAAGAAAACGTTTTTATTAATTGTTTGAATTACATAATGTGAAACTTTGACTAAAGTTTTTACATGGATTATTTTTATATTGAGCAAGACTTATAGTAAGAGTTTATCTTGGATTATTTATGGGTTGACCGACGACTAAGAGGCACCTAGAGTCATTGCGTCTGTGCATCCGACAAGGAGATGTTAGTATAAGTGGGTAACTGATGATGAGAATCAGTCGTCCAATTTCCTGCTTGTGAAGTAAGGAGAGAAAAAGAAAACAAACAAATGATTTTAAGGCTGAACCCACGCCGTTCTTCCATCTGCTTGTTCCTAGTTTTTTTCTTTGAATGCAGCAAATCCATTAATGCCCAGAATGCTACCACCGATCCTTCTGAAGGTACTGTCTCGGTCTTCCTTTATATATATGTGTCTTTGTCAATTCCAAAACCATGTATATTTCATCTTAGAAATGTTAACGGAAATATATTTTATCTTAGAAAAAAAAATCTTTACAATCTTAGTGATAGTGCTCAAGGGTCTCGTATAAGTTTGATATCTTGGTATCAACATCAAATGAAAACATAAAAATAAATAAATAAATAAAATTTATTTGTTTATAAAATTAATTTTAAATAAGTGTTTATTTTTTTCTTTATCTGATAAACATAAAAAAAACTAAAATTTATAATTTAAATAAATATTTATTTAAAATTAATTTTATAAAAAAATATTTTTATTTTGTTGTTTCTTTCTTTTTTATTCTTTTTTTCTCATTTTATCTTCTTGATAAATAAACTAGAACATAATTAAAATTTTATATTTATATTTCAAATTAATTTTATACATATAAATAATTTATAAAATATAAAATTATAAAAATAATTTTATACATATATATAATTATTTTATATTTTTAATAAATTATTAATTTTATAAAAATAACTTAAATTATAATATAATTATTATTTATTTTTTGCATTTACTGAAAAAGAGGATAAAAATGAAAAATATAATAAAGAAGAAATAAAAAATTAGAAAATTAATATAAATAAATATTTTACATTTTATAGTTATTTATAATATTAATTTAAATTATAATATAAATTATTAATATTATTTATTGGTAAAACTTTTTAATTTTACAAATAAAATTAAAATTTATCAAATATTTCACTACTTTTTTTAATTATATTTTATATGACATCT
Organism: Adansonia grandidieri; assembly: GCA_038382065.1. Classification (NCBI taxonomy): domain Eukaryota; kingdom Viridiplantae; phylum Streptophyta; class Magnoliopsida; order Malvales; family Malvaceae; genus Adansonia; species Adansonia grandidieri. The sequence goes on from JBBYHK010000003.1 coordinate 6,051,366, forward strand.
TATTAGCCTGTTTATAAAATCTCAAATCTGTCACTTATCTCTCTTTTGCTGTTTATAAAATCTTAAATCTGTCACTTATCTCTCTCTTGTATTCATAGCCATAGTAATATAACTGTTGGTAAATGGTAATCTCCTAACATGACTTTTATTTTTTGACCAATTATTTTATGAATCGGGGGGGGGGGGGGGAACAGTGAGGGCATTGAACTCACTCTTCCAAAACTGGGATGCACAAGCGGTGGATTCATGGAACCTCAGTGGGGAGCCATGCAGTGGAATTGCTCCCGGTGGAAGTGACGCTGTATTCGAAGATCCTGCTAATAACCCTTCTATCCTATGTGATTGTTCTTTCAACAACCACACAGTCTGCCACATTACTAAACTGTATGCTTACTGTACAAATACTTTTTAAGCCATTACAATCATTATTCTAACAGTTAAAATGAAGACCGATTAGGTCCAAACTATACATATTGACTAGTAATAAGTTGGAAATAGGTCTTCAGGAAAAATTTAAGCATATCGGTTTTCATATTAATAGACAGCAAAAGCTTACAGCATAATTTGTCAGATGATATGGGGAGATTTGCTCCCATTGTTCCCTTTTGAATTACATTGTATTGCAAGTGATCCTGCCTAGACCTGTCAACCATTTTTCTTGTGGTGTTCTTATAGTTTTTTCATATTATAATTATATTTAACATGTTGTATATTTAAATAAATTTTAATATGCTAATAATTCATGTTTTATAAATTTTAATGTGTTCGTGTATTGATTTCATATAATATTTTATTTATTTTTTCTTCTGTCTTATAATTCTATTTGTATCTAAAATTGTCGGGTCAACCTTAAACCAAGTACAAGATTCTCAAATTAAAGGTGCGACTTGAATCAATGGCCTTGTGGGAGGTCTAGTAATAATAGCTGGGGATTTGTACTTGTAGTTTACATGTTTATTCACTTTTTTCAGGAGGGTATATTCCCTAGATAAACGAGGAAGAATACCAGAGGAGATTTTGCATTTGCGTTATCTGCAATTCTTGTAAGAATCAATGTTCTTTTTTCTCTATTTTCTCCTCGAGTTTGACCTTCATAAGCCAACATTGATATTGAAGACTTTCCAAATGAACACAGATTTTATAATTTTTACATGTCGGTAAGGAATAAGGATATATGTTTTAGTGATGGAAAATGGTTAACTATATCCTTCACAATGAGAGAGTTTTACACTAACTGATGATAATCGTTTATTGTTTGATGATGCAGGAAGCTTGATAGAAACTTCTTCACAGGTCCTTTACCAGCATTTATGGGAAACATGTCTAGACTTGAGTTGCTGTGAGTGCTGAAAGATTAAGCTGATAAAAGCATTTCATTTTTTGGAAGACATTATTTCCTTGTTGGTTTTGAGGCCTTTAAGAACAAGTTCACAAATGAAAGTAATTAAGAATTAACAACATAATAAAATGCAGAAAACGTAATAGGCTGCGGCTTCATGGTTCAACACTTTCAAGCCTAAATGGCTAAATGATTTTTGGTAACCCTCCCAATCCCATACATGTAATTGCTAATGCAATAGGAGGTTTAACTATAAAATTACCTTGATTATCTTTCAATTAATGACTAGTAAAACTCATAAGCTTGATCTAATTCCTTGTCATTCAAGGATGGCTAATTTTGTAAAGAAGGTGAACCAGTAATATATGAAAGATAGTGGCTCTTTTGTCATACTGGAGTAGGCCCTGATTTCTATGTATATTTTTCATTTTTTTACTGTTACTATTTTGTAATTTCTTATGTTCAAGATGACACTATTCTTAACAAACACACAACAATAAAAGATAACACTATTCTTTGGATTATTTTATTTATTTATTTTACTTTGTATAGGTCAATTGCCCAGAATGCTTTCTCTGGACCTATTCCAAAGGAGCTTGGAAATCTCAAGGAGCTATTTCTGCTGTAAGAACAAATAGTTCTTAATTTAAGGATATAACT
>JBBYHK010000003.1:6053464-6076619 GCA_038382065.1 Adansonia grandidieri
CCCTTTTTTTGGTTTTTCATGAACGACATGGCAATTAGCTAATAAACTACACAAAATTGACTTGTAAATTACATGCTAAAATTGGTTTGGTATGAGAAACTTTGTGCAATATTGACTCCCACCATGGAAACCTTTTGTCAAAATATATATATATATATATATCATCTATATATAAAAATATGAACTCCAAAAATATTAAAAGTGATTAACAAAAATATTTTTTAAAATATGAATATTAAGAAAACTATCCTATTAAAATATGTAATTTTATTAATTTATTTAAATTTAAATTAATAAATATTTAAAAATTGAGGATGTTAATCTTCTTTAAAATTAATAAAATTTTTCCACTTAAATATGTGATTTTGTTAATTAAATTCAATTTAAATTTAAATTAATAAATATTTAAAAATAGAGTCGACATGATATTAAATGAATTTAAAATTTTAAATTAATATATATTTAAAAAGAAAGTCCACATTATATTAATTTACTTTAAAATAAATAAAATTTTTCTATTTAGGTATATAATTTTATTAATTTATTTAAATTTAAATTAATAAATATTTAAAATAGAGTCTGCATAATATTAAATGAATTTAAAATTAATAAACTCTCCTTATTTAAATATGTAATTTTTATTAATTTATTTATATTAGCTAAATATTTTAAAATAAAGTTCAGAAAAAATTAACTATTTTAATTAAAATATACTATTTACTCTAAACCGGAATCATGAGAAAATAAAATAACTAATATAAATCAACAGACCATTGTAAGTTTCAAAATCCTTATAAAATTGTAAATAATAAAGTATAGTCAGCGAACTATATTAAATATATTGAAAAAAATTATTTATATATGTTATTAATACTGACGTATGCTATCTTCAACTAAAATTATAATAATAAAATAATTTATAATATGCAATTTTTTATCTTACCAAAATCAGCTATATACACTTAAATTTTTTCTTTTTATGATTTGCAAATAAATTACTTTAGATATACATGTATGTACAAAACAAATAAACATAATTTATTCTTATATATTTTAATATCTACAAATGACTCATAAGTTTTCAAACATATATTTATTTTATTTATTTAAATTAATTTATAAACTATGAAAATTTTATAGAGCAATATATGTGTTACCGTATATTATATGCTTCATTTTCAGAATGCATATACATATATATATATGTTTGATGATAATAATAATTAATTTCTCTAACTATAAATTTTAAAATTGTTTTGTACAATTCTACTCATCACTAGCAATACTTGAATAAAATTTTGTTTTATAAAATATAATTTCTCATAAGCTTAAATTGATGTTCAAATATAGAAAATCTAATATTGATATTTTTCAAACTCTTATATCAAAGACATATTTTTGTAATAACATTTATTTTTAGATTTAGATCATATGTATTTCTAAATAAATTGCATTTATATATTTTACTTTTTATTTTTCAATTTTATTCAAATGTGTAATTTATTTTATTTCTAACATGTCCATTCATAGCAAACTTGAGTTAATTAATTTCATTCTATTATTATTTTTTTGAAATATTTTGTTTGTAATATATTTTTACAAGAAGAGAGTCAATAGTTTTAAGAAACATTAATATTGAAAAATAAAAATTGATTTATTTTATTAAAAATGCTCCTACAATTATTTGTATTGAAGAATTTAATAACTGCAATTATTGTGAATTACTGATCAATTGTTACACAATTTTAAACATGTTTAAGATTACTAAATATTAAATAAATATTATAACAAAAAAATTTTAAGATTGTTGATTGTACAAACCATCATTATTAAATAAATTATAAATCTAAGATATAATTCTATATTTATTATCTTAAATTAACTTTTTTTTTTTTAATTTCATCAAGTTTTTCATTAAAAAAAATATTGACAAAGTATATCAATGATTACTCAAAAGTATATAAAGGCTATAGAAAATAATTATGCATTTTGAGATCATTGGCATTTTAAATTAATGCTATTAAGAAATTATAAAACATATGTTATTTTAATAACTAAGTATCTAATATTTTCAATAACTTTAAATTACCAATTTTTTTTAAAAGTTTCTTATAAAAAAGTATAAAGTTACTAAATAATAAATAGATACTATAAAATAATAAAAAATAATTTAATATTACTAATATTGTAAACTATGTTTATTGAAAAAATTATAAAGCTATTGAATAAAAAAATAAAGATATTGAATCTTTTAAAAAGCTTTTATCTACTATTTCAACAACCTCAATTATTAATTTTGTTTCCGTTAGGTATTGACGAAATACTATCATAGCATATAAAGGTTATGAAAAATAATTACACATTTTAAGATTATTTATAGGTTATGAAAATAATTTAAATAATTGAGATTATCAAATTAACATTTCAAAGTTACTGAAAAGTTATAAAACTATCTAAAGTTTAGTAATACTAAATTACTGAATTTTGCTCATATTTTTTTAGAATTTATTGACAAAGGCATGTATGTCCATTATTACTATATAATACATAAAAATTATTAAAAATAATTTGCATATCAAAGTATTGGAAAAATTATAGAACCATCATTATTTCAATAAATAAGTATCTTACGTTTCAATAACATTATAGATTAATGAATTTTATAAAATTGTTTCAAAAAAATGTAAGAAATTTTTTAAATGATAGATAAAAGTTATGATAAATGTAACATATTACTTACTAATTTTATGTACCAAAGTTACTAAACAGTTATTAACTATAAAATATTTAGTGAATTCATATATCTTATTAATTTATAGAAATAAATTGATTAGTTTAAGAATAGAAATTTTTCTAAATAAATTATTTATAAAAAAATTTAAATAATTTCCAAACAATGAAATAATAGTAGGAAAAGATTAATTATATAAGAGTATATGATCAATAGCATAGTAAATGATTAATAACATGTAAAAAATGTTTGATAATGTATTAGTAAATGAATGATAATATAGTACATAATTATTAATAACATATTAGTATATGACGATTAATGTGATAGTGAATCATTAATAAAATAGTGTAGTAGTAAAAAAATCGATAACACAATATTAAATAATTTTTATACTTTTAATTAAAAGTATCATCATATTTATAACACCAAATTTTATTTCTAATTTTAAGTTTTATGATTATGTCAATTTAGAGTATTAACTCACAATTAAGTCAATATCTAAATGAATCTTTATTTTAGAAAACATAAAATTAAAAATTCTAAATCTGATTTTTTTTTAATTCCTATATAAAGAACTTAATTTTTTTTATTTATAAATAAACATATATTTATTAATTTTCTACTTATTATTTAATTTTTATATAAATATTTTACTTTTATTATTACTAACATGTGTTTCAATTGTAAACTCAAGTTAATTAATTTCATTATATTGTTTTTTTTTTTATTTTGAAATATTTTGTGTTTGAAAAAATTTTATAAAAACAAAGTCAATAGTTTTAAAAGAATATTAATTTTTAAAAATATAAATTTATTTTTAATTAAAACTGTTCTTACATATTCATCTTGAAGAATATGGTAACCACATTATTGTGTATTTTAAAATTATTTTGGTACACTTAGCTATCTCAATTATTGTACTATTTTAAACAAAATTGAGATAGCTAAATATTGGATAAATGTTGCTAAAAAGGAAAACATTTTGAGGTTACTAATTTTGCAAACCAAGATTACTTAAAAAAAAAAAAAGCTATGTACCTAGGATATTTTAAAACTCTAAAATTACTATTTTAGAAATATTAAGTTATTGAAATTTCTCAATTTTTATAAAAATTATTGATAAATTACATCCGTTTACTAAATAGCAGACAAAGACACGAAAAATAGTCATGCATTTTGAAGTAACTCATTTTGTAAATTCATACTGTTGCAAAGAAATAAGGTATATCTTATTTTAGTATGTATCCAATTTATGATGTATAACATAATAGTAAATGATAAGATAATAATAACCGATTAATAACATAAATATTTCATAACATAATAATAAATAATTTATAATAAATAAGTAAAAAATATTATGATTAAAATAATAATAAATGATATGCAACATAAAAATAAATAAATGTTAATATGGTAATAAATGTTTGAAAATAATAGTAAAATTTATTATTATAATTGTAAAAATTTTTATAGCTTATTATTAAGTACAAAAATTATATATTTCTATAAAAATTAACTTTAAAACATCTAATCGAAAAAATATTTTAAAATAATATAATAATATAAAAAATTAACTCACAATTAAATAATTGATTATATGTTTTTAAAATTATTACATTAAATTAATTAAAAAATTAATTAATAAAATTTATTGTCATAATTTATAATATTTATATTTTAAATAATTCATGTGCATCTACATGTGTCAAAAAATAAATTAATAATAAAATATGTGATTGAATTTAGTATCACTAGTAAAAAAATACCCAAAAAATAATAAATTATAAATTAAATATTAATATAGTAAAAATATTAATGTTTTTTCATTTTTTATATATTTTTTGAAAAATTACCTACTTCATTAAAAACTATCATATTTCTTAAAAATTTTTCACTTTTCTTAAAAATACTACCTACATATATTGGTGTGCATCTATATAATTATAATAAAATAATTTGATTTTAATTCGAAAAGTATATAATATATTAGCCTAAATACATTTTTTATGTCAGGATTGAAGGCTTGAGTGACTTTGTTATAATCCACCATCGAACTTGCAGAAACTTTGATATTAAAATAGATGTATCTTTTCACCTAGTATCCATCAATAGCAATTATATATACCATTAAAAAGAAATGAAATATTGAACTTGGATAAAGCTCCGATCCAATCCAAGCAAAGCTAAGGTTAATGCCCAATAATAATACTCCATCCAAAGGAGACACCAAGACAACACCCACTTGCTTGCAAGAACAGCTGCACAGCTTTCTGCCTACTGAAGTCAGTGGTGGGCTCGTAGCTATCTTATTACCTGACGTCGCCAACTTCCAATTATAATTGAGAAGAAAATAAAGGACGAAAGGTATAGGTGCGCAAATGGTTGACGAAAGTCAATATATAAAAAAAAACAATGGGTAAAATACAAATGATCATTCAATATATATAACAAGAGTTTTTCTTGGATTCTTTTTATATTGACCAAGAGTCAAAGACTAAGACTCTACGAGGCATCCAAGTCATTTCGTATAAGTGGGTGACCGATGTTGAGAATCAGTCGTTCAACAGCCTGTTTATGAAGAGAGAAAAAAATAATCATATTAAAAAAAAAAGATATGATTTTAAGGCTGAGCCTACTCTGTTCTTCCATCTGCTTCTTCTTAGTTGTTTTTTTTTCACGCAGCAAATCCAATGCCCAGAAAGCCACCACCGATCCTTCTGAAGGTACTGTCCCATCTCCCTTTATATAAACAGATATATATATATATATATAGTTATTGTAGACTATATTGTAGACCATCTAACTATTTATGATATCCACTCAGTAACACAAATTCAATCTTTCAAGATCGGCCTAGCTTCTGGGTTTTGTTTTTGAAGTGGTGGTTTTCTTTATATATTATTGGCTACTAGTTTAGTTCACATAATCCTACTCAGAATATTGGTTTGCCCAATAAGTAAAAAAATAATACAATTAAACACTAGTTTAAAATACACGAAAGATGTAATTAAAAGCTTAACTTTTAATTCTATTTTCAGTAAACTGAGCTGTGGAGACCTTTTAAATAGAAAATATGGAGAGTTCTAATTCACAAATGAAAGTTTTAGCATGAAATAAAACAAATAAACAAAAATTTACTCCATGCAAATCTCAAATGTTTTAGATAATATTTATCTATATCATAAATTTTAAATTAAGTATATATCATTTTGTTAATCTGTTTTCTAGAGTTTAAAAATGATAGTGAAGATGGATCATGTAATTTTTTTTTCAAAAATAAAAAGGGGATGGGTTTAATTAGCATGTTGACATTTGTCTCTAACCTTTGGGGAAGAAAAAGAAAAAGTTTGACCAAAGTTCAGTTTTGCTTTAAATGCTCTCATATTTCACTAAAAATTACTTTATTGCTGTTAGCCACAGAAGATAAACGCAGAAAAAACTATAGTAATTATAATCAGTTTTGATCAACTCCATTACATGTTTGACTCAATATGAAAATATTTTAGAATGGAATGATTATTAGTATGATATATTAATATTTCTTTCCTGATTATTGTTCCTAGCATTAATTAGAACCTCCAAGCTTATTTGAAAAAAATGAGGTAAGAAAATGTTAACAGTAATTACAAATTTTGGAGTTCTGTTGGTAAATAGTAATCTTTTAGCATGAATTTTCTTTTCACCAATTATTTTATGAATGGGGTTAAACAGTGAGGGCATTGAACTCAATCTTCCGACAATGGGACACACAAGCAGTGGATTCATGGAACATAAGTGGAGAGCCATGCAGTGGACTTGCTCTCAGCCTAACTGCTGCTATGTTTGAAGATCCTGTTAATAACCCTGCTATCAAATGTGATTGTTATTTCAACAACAACACAGTCTGCCACATTACTAGATTGTATGTCTACTTTACAAATATTTTTAAGCCATTAATATCATTATTCTAACGGTTAAAATAAAGGCCAATTAGGTCCAAAGCTAGTCCATACATATTGATTGGTAATAAGTTGAAATGGGTCTTTAGGAAAAATTTAAGCATATGGGTTTTCATATTTATAGACAGCAAAAACTGCAGTATTATTTTGTCATATGATGTGGAGAGATTTGCTCCCCGTGTTCCTTTTTGCATTACATCGTGTTGCAAGTCATCCAGCCTAGATCTTCAAACCGTGTTTCTTATGGTATTTGTATAGTTTTTTATGTTAAAATAATATTTAAAGTACTATATATTTGTATAAATTTTAACATATTAATAATTTATATTATAAAAATTTTAACACATTCAAATATTAATTTTATATTATATTTTCTTTTCGTATCTTACAATTTTAATCATATCCAAAATTCTCGAGTCTAATCCTACCTCAAACCAACGAAAGATTCTCGAATTAAAGGTGTGACTTGAATCAATAGCCCTGTGGGAGATCTAATAATAATAGCTAGGGAGCAGGGAACTTTATTGTTTTTAAGTCTATTTCCATACCATTTGTACTAGTAGTTCACATGTTTATACACTTTTGTCAGGACGGTATATGCTCTAAACAAACGAGGAGTAATACCAAAGGAGCTTTTGGATTTGCCTTATCTGACATTCTTGTAAGAATTAAATTTCTTTTTCTCTCTATATTCTCCTCACGTTTGATCTTCATAAGCTAACACTGATATTGAAGACTTTCTAAATGACTACAGATTTTTTAATGTTTACAGTAAGGAATAAGGATATGTCTTTTAGTCATGGAAAATGGTTTAACAATATTCTTCACAACGAGAGAGTTTTACAGTTTCTAATCTTAATCATTTATTATTTGATGATGCAGAAAGATTGATCAGAACTTCTTCTCAGGCCCTTTGCCAGCATTTATTGGAGATATGTCTAACCTAGAGTTCTTGTGAGTGCTGAAAGATTAATCTGATAAAAGCGTTTCATTTTTTTGGTAGACATTATTTCTTTGTTGGTTTTAACTTTTGAGGCCTCTAAGAACAAGTTTCCAAATAAAAGTAGTTAACATTAACAACATAAGAAGGCAGAATCAGAAAATGCATAGGCTGCTGCTTATGGTCCAACACTTCCACTTCCAAATCTAGATAGCTAAATGACTTCGGGTAAACCTCCTGTTATAATTGTACCTTATGATAGATTAAAAATTTATAACTACCAATAATTATTTTAGATGAAAAGTTATTTAGCTACCATTCTTTATAAAAAATGCATTTGATTGAAAATAATACATTTATTTGATAAAAAGATGCATTTGTTGAATTGACAGATATATCTTTTATAGCCAATAATTGCCATGATTTGTGAAAAATCTTTTCAATTGAAACATATCTCTTTGCTTATGTCTTTTGATGGTCAATAAATACCAACCACAATTATCAAAGTATTCCATTTCAAATCAATTCCAAAATTACAAGAGTTTACCAGAGAAAATAAGAAATTAGAGAGTTTTTCAATATTGTTAATTGCAGAACTCATAAAATTTCGTTATATTTTGAGAATGTTATTGTTTAAACCTGTTAACAAACTTTATTTGAGGGTAAATAACTCTTTAAAATAAATGATTCACCATGCCTCGAAGTCTTAATTCCATGTTTATTTCTATCTACCCGTCTACATCATTTTTCCAACATTCCCAATCCCATACATGTAATTGCTAATCCAATGGTAGGTTTACCTATAAGCTTACCTTAATTATCTTTCAACTAGTGACTGGTGAAGCTCATAAATTTAATCTGATTCCTCGTCATACAAGAATGGCTAATTTTGTAATGAAGGTGAACCAGTAATGTATGAAAGACAGTGGCTTTTCTGTCATATTAGAGTAAGAAATCATCATTATTTTACTGGATTTCTGTGTATATTTTCATTTTTTTTACTATTACTATTTTCGTATTTCTTATATTCAGGATATTCTTGATAAACACACAAAGAAAAAAGAGATGACACTATTCTTTGGATTGTTTTATTTGTTTTACTTTGCATAGGTCAATTGCCCAGAATGATTTCTCTGGACCCATTCCAAAGGAGCTTGGAAATCTCAAGGAGCTATCTCTGCTGTAAGAATAAACAGTTCTTGTTTTAAGGAAACATTAACTCTTAAAATGCTGCCATATGACCAGTATAAGATAAATTAGTTGATGATGTCTTACTCGTCAATTACTGCAATTTGTCTGGCTTCTGATTGGAAGCATGCTGCAGCTTGAAGTTTTAGTTGCCATAGTACATATTCTGCTATTGCTTTAATACCATACGAATCTAGACTAGATGAGATCAGTTCCTCGCTCTATTAAAATTAAGGGTATAACTAACTTACATTTCTTGTTTTACTCGTTCACGGTATCTTGTTTTACATTTTTTTTTTGAAGTTTCTTCAAAAAAATTCTCTGTGGATCAATGTCTTGCAGGTCTATTGGTAATAATAATTTCTCTGGAACACTCCCTCCAGAACTTGGTAATTTAGTCAACCTTATAGAACTGTAAGTCCTAACTTCCTTTAGTTCTTTATAGGGATGATTGTGTTTACAGGTTTACCCTAATGAAATTATAACGACAATTGGTTTATGAATTTGACAGTTACATTAACAGTTGTGGATTGGATGGCAAGATTCCCTCAACTTTTGCTAAGCTTGAAAACCTGCAAATTGTGTAAGAAAGACATAGGGATTGAGACCCTTCTATATGTTTATTAACTTTTGTCTCCTGATACTACTGCAAGGCTTTATTGAATTTCAGGTGGGCATCTGACAACGCATTCACAGGAAAAATACCAGACTTTATTGGCAATAACTGGACAAAGCTTACAAAATTGTAAGCCATCAAAACATCTTGGTTAATATTTAAAAAGTTCCTCTCTGAATCAGCATCAAGATGGATAGTTTTTCCTAGATTTTTTATCAGTTTGATTACTCTGTCAAATGTTTATACAGGAGATTTGAGGGGAACTCTTTTGAAGGACCAATACCATCTAGTTTTGCGAATTTAACCTCATTGAATTCTTTGTAAGTAGGGATATCTTATTTTTCCTGATACTTCCCCACCATTGCAGGACTTTTTCTCATTGTCTGCATATTCGTATGTGATACATGTACGTAAGTATATATGTACTTGTTTTTTATGCTTGTACATCATGCAGGCGAATTGGCGATATATACAATGGGAGTTCTTCTCTTGATTTCCTCAGAAATCTAAAGAACTTGACTGACTTGTGAGTTAAGCATACTCTTTACTACTCATATTCATCTGTTTTCTTTTATCTAAATTTATGGATTAACAGATTCTTTTTTTATTTTTTTCTCCTGAAGGGTTCTAAGAAATGTCTTACTTACTGGCATTTTACCATCTTATATCACAGAATTACAATCTTTACAAAAGCTGTAAGTTTTATTTATAAAATTAATTGCTTCTGTAATTTATGATATTTGCTGGCTTTATGTTTTTAATTTCTTTTCTGTTCCAGGGATTTGAGTTTCAACAACTTAACAGGCCAAATTCCTAGTGCATTATTCAATATGAGTTCTCTCATAGACTTGTAAGCTACTAAAAGGAAAACCATCCCCTTCAATAGTTGAAAATCTCAGCTTAAGTCAGTTTTTATCCTGGAGTTTTAGGTCTGGCCTTTTATATTTTTCACTTGAAATTATTTTCCTTTCTTCATGCAATTGAAATGGCCAGGTTTCTTGGAAATAATAGTCTGTCAGGTGCCATTCCCAGCCAAAAGAGTGAAACTCTTCAGACTATGTAAGTCATTCTATCACACCAAATTCTTTCATTGCATTAATTTGGCTTTCATTCTATTGAGTGATGTTGTCAGATCTCATATGATGTAAAAATTTATGTCCCAATAAAACAAATGCCATCTCCTTCCGAAGGAAAAGAAAGGTTTGGAGAGTTGTAGGGATCAAATACAGAATCCTTTCCTACAAAATCGTAAGAATACAAAGTCCTGCAAAATATTCAAATCCCTTTTTTAGGGATTTTGATTTTTTAAGCAAAATTGTAACAGATTATAATTTTAAGTTACCATTTAAATCATTTTTAGAGGAGTTTGAATCATTTTGCCTATCTTAGTTCCAAAGGATTCTAACATAGTTCCTAACTCCATTTTCCAACACAAATGCAAACTATATACATTGAAATCTTTGTAAATAATCTAAGACACATTGTAAAATATTCTTTTAGGTAATATATACAAAAGCCTCTCACTTATTACTGAAAAGATTTTCATGTATGCAATGCAACCTAAGAAAAATGCAAAGAGGTTCTTATGTAAAGTGTATGTCTAACTATAGCCAAGATTTAAACTTTTAGATTGAATATAAGACACAAAGAAATATATTTACACTTTACACTGGTCTGTATGTTCTTTAAGCAATTTAATATATATAGGCCTTCGCTTTGATTTTGTGATAACAAGTACTTTAGGATAAGAAAATCCATAAGAAGCGGCCTCTTATTTCTCTACTTGTATAGTTGGACCTTATCAAAAGTTTTCACAACCTTTTTTTTGCATATCACTCTATTCAATAAGCTACAAGTCTATTAAGGACTTCATGCCTTAACTCTTAGTTGTGAATAACAATGCATATTTCAAAGATGAGACTTTATAAAAAATAGTTCTTTCCACTATTTTTTCCCATTATTTCAAAGATTGATGCATTGGGAATATTACATATCTCATACATAAATTCGTCAGATAATTCAAGATTGATAGCCATTGACTCTTGTACACAATAATTATTGAATAAAGAAATTATCATTTAAACTTAAAGGATCAATTTCTTAAATAACATCAATGAGATAAAGTTATTACCAACCAGGATTATCTCTAGTAGCTGGTACCAGTCCCATATCTCTCATAATGTTAGCTATTTTATCACTTGACAAGGTTTAATGTGGGTATCTGCTAACATTTGTTTTGTAGAAAGTACTTCAGTTACCTTATTACAACACATGGTTATTTCTCATTACAATGAGCTCATTGTACATTCTTATGCACATAAATTGGATCCCCATAATCTAAAGTGATTTGTATCACTTAAGATGAATAATAAACACTTGTGAATTTGAAACTCTTTTATCCGATATTCACTATAAGTGTAATATGTTCAACACCTTGAACAATGATAGATTTTAAATCTATCAAATCTCATTAAGTTCAACACTTTGAAAAATGATAGATTTTAAATCTATCTTCTCGTTAAGAATAATTTCTCGTCTTACCCTCTCTTTTTAGTTTCATGATTCATACGTATTTAAGAAGAACTTGAAGTACAATCATGTTTTTCTTTAAGTTGGCATTGTATTTAGGGGATAACATTTCCATAAAAATCATTTGCACTGTAATGGGAAAACTATTATCCTAAAGAAAACTTCTTGGAAATGCCTTGCCTACAGCCTTCTTCATTTCTTCTTTTACTCCAGTATTGCTCTTCTTTGATTGCATTAATTTGTAACTTATATACAACACATTTTTGCTAAATTCTTGGAGGGAGGAGAAAAAGGAAATAGATTAGTCGAAAAAACGAATAACACTTGCAGGTTGCATTCCTTCCTCTGCTCAATTGATCATGGTTTTAAGTGGTTACAATAAAATTCCTCCAAAGAGTTTTCCCTATCAGCTTATTATCTTCGGTATCACTTTTAGTACTTAATTGATTACTATGGTAATTATGTTGCATGTTTCGATCTCCTTTTTCTTCCTGATAGAAGAAGGTTGGGGATCTATAAAAGTTAAATTAGAGGCTTCACTGAAAAATGAGTTTCACTTACTTTTAAATGTCCACCATCTGATTTAAACTATAGTTGTGAAGCCATCATTCAGCATTATTTTCCATCTAGTGAACCACCAAATAGTAAAAGCATTAAAATCCTCCTGACTCTGGTAATATGTTCACACTCCATACTTACTTTTTGTAAATGTACTTTTTTATGCAGAGATTTATCATACAATTTACTATCAGGAAACTTGCCTTCTTGGGTAAACTCAAACTTACAACTGTATGTATCTTAAACCAAGATACTTCTATTACTTAACTTTGTTTCGTGTTTTAGCACTCGCGTATTTTAGCACTCGCTTTGAAGCTTGAAGCTTGTTTGATGCTCAAATTGAGCTTACTTTCTTTCATATCACACAAAAAAGCATCAATTGCAAATCAATGCCAATATTTAAGGGTGTACTTTGTGCACACATTGTCTAAGGAGAGTCAGGGCATATTACTCAAGATATTGATAAGAGATTTCTTCATGGCATTTTATGTAGGAACTTTGTGGCCAACAACTTCACACTTGACAGCTCAAACAAAAGGTGAGCTAGTGTCCCCCAACGCTCGGTTTTTCCCCATATGTAAAAGTGTAAAACTTTCATGAAAAAATTCTTACACCTCTATGAAAACGAATGCTTGCTATTATTCTCTGCTATGCAATCCATTCTTTTAAAGTTCCTAATCCAGAAATTGTTTTAAAATTCCTCAGGCTTTTCCCAGGATTAGAATGCCTTCAAAGAAGCTTCCCATGCAATAGAGATGCTCCACGATGTACTGGCTAAAACTTTGGAACCAGTATCTGATGCTGAAATCTTAATTATAAGATTAATCATGACTAATGCTTAATACTTTGCTAACATATTTGAATGTTGGCATTGGCAGATGCACACTTCTCAATCAATTGTGGCGGCCCACAGATGATTTCTAATGGAATAATATTCGAGGCTGAGAATGAAACTCTTGGCGCAGCAACATTTAATGCAACCAGTACACAGAAATGGGCAGTTAGCAATGTAGGCATGTTTAAAGAGAGACAAAATCAACAGTATTTTCAAGACTCCAACTCACAAGTGAGAAGTATCAACACCCCGAAGCTGTATCAGACTGCAAGACTATCCCCTGGATCACTCAGATACTATGGCCTAGGCCTTGAGAATGGGCTCTATACTGTAAACTTGTTTTTTGCAGAAATAGGCTTCCCAGATCGAGGTAGACAGTCTTGGAAGAGTCTAGGGAGACGAGTTTTCGATGTTTATATTCAGGTAATATTTTGTTCAAAGTAGAAATTCATACCATTTTGGGTTGTAGATCATAGTTGCTGCTATAATATCTCATCAATGCTTCACTAGGGAACCCGGAGATTAAAGGATTTCGATATATCAAAGGAGGCTGGTGGTGTTGAGAGAGCAATAACTAAGAATTTCACAGCTAATGTAACGGGAAACCATCTTGAAATTCACTTGTTTTGGGCTGGTAAAGGGACTTGCTGCACACCAGAAAAAGGTTATTACGGTCCTTCCATTTCAGCTATTAGGGTTGTTCCAAGTAAGACACCTTAACACTTACGTATCTTTATGTAATATATGCTTCATGTGCTCATCTTCTTTTTTTTCCTTTCTAATGCATATATATTTTTGCTCAGATTTCATACCAACTGTCAGTGATATACAGCCAGGCACTCCTAAAGAGAAGAGCCACACAATAGTCATTGTTGGTGTTACAGTTCCTCTCGCAATCTTGGCTTCGATACTTATATTTGCAATTATTTATGTGAAAAGAAAAAAAGAAGATGATGACGAAGAAGGTAAAAGCATCAATCTATGTTATTGTAGGATTGTGTAGAGAAAAAACAAGCTAAAAATAGAGAGAAAGGAACAGATAAACAAAGAACAAAGTGGAAAAGGATAAAAGAAAGCAATAAACTTGAAATAGAGAACAAGCTCACATGGATGATTTACCTAAGCTCATACATTTGATGCATATTTATAGTGATTATATTTTACTATTACACCTACAACAATAAACATCTTAAATGCAACTCCAATCAAACAACAACAGTGGTAGATCATATCTATCCAAAGTTAATAAATGTCTTAAATGTAATTTTCACCAAACAACAACATTGGTAGATCATATCTAGCCAAAGTCTACAATTATAAATGTCTTAACAAAAGATATGCTAATAGCTGGACAGGAAATGTGCCATATTTTCAACACTCCTCCTTGGCATTTTTGCTGGTAACACCAATTCTTGTCCTCAGTGTTTCAAATCTTGCTTTGGGTAAGGCTTTAGTTAGAATATCTGCAAATTGATCTTCTGAATTACAATGTACTAGTTTAATTTCATTTTCTGCTTCAGCTTCTCTAACAAAATGATATTTGATTTGGATATGCTTGGTTTGGCCATGAAATATTAGATTTTTGGCCATTGCCACAGCTCACTAATTATCACATCTGATCTTAGTTGCTTTACTCTGAGTTAAGCCTAAGTCTTTCATCAATTTTCTCGGCCAAATTGCATGATTCACAGTGGCTGCAGGAGCAATGTATTCAGCTTCTACTGTTAATTGAGCCATTGTTTCTTGCTTATTTAAATTCCAAGCAAATACCCCTGAACCAAGTATAAACAAGTAGCCTGAGGTGTTCTTTATATCATCATATGAACCAACCCAATCACTATCTGTGTACCCTAGCAATCTTATTTTGTCTGATTTTTGAAAGATGACACCAAAATCAATGGTTCCTTTAATGTACCTCAATACTCTTTTAGCTGTTTTAAGGTGTGTTTCATTTGGACAATGCAGGAATCTAGAGAGAAGACTAATAACAAACATTATATCAGGTCTGCTTGCAGTTAGATACAAAAAACACCCAATCAGTCTTCTGTGATATGATTCATTCACTTTGGCAGAGTATGTTCTTTGCTAAGTTTTTCATTTTGAGCCAAAAATGTAGAGATTGATTTGTAGTTGTCCATATTAAACCTTTCTAGTATTGCTTTGGCATATTTGTTCTGGGAAATGAAAATTGCATCATGAGCTTCTGTAATTTCAATTCCAAAGAAATACGACATTTCTCCTAGATCTGTCATCTCAAAAGCTTTCATCATTTGGTCCTTGAAGTCTTGTACCAATGCTAGATTGCTTCCAGTCACTAGTAAGTCATCAATATACAGGGAAACCACTAGCAAGTCATGATTATTAGCAGCTTTGACATATAGAGCTACTTACGAAGACTTTTCATGAATCCCAAATTGAGTAAATGTTCATCAATTCTGAAACACCGCTCTTGGAGCTTGTTTTAGACCATACAAGGCCTTTTTTAGCAAGTACACTTTGTCTTCCTGTCCTCTGATGATAAATCCTTCAGGTTGATGAATACAAATCTTATTCTACAGATAAACATTCAAAAAAGTTGATTTAACATCAAGTTGGAAAATTTCCATCCATTCTGTGCTGCTAAAGCAAATAATAGCCTTATAGTGTCCAGTCTTGCAACTGAAGCAAAAGTTTGCAAATAATCAACTCCATGTTGTTGAGAGTAGCCTTTGGCTATTAATCTGGCCTTGTGTTTGTTGATAAAACCATCTGCATTTATGTTTGATTCTAAAAATCCATTTAACTCTAACAATATTCTTGTTGTCGGGCGTGTCCATTAATGTCTAGGTTTTTTTTTTTTTTATCATTTGAATCTCTTTCATCATTACATCTCTCCATTCTTAAGACTTGTAAGCTTCATTAAAATCAGTGGGTTCAAGGATGGCAACATTTGACCTTTGATAGATGTCAATAAGAAATATGGTTTCTCTCACTGGTTCATGATCAAAGGTTTCATCTTCAAGCATAATGCCTTCCAGTTAGTTCAAGTCTAGAATAGTGTGCCTAGCAGGTTCTTCTTTATACTTGTCTCAGTTTCATGTAGCTAATTCATTGAATTTCATACTCCTATTCATGATTATTTTCCCAGTGAGTGGATTATAAGCTCAATATCCCTTAGTGACATTATTGAAGCCAAGAAAGATGTAAACTTTTGCTTTCTGGTTAAGCTTGTCTCTTCTGACTTCTAGAACATATACATAATAGATACTGGCAAACACTCTAATATGTTAAACTGAGGGTTTAGTGCCATACCAGCTTTCATATGAAGTCTTTCCTTTTAAGGCTTTAGTGGTTAATCTGTTGAGTAGGTAAACAGTAATGTTTGTTGCTTTTACCCAGAATTTTTTGGGAAGCTTCTTTTCAAATAACATACACCTGGCTATCTCCATAATAGTTTTACTCTTTCTTTCACTGACTCCATTTTTTTGTGGAGCATAGGTTGCTTAAGTTGATGTTCAATGCCTGCAATCTTACAAAACTCATTGAATTTGTCAAATGTGTACTCAATATCATTATCTAACCTTATAACTTTGATTTTGCAACCACACTAGTTTTCAATCCAGGTTTTGAATCTCTAAAATATATCTGCTACCTCATATTTATATTTGATGAAATAAATCCAAGACATTCTAGAAAAGTCATCTATGAATATAATGAAGCACCTGCTTCCATTTAAAAAAGTGTCCTCATGGGACCACAAACATCCGTTCATCATCCTATTATGGTGTATCAGCAACCCTTGCTTACTGATCTTGTTGTTGTTGGTTTTTGTTTTTGCATAATTTTTCTACATGCCCTATCTGCTTACATGACCTGCATTGTACATTCGGTTTGTACCAACAATATTTCTCCAAGTGAGTAGTCTTTTTACAATGACAGCAAACTGAAAACTTCCCTTTCTTTCCATTGCTCTTGTTTTTTTTTGTCACATTGCTTCTTTCCTTTTGTGTCAAGCAAAGCTTTTCCTTTTGCTTTGGCTATGAGTGCACCTTCTATTGAGCCTTTATGCCTGATGACCTTTCTTTGTTCCTGAGCTTGCAAAGCATTGAAAAGTTTAGCAATAGTGATCTTGGTCAGATCCTTGGAGTCTTCTAGTGAAGAGGTTTTTGCTTCAAATCTTTTTGGCAGGCTGATAAGGACTTTCTCTACAATCCTACTATTTGGCATCTCTTCCCCAAGTAGTCTGATCTCGTTAACTATCTTTATCAGCCTATCATTGTATTCTTTCAAGTTCTCTGAGTCTTTCATCTTCAAGACCTCAAATTCTCTTCTGAGATTCAGTACTTGCATCTGCCATGTTTTGTCACTGCCTTGGAATTCTTCTTTTAACATATCCTAAGCTTGTTTTACAGTTTCAAAAGCCATAATTCTGATAAAAATTTTATCAGAAACAGATGATTCAATGCAACTTTTGGCCTTGAACCTTTTTTGCTTTTTCTTTACTATAGTTTTTCATTTGATTAATTGTTGGATTTCTTGGAAGTTGTGAAAGTTTTTCTCATTCTCAACAACTTCCCAAAGATCGAAGGCATTCAGATATGTCTTCATTTTGACAGCCCATATATGATAATTTTCACTCAAGAAAATAGGAGATGAAGACAAAGAACAACTGCTGGAAGCCATTTTTGTTGATAAATGCTAGTAGTTTTTTTTTTAATCACTCAACTCGCAATGATTTTTAGGCTCTCTAAGGCCAATAACAGCTCTTGATACCAATTGTAGGATTGTGTAGAGAAAAACCAAGATGAAAAATGGAGAGAAATGAACGAATAAACAAAGAAAAAAGTGGAAAAGGATAAAATAAAGCAATAGACTTGAAAACAGAAAACAAGCTTACATGTGGCTGTTCTACCTAAGCTCATACATTTGATGCATATTTATAGTGATAATATTTTACTATTACTCCTACAACAATAAATGTCTTAAATGCAACCTCCACCAAACAACAACATTGGTGGAGCATATCTAGCCAAAGTCAATAAATGTCTTAAATTCAACTTCCACCAAACAACAATATTGATGGATCATATCTAACCAAAGTCTACAATAATAAATGTCTTAACAAAAGATATGTTAATAGATAGACAACAAATGTGCCATATTTTCAACAGTTATAAGGTAATAATTTTCATTGTACATCAGTAAAAAGGAGGCTATTAATTGCCTTACTTGACTCCGCAGTGCTTCTTGGTATTGCCCCTAGACCACACACATTTAGTTATTCTGAGTTAAAAGCTGCCACCGACGACTTCAGTCCTTCAAAGAAGTTAGGAGAAGGGGGGTTTGGACCTGTACACAAGGTAAACAATGTTTTAACATGCTAACTATGGTTATAGCCTGTCATATAATGGTGAAATTACTATGATGAAATTACCAAGAGAGGATGATTCATTACAATGTTACTAAATTGTAGTACGTTATAGGGTACACTTTCTGATGGGAGAGTTGTAGCTGTGAAGCAACTTTCAGCCGCATCAAACCAGGGAAAGTATCAATTTGTTACTGAGATAGCTACCGTATCAGCAGTGCAACATCGTAACCTTGTCAGACTATATGGGTACTGCATTGAAGGAAATAGGCGCCTCCTTGTTTACGAGTATCTTGAGAACAAAAGCCTTGATCAGGCACTCTTTGGTACGAGAACATTCTATATAATAATTTCGTGCTTTCCATTCTTCGTTGATTAATGAACAGCAGTATACGAGATTCCTTGCACTACAAATGCAGGGCAAAATGACTTGCATCTTGATTGGCCAAACCGGTTCAATATTTGCTTATCAACTGCAAGAGGGCTCGCTTATCTTCACGAGGAGTCTAGGCCAAGGATTGTCCATAGAGACGTCAAGGCAAGCAATATTTTGCTTGACGCTGAACTCTGTCCGAAGATATCTGACTTTGGATTGGCAAAGCTTTATGATGACAAGAAATCACACATTAGCACTCGGGTTGCTGGAACAATGTGAGACCTTTCAACCCTTTTATTCTTTAGTCCTACCCTAATAGCATGTAATTTCTGTACCCAAGTTGATAGATTTAGTAGTTTTCTCACCAAACGTTGTTCACCAATGTAATTTAACTATCTTGAAGTGGCTACCTGGCGCCGGAGTATGCAATGCGTGGGCATCTTACCGAGAAAGCTGATGTTTTTGGCTTTGGTGTTGTTGCTTTGGAGATTATAAGTGGTAGACCAAACTCGGATAATACCTTAGAAAATGATAGAATTTATCTTCTTGAATGGGTAATCAGAAGGAAATCTTTTTCGGGTTGCTGCACTATTTGTTAAAGTGCCTATTAAATTTTGAAGGATTTACTCACGATATTATTTATTCCTATAATGTCTCTAGACGTGGACCCTGCATGAAAAAAACCAAAGCTTGAGCCTGCTTGATCCAACTTTAGTGGAGTTTGATGAAAACGAAGCTCTACGAGTAATAGGGGTGGCACTTTTATGCACTCAGGCGTCACCAGCAATGCGGCCGCCCATGTCCCGTGTTATTGCTATGCTTGCCGGCGATGTCGAAATCAGCAATGTTACATCAAAACCAAGTTATTTAACTGACTGGGATTTTAAGGATATAACAAGCTCCCTTCACATTGAAAAATCACAAAAATCTATTGCCTCCGATAGCAGCGACTTCAAGAGCAAGAACAAGGCTATTTCAGGAGCAGATGAACAACCAATGCTGTCTCCAGTAAATATTACTGAATTCAAGGAGATTTTTGGAGAAGGAAGGTGAGAGTTGTTTTGTTTGTTCCATGCCCTGCTATAATGCTACATCCGACTGTCTTTAAAAACATAGAATTTTTCTACCTTTCTTAATGTTGTTTCTTCAAGTCTGCCTACTTTGTAGTCTTAGAAACTATCCTTTCTGTACGTATAGAGTGAGTTGTCTGATAATTAGGCATGTCAAGGTTCCGTTGGATAAAAAGCTCGGTTCACTTAGTCAGATTTTTGATAAGTCTTTTGTCAATTTAAGTTAGTCTGATTCAATTCTAATTAATATTTAATAAATAAAAAATATTTTTAAAATTTAAT
Organism: Adansonia grandidieri; assembly: GCA_038382065.1. NCBI lineage: Eukaryota > Viridiplantae > Streptophyta > Magnoliopsida > Malvales > Malvaceae > Adansonia > Adansonia grandidieri. The sequence goes on from JBBYHK010000003.1 coordinate 6,073,881, forward strand.
TATAAAATATATAAATATTAATATAAGATATTTTTTTAATTTTTTAATAATTATAAATAATAAATATGAATAATATAAATGAATTGAGTTGAATAAAAAAATTAACTTAACCAAAAAATTTAAAACTTTTTTAAATTACAATTTGGTTTGATCCATAAACCCCTCTACTTATAATATTTTTTAGCAATATTATGAAATTCGGACAAACAAAGACTTGTGGGCATTGGGAATGCTTCTCAAAGCTTATAAAATATCATATTTTACAGTCTAAAGATTAGCCACCAAAACAGCGGTCTTGAGACAGTTGCGACTAATATTTTTTGTCGTGTTAATCGTAATAAAGCTAATAGGCTAGTCTAAGGTATAAATGAAATGTAAGTGTTTATAAGTTATTCAATTTTAATTTAAAATTCTCTAACTTAACTTCATCATTGTTGAGAGGAGTAGAAGTTTAAAATACTAGATAATTTTGCCGTTTGTTGTTTTTCAAGAACAATATGGCGGTTAACTAATAAATTATACAAATTTGACTTGTGAAATTACATGCTAAAATTGGGTTGGTGCGAGAACCATTGTACAAGATTGACTCCTGTCCTCGGAAATTTTTTTGTCACTCGTTGGTGTGTGTGTGCGCGCGTGTGTGTATATATATATATATGTATATATATATTCACGTGCCGTACCGACATGATTGGGAAGTTTTTGTCAAGTGGAATGGCGGAAATGGAAGTGTGGGTCAAGCTAGCCACCCAAATCTGTTGGCTTGACTGACTTTCATTCAATATTATAAAATAAAATCCGCCGTCCAACTTGCAGAAACCTTCATAAAATAATCACCTTGATAGCAATACACCACTGATTATTGACCAAATGTTGGGATAATGCTCCAAATCAGCTTGGGTCCAGGATCTGACAAGTTCCAGTGGCTTTTTCCCCATCCGAGAAAGGCATGGCATACCCGCTTCCCTCCCTACTGCAGCCTCAATAATATGAACAGATAAGATACACTACGTTTCATATATATATATATATATATAAGACCTCTGAATTTAAGCCTGTCCTGGGCAGCTGGGATCAATTCCGTGGTCCTCAAGTCTCAATGCATTGCTGCCCCCCTGACCAACGCTGCAAAAAGACACTACACTACAAGTCTATGAACAATAATTAAACAACTAATATTTGTCTATATTTGACGAGGCAGCACTTCGTTGCTTTGCTTTCAGGTACACGATGTAACGCTAGATGTTTAGTCTAAAACTGCTCATCAACAGCCTATATATATATATATATATATATAGGGAGAGAGAGAAAATCCCACTAATTCTATTGGCGATCGAAAGAAATGAGAAGAAAGATGAATATGAGTGGGAAGCCGCCATCATCTTCTTTCAAGTGCTGCTTGCTCTTCTTTATTTTCTTTATTGCTTGCACCAAATATTCCAATGCCCAGACTCAGAACGCTACCACCGATCATTCTGAAGGTATACTCTCTCTCTCTCTCTCTCTCTCTCTCTCTCTCTCTCTCCACATAACTGCATCGATCTTTGCAAAATCCTAGTTGACTCATTTTCAAGCATGTTATAGTTTGGAAAAAAAAAAAGGAATATATCTCTCTAACACTATTTCCAGTCTCATTATTGTTTTTAAAGGTGATAAAATAAATAAAATAAAAAAATTGTTCAAAATCTAAAATTTAATTTTATATATAAAAAATAAAGGCTAAAAATTCGTAAAAAAAAAACCTTAATTCTGAAACGATTTCAATCTAAAAAAATTAAACTTAGAAGCACTTCAAAATCAAAGAATAAAATGAAAACCTTACCAATCAAACTTGGCTTAAATTCAAAAATTTTAAATATAAAAAATTTAATATTTAAAATATTTAAATCCAAAAAAATATAAATGAAAAATAATTCAAAACTTAAATATTCAAATCCACACTTAATGCAACTCTAACGTTGGGTTATGATTGGCTGCCGGACTCCTTTTGCAATACGGCTACAATTCAATTGTGCTAATTAAAGTAGTTTTTTTTTTTCTTTTTTACAAAAAAAAATTATGAAGATTAATGGCAACATATACGATAACTTTTTTTCATTTAATTGTTTTAGGTCTATGAAATGGAAAATTTACAATTGATTAGTTTAAAAAGAAAAAAAGAAGGTGTAGGAGATTATTGTTGATTTTTTTTATGTAAGTAAAATAAAAAAAAATGCATGGAATAAGAAAGTAAAAATATAATAATTTTTCTTTTGCAATTATTTTTTTTTTCAAAACTTTAATTAAAGATTTGTAGTATTAAATTATTTGAGTTTCAATGGTGTTTTAATTATAAAAATTTTGTATTTCCATTTTTTTTTCATGTATCTTCTTTTAATTTTCTATGCATATGTATGATAATCTTACATCATCTTTTTGGTTAGTTACTATTTTAAAATAGTTCCTGCATAATTTCATTTTAATTCTTTATATTAAGAAGTTAAGTAATGAGTTTATAAAAGCTGGAGAATAGTTCTAAAAAATGTAATATATTATTGACATTAATTTGTATTGTATGTAATCATGATTAGTTGTTTAGATTATCCTATTCTTTCCCCCTTTTTTTTCCAAGATTATCCTACCCTAATTTTGAACAAAAATCATCTCTCATGATTTAAGCACAAAATGTTAACTAAACCATAAAATTACTTATATATATATATATATTTATGTATATCATTCTTTTTTGTATTATGGATT
>JBBYHK010000003.1:6100732-6124352 GCA_038382065.1 Adansonia grandidieri
ATTTTAAGTAACTTAATGCTACCAAAATTGTTGAGATTGACTTGCCACAGAAAAAAGTTGTTGAGATTGACTCTGTTATTTTAGATCAATTTAGAGGTTTCCAATTGTGAAAAATGAAAGAATTATATGGTCGGTATGTATGTTGGTATTAATGGTGTAATTTTGCACTGATGTCTCATAATTCTTTTTATGGTCCCTCTTTCGTTCCCTACTGACACTGCATCAAATTGTGCCCGCTTCCCCAACCCCTAATCCCACCCAAAAAAAAGAGGCGCTTAGTTTTTGCTGTTCCTTAATCCGCATATGATTTGAAATTCCACCTTAAGTTTTAGTTTTTTTCCCCCCTTTCAAATCATATCAGCTTTCTTGCCCCAGTTTTTTCGCATGTTTCAATCAAAGTGACACTTTCATTTCATTATAGGTAAATTGCTTTTATTCGTAACAGTTTTGGCGTGTTTTTTTAGACAGCCCAGTATTTGTTAATAATTTATCCAATTTGAACCATCCAAGTCCAAGGTATGGTACTTCGATGTTGTGGAAAGTTCATATGATATTAAGTACTAGTCATTCTGGTGCATGTTATTGATATCAGCTACATAGTAAAATAATGTTATTGTGCATTATGTTCTTAATCTTTTACCCCTAATTCCTGTCTTTACGAGCAGAATATTTGTGCAATTTGCTTGGGAAGCTTGAAAAAGGGAGAAGGCCAGGCCATCTTCACAGCTGAGTGCTCTCATCCTTTCCATTTCAACTGTATTGCAGCCAACGTGCAGCATGGAAATCGCATTTGCCCTATTTGCCGCTCTGAATGGAAAGACATCCCTTTCCGAGCACCTAGAAATGCTGCTGATACCCGGCGTAATAACAGCATCGGCCAAACTCAATTGTCTCCTTATAATGCTCCATTTGTATCTGGCTTCCGTTACAATTTGCTTCCACCAACCCCGCCTCAGTCGGAGCCTGATCAATTTTCTGACGATGAACCACTCTCTGCCATCCATTCAGGCCCTGCGTCATCCACTCGTCCCCAGGCTATAACCATTAAGGCAATGCCAGAGTTTCCTGGTGTCCTAGCTTCAGATGCTGTTTCAAAGTTTGCTATTCTCGTTGGCATCAATGCTCCACCTTTTCATGTTGATGTTCAACAGTTTAATCGTGCGCCCATTGACCTAGTTGCCGTACTTGACATAAGTGGCAGCATGGCTGGCAAGCTTGCCCTTGTGAAGCGTGCTGTTTGCTTTATCATAAAAAACTTGGGCCCTTCAGATCGGTTATCAGTAGTTACTTTCTCATCGTCAGCTCAAAGAATTTTGCCTTTGCGGAGGATGTGCAGCAGAGGTCATGATGATGCTATCTCTGCCATCAATGCCCTTTCCTCTAGTGGTGGGACAAACATCGTGGAAGGCCTTAAGAAAGGGGTTAGGGTTCTTGAAGAGCGAACTGAGCATAATCACATTGCAAGCATTATCCTCTTATCTGATGGCCAGGATACGTTAAATGATGATACTCGCAGCTTATACCGCAATGTACAGAATCACACTTTAAATCCAAGGCACAATTTGCAGTATCTTTACCTTTTGCCAGCTTCAATTTGTCCCAGGAATAATGCATTTGGTCATGAGTCCAGGCAGCTTACTATCCCTGTCCACACATTTGGGTTTGGCTCAGAACATGATTCCAATGCAATGCATGCCATATCTGATATATCAGGTGGCACATATTCCTTTATTGAGTCGATTGAAATTTTACAGGATGCATTTGCTAGATGCATTGGTGGTCTTCTCAGTGTTGTAGCTCAAGATGTCCAACTGAAAATAAAATCGATTTCTCCTGGAGTGCAAATTGGTTCAATTCACTCTGGTAGATATAAGAGTGAAATCTTTCATCAAGGGCAGACGGCTATCATTGATGTTGGAAGTTTGTATGCAGATGAAGAGAAGGAATTCCTGTTATACGTCTCAATTCCAGCATCATCACACGCTGAAGGTGATAAAAAGTTGGAAAACGTGTCATTGTTGGATATCTTGTGCTCGAGCAAGGATTCAACAACGTTGGAGATTGTCGAGTCAGGATGTGAGACAGTTAGGATAAGACGACCTGAAGTTTTGTCTCCTAGAGACAAGTTGGCGTGCTTGGAGGTTGACCGACAGAGGAACCGTCTCTCGGTGGCCGAAGCTATTGCAGCTGCTCAACGGATGGCCGAACTGGGAGACCTAGATCATGCGCAGGCTTTGCTGTCAGAGCAAATTATAGCCTTGTTATCTTCGGAATCAGGCCAAGCTGGCCTGTGCAACTTGCTTGAGGCAGAGCTGAGAGAAACTAGAAAGAGAATGGCAAATATGCAGTTATATGAACAGACTGGGCGGGCATATGTTCTCTCAGGGTTAAGCTCACACTCATGGCAGAGGGCCACCACCAGGGGCCACTCAACCCCAATCACATCTGGAGGAGGTGCAACTTCAAGCACTGGCAGGACAAACAGCTTCGAAACTCCTTCTATGATCAACATGGTGTCAAGATCGCAGGTTCTCAACAGTGGATCTTCGCAACAACCTCAAAGGGTCACCAAGTCATGCAGCCTGATTCAGCGACATAAATGAGGGGGGTGGTGGTGTAGAGATTAACTTGGTAAGGCAATTTTTTCACCATCATGGTAAGGAGCATTGAGGTTAATTAGCATTCACTGATATGGGAACTTCAACGTTGTTTTGGCGCAATGGTTAGATATTTATTCCGTTTACTCTGGTTTTATCTGGTCTTTGCCTTTTCTTTTAGAAAGCAGATTAAGTTAAGTTGGCTTTTGTATGTTAGAAATTTTGAATTGGTGCTTGCTTGGTTCGTTTTAAGTGGTTAATGCTCATTTTTTTTCTTATTATTATAAATAAAATTATCAAAATACCTGAGATAAAAGGTTTTTAGAAGTGTTTTATAATTATAGTTCTTTCTTGGTTAACAGTTGTTTTATGAATTTTAAAAATAGTATAAGTTGTGTGATAAAATACATATAAATATAACATTTAAGATTATTTTTTAAATTCATGAATTTATTATATTTTTATGTAGTAATAAATTTAAAATTTTTTTAGATAATTATAAATTTAAAATTCATGATTTTATATCTTTCAAAGATATAATAATATTAAAACTAAACTAATTTTATATATAATATATAAATTTATTTTTCATAATTTACGTACCAAATAAAATATAAATCTAAATTTTTAAATTTATTTTTTCAAACTTAACATAATTTTGGAGGGAGGATTGACGGGTTGAAAAGACGGTGTAATTTCCCTTAAGTCTTTTATTTATCTAATGCTAAAAGAAGCTATGGCTTTGAACCCTTCCCCCCCCCCCCCCCCAAACCACCCCAATATTTAATTTCACAAATCTTATTTTTAATTATTTTCAACCCCACTTATAAACAATAATAAGGACAATGACTTTAATTTCTTTCTGACATCTCAATTTTTGCTATTTACAGTGGCGTGTTTGGCAACATTCTTCATAAATATGTTCGTATCCTTGCGATCTCACTAAGATTGGCAAACGTAAAGAAAAATTGGATTGAAAACAGATTCCCTCAGCTACCTTGTATGGTAAAATCTTATGTTGTTTCAGTTTTTTTTTTAAATATTCGTATCTTATATTTGTATTAGATATATATTTTAATATAAATATGAAAACTTTTTAAATATATAAAAAATTTTTAAAAATATATATATATATTTATATCGGATTTATATTGTTGACATTTACGTTAACTAAAATTTAACAAAAGAAAGATTTCAAGAACCCAAAATCATTATTGAAGTAAAGCTGTCGTACCATATTAAAAAAATTTCATTCTTTTCCCGAGTCGAAGTAATGAGAAACATAAAGGTTAAACCGATGATCAAATGAAAGCTCACCTTAAAGTATTATTCAACTTTCTTTATTTAATCAAATGACATTCCCATATTTGTTCTTCATGGTTTTTGCTGATGAGAGGGGGGTTTCAAACATTCAAACCAAACGCAGCCTTAATGTCTTGTATAAGGACTAAAAAAGCATATGATAGGGAAGCTTTAGAAAGCGGGATTCTATGTCATCTGACCCACGTATGTAAGGGCCCACGGAACAAAATGTATTGCATGGCCAAATCAACATGTCAAACAGCCATCCTCTCTTGACACTCTCTATCTCTCCCTGAACTCTCTCTTTGAAAGTCTTCAAAACAGTTGAGGGGATAGCCAATAATTACAGTATTCTGGCTTGTAATTTTACCATATTCAGTTGCAGGCAACAGTTGTCTTTCTTTCAATAATTGTAGTAGTGATTATTTTATAAAGGTAGTTCATAGGGATTGGTAGAGGGTGGTATATTAATTAATTGTATTTTTTCAAAAAACTATTTTTAATAAAAATATAAATATTAATAAAAAGAAAGCAGTAAACGAAGGACGTCGTCCTAGAAAGTCTAAAACCTCGGGAAAGGGAAGGACAAAATTTTCAGTTAGGGCCGCCCAAGTCCAACCCAATTATAATAGTTGCATCTTCCATTTCGTCACCTTCTTTACTTTATCGTCTTCTGCCGTAATTACCCTTTTCAATCTCCATCTCCTCGGCCTCCTCCTCCTTTCGTCCAGGCCCTAGCTTCACTTTCCCTACAACCAATCTCTCTCTCTCTCTCTCTCCATTTCCATGGAGTTTGAGGTGCGACACGTGGCTGGAATTGAAGACTGTTTCGTATCTCTTCCTCTCGTACTCATCCAAACCCTTCAGTCCACCCGGCCTTCTCTCCTACCTCCTCTTCTCGCTCTCGAGCTTCGCCCACCACGCGCCTCCGACCACCCTTGGATCGTCGCTTGGTCCGGCGCTACTTCTTCTTCCACCGCTATTGAGGTAAAAGCTAACACTTCTACTATTCCTTTAGGTTGCATATGAGAATTTGGATAGATTAATTTGGATTTCAAAAATAATATAAATTGTATAATTAATCTTGTTGATTATTTTTCAGATTCATGACTTTCTTTAGTGGTGAATTTAAAATACTTTAGATATTTGTGAATTTCAAATTCATTTTTTTATACCTTTCAAATAATTATATTGAATTTAACTAGTAATTTATTCATAATATTGTGCATTTCATTCTCGCAATTTATATAACACTTAAAATCCGGATCTGCTTTCTCAAATTCGTGTTTCTAACCACAGCATTATAGTTTAGACTTCAATTTGACTTGGATTTTTTTCTACTTTTCCCTAATTTTCGTATTTTCTCTTTGGCTGTGAAGGTTTCTCAACAATTTGCAGAATGTATTTCGTTGCCAAATCACACCACAGTTCAAGTACGAGCTGCTTCTAATTTAGCAAAGGCTACGTTAGTCACAATTGAACCTCATACTGAGGATGATTGGGAAATTTTAGAGCTTAACTCTGAGCACGCTGAAGCTGCAATGTTAAAGCAGGTAATCAACCATAATTATAATGAAGCAAAATGAATGTTCTATGAATTTCATTTAAACTGAACCGAAGACATTTTAGTCAACTTCCAACGGATTTTAAATATGTTAATGTGATAAATTTCAAACCACACAGGTCAGGATTGTCCACGAAGGAATGCGATTTCCTCTATGGTTACATGGCCGAACGATCATAACCTTCCTTGTCGTTTCAACCTTTCCCAAGAAAGCGGTGGGTAAGATTTCATTGATGCGATTATCCCAATTGTGCCAAGATATTCTACTTAGTTTTCCAAATGTTTGTAGAAACACCAGCTCATTTTAGAACTACTTTTATCTGCGTACTAATTTATAACTTATTCGGTACATAGTGCATAATTTTAGCGTGTGTTCAGAAATTACGTGTGTTGAAAACTGTCTAGTGGCAACTTTCATAGAATCACATATGGATATTAACAAATTATTTGTCATGTTCCTGTTTAATCATGTCAAGTGCCAATTTTAATCTTGACTTGGCGGAATTTTCCTGACTTATGATATTCTTTGTCAGTTCAACTCGTTCCTGGAACTGAAGTTGCTGTTGCTCCAAAGAGACGTAAGAAAAATTTAAACAGCATAGAATCGTCTACTGGAGAATCTCATGGTGCAAAAGCACTTCTTCGCTTACAAGATTCAGACAGAAGATTGTTTCATAAAAGTAATGTCAAAGGTTTTGAGCTTGGGGTAGCACTTACTTCTGTTGCTTTTATTCATCAAGAAACAGCTAAAAGATTTTCATTGGAGTCTCTTCAGTTGGTTGTTATAGTGCCAAAGTTATCATCTAAAGTGAATGCGAAGAATCTGGAAAATGATGTCTCAAGAATGAAAGGCAGTTTAGATTTGAAGGAAGTAAATAGTGGAACTTCAACTGATAATAAGGAATTCCGTCAAGTGATTGTTCGCCTTTTAATTTCTGATTCAGTCGCTAAAGGACATATAATGGTTACCCGGTCTCTTCGACTTTATTTAAGAGCAGGACTACATTCATGTATGTAAATTCTTTCTTGGAATCAGTTACTCTTCATACACTATTTACCTCACTTGGAAAGGTTTTCTTCTTATATCATTGAAGAAGTGTTAAGATGCTTCTCTGAATGGAAGTATTTTAGATTAAGCATTTTTATTTTTCGATCCAAATTTTGAATATTCTGCCATGTTGTTTCTGTCCATGCATCAAATGTCTTCCTGCCTACTGTATTGCTTGGACTCAAACTTCATTCTTTGCTCCATTCCATTAACAATGCTCCATTAAAATTGCTTGTTCCTTGGGTGATTCAAATAATGCAAGGTAATTAATTTATTTAAGCTTTTTCTTCTGAAATCACCTTTCCTTTGTCAGATAACTGTAGATGCTTATTTACAAACAGAAATTCCCATTTCAATGGGCGGTATCATGGAGATGAGAAAATTTTGAGACTAACATTGTGAGCAGTGTGAACTGTAAAGTTGAAAGTGTCAGACACTACTGACATTGGAAATCCTTTAGATGCCAACCGACTATGCAAGATTTCCGTTAAGGGGAAAGAAACTTTGTAAAATTTGTTGATATATGTAACTTTTTATTGAATGAATATAGCATTTAGATTTCTTTTTCTAGATGCAAATTGTAGGTGCAACTTTATCGTTGCTAAATTCTTTGATGTGTGCCTCTTTATCCAGCTTAAGGAATTCACCTTCTGTTCGATGTGTTTCTTCTTATTGCTTTACTTTTATTCAATTTCTGTTCGTGGTAGTTTTACAAGGAGAGAAGAAAAAAACTTATGTTACTAGTTATTCTGGCATTGTATTGAAATTTCATGTACTTTGTCATTTTCATTTATGGAAAGGGTTTTTGAAAGAAGGTTCCCATACATGCAGGGGTTTATTTAAAGAGTTATAATTCTGCTTTGAAGAAGGAAATTCCTGTGCTTTCACTTTCTCCGTGCCACTTCAAGATGGTTGCAAATGATAAGGCTCTTGAGAATGGGCTTGAAGTGCATGATGGTCATAAAACTCATAGGACACAAAACTCGCTCCCAACATCTGGTTCAGGAACCTCTTTGGAAGTGGTAAATTGGTCAATCCATGAGAGTGTTGTTGCTGCTCTTTGTCATGAATTTCCTGGACAAGAGGTTGAAGATCACAGTCATCAAGACACTAAAAAGGGCTTAGAATGTCTTCTTCATACATGGTTTCTTGCTCAACTTGACGCTATAGCTTCAAATGCAGGGACTGAAGTTAATACATTGGTTTTGGGGAATGAAAGTCTACTTTACTTTGAGGTGAATATATATGATGCTGGGACTTATGGACCTCTCTCATCTAATGGTTTTTCAGAGAAGACAAATAATAGAAAGGATTTGCCTATGGAAATTTCATACATTTTGACCATCTCAGAGGAAACACTGCATGGTGAAAAGGTTAATGCATATGAACTTGCGCTTGATGATAGAAACAAGAGGATTGATGTTCAGGGAGGTGTAGAGTTGTTTGGAAAGCTAAATTTGGGTAACCCTGTGTCCTTGCTTTCTGTTAAAGACAGAACATCTGCCAAGGGATTTAGCACAAATGTATCTTCATTGAGCTGGATGGGCACAACTGCTTCTGATGTTATCAATAGTAGGTATTTTTCTCTTTTTAAAATTTCACATTTAAACATAATTATGAATGACTGGCCATGCTCATATAATATTTCTTACGGTTTATAGAAGGGTAAATTCCACCAAAGTCCTTGAGTTTTGGCCTTAAATTAAGCTCCAATCCACTAGTTTTTGAATTGGACATTCTGCCTCAAACAAATCTAGTTGGCTGAGCTAGTAAGTCCAACCATTATGATTCTGATAGAAAGTCTGTTGACCCAGCTATGTGCATCCCTCATGATACCCATAATGCCACTTCTTTAGTTGAGAAAAATATAACCGTGCTTCATTATTTTTTTTTTACTTTATTCTCATAATCGGTTTTATCTGGACATGTTGCCCTGACAAAATACTACATGCAGGATTGATGGTGTTGCTAGCTCCTGCTTCTGGAATTTGGTTTAATACTTACAATCTTCCTCTCCCGGGACATGTTCTAATATATGGGCCTGCGGTGAGTTACTACAATTTCTTGCTCCTTCTGGACTCTGTTTTGATCAAGTATTAAGATGAAAACCTGCCTTTCTCTAAATTTTACTTTTGGGGAGAAAGCAAAGTGTCATTAAACTTCTTTATCGCAATTTTTTATTTTACTGCAACCTGCAGTTTCTAATCTTTTCAAAAACAAAATTAAAATTCTCAAGTGTATCTTGTACAAAGCTTTGTGGTGTTGCAAGTAGATATCACCTTATATTGACGCTCTCTTTGACAATCTTAGATTCTCAAGTTTGTTCTCTCTTTCCGTTTGTGATAAAAAGGTTGTTGTATAATTTTCTTTTACTTATCTTTTAGGATGACTGTTGAAAGTATACTTTCTTAGAGCCTACTTCTGTTCTTGTTCTTAAGAGTGCTTTATCGTGTTTATTTTGACATATAAATTCTGATAACTGACTGAACTGAAAATTGGTATATCTTTTGTATTAGGGTTCTGGGAAGACATTATTGGCAAGAACTGTTGCAAAGTCCCTTGAAGAACATGAAGACCTTTTAGCACATGTGTAAGAAATTATTTGAAAATGCATATGCATCCTTCTCAATGTTGACATTTGGAAATGCTTTAAGTTTGTATGATCCTGTGTGGAAAAAAAAATCTTCATTCCTTAATAGTTTTCTAATTATGATTTGTGGTTTCTGATGGTGAAACCTCATTTTAATATTGGTCTGTGCATGCAGAATCTTTATATGCTGCTCTGGACTTTCTTTAGAGAAGGCTCCAACCATTCGTCAAGCACTTTCAAGTGCAATATCCGAAGCTCTAGATCATGCACCTTCGGTTGTTGTTTTTGATGATCTTGATAGCATCATCCAATCTTCTTCTGACTCAGAAGGATCTCAACCTTCTATCCAAGTTGTAGCACTTACTAAATTTCTCACAGATATCATGGATGAATATGGGGTACATATATTTATGATTGCTACTTGTCCCTTTTTTCCTTGTAAGGAAGTACCGAAACCTTAATGGATGTTGATTCCATTCAATTAAAGTTGTGCTCTTGATCCAAACAATTTTCTTTTTATATCTTAGATGCATTTTCATATTAATAATTTATTGTCAGCTAATAGATTTTCTTGTAACATTGAGCAGGAAAAGAGGAAGAGCTCCTGTGGTATTGGTCCAGTAGCTTTTATAGCTTCTGTGCAATCTCTGGAGAGTATCCCCCAGTCTTTGAGCTCATCAGGTTTGTCTTTGTCTTTGCTTTATTGGTTTAAGGATCGTAACCTCCTTGTGTTGGAATTGTAACAATCCTTGACTCTAAAATTTCTTTATAACCTCTTTTTCTCATAGTATTGCATTCTTGAATTTGGTTATTATCAGGAAGGTTTGATTTTCATGTACAACTGCCTGCACCTGCTGCCTCCGAACGTGGGGCCATATTGAAGCATGAAATTCAGAGGCGTTCCCTACAGTGTCATGATGATATCATAATGGACGTAGCTTCCAAATGTGATGGATATGATGCATATGATCTGGTATTTTTGTTTCTTTTGTGTGCGTGTGTATAAATTCTGCCTAGTATTTCTTTTTAAAGAGGCATTATCGTTTCCTTCTCCTCTGGATAATTTTGTTGCTTACTACCATCTGTACATTAGCAACATCTTTATTCGTCTTATTACTAATTTTCTACATGTTTTAAATCTGCATGTAGTTTAAGTTGGATATCATAAGTTGCATTCTGTGATATTTTAGTGAGAAGAAATTGCATACTCTTTCACATTGCTTATCCTGAAATTATGCATAAACATTGATACTAAGGAATGTCATTATTTCAGGAAATATTGGTTGATAGAGCTGTTCATGCTGCCATTGGCCGGTTTTTGCCTTCTGATTCTGGTTCTGAAGAACACATGAATCCTGTACTAGTTAGGGATGATTTCTCACATGCTATGCATGAGTTCCTTCCAGTTGCCATGCGTGACATTACTAAATCTGCTCCTGATGTTGGTCGCTCTGGTTGGGATGATGTTGGTGGTCTCAATGACATTCGGGATGCTATCAAAGAGGTGCAAGTTTCCTTCTGACTTCTAAGTTGCCTATGATTTTTTTTTAATCAATGTTTGGATTATGCAGGTTAGATTGTTTAACCAATTTGCTTCTAATGTAAGCTAGATTGTAAATTAATCGTCTCTGTTGTCCCCAGCGTGCTTATCTTCTTTATTTAAGTGAAAAGAGAGTATGATAAGACTGCACCTATTTTACTGTTAACATTTGATTCTTCTTTCTATTGTAATACTTTTTTTTGATAGATTTAGTCAGGTTTGTAAACAAATTTATGACTTACTATGTTCCCAGGTACGAGCATGTTATGGGCTGTTTTGAATGTTATTATGCTCTAGCATTTAGCACTTTCTCACCCTGCTGTTGGTATCAGTAAATAATTGGCTTCTATGTCCGTCATCAAAATAATAGTCTTTATTTATCATTTCAATTATCTAGTAGGCGCTATGTCTTACATTTGTCCTCAAATGCATACACTTTTTCAAGCACTCATTGTTTCATTCCAATTTGAAAGCATGTTATTCGCCATCTGTTGCTAATAATTATATTTCAATGTCAGATGATAGAATTGCCTTCAAAGTTCCCAAATATATTTGCTCGAGCTCCTTTGAGGTTGCGATCTAATGTTCTCTTGTATGGTCCTCCTGGCTGCGGCAAGACTCACATTGTTGGTGCTGCTGCTGCTGCTTGTTCACTAAGATTTATATCAGTGAAAGGGCCTGAGTTACTGAACAAATACATTGGTGCTTCTGAGCAAGCTGTAAGAGAGTATAATTAAGCCTTTCCTATTTGACCATGTTTTATGGATGCCTTCCCTGGTGATTTTTGTTTCTTGATATGCCAGTAATTATTTATTATAATTAAAATCGATTTATAGAGAATAACAGATATAAACAATAAAATTCGAATGAGCCATGTAACTGCATAATGTTTACATATTATTAGTAATTACCTTGCCTAAAATGAAATGTAGTAGCAAGTTTATGTTACATGCTATTTAAGTATTGTATTGAAGGGTCTGCAAAGCCATAATATATTACATTGGTGTAAGCCTGCAAATTTGTAGTATTTATCAACTTATTCTAGAGTCCTAGGGACCAGAATACTGAGTTGTATGAACAATATGCCTTACCAACTATTAAGTTCAGTTCATCATTTTGTTCTGAAAATATGTTAATGCATTTCTACTGTAGAAATGTAACTCATGGTGCATGCACAATGCATATTTTTTCAGGTTCGAGATATTTTTTCGAAGGCAGCTGCTGCAGCACCTTGCCTCCTCTTTTTTGATGAATTCGATTCCATTGCCCCTAAGAGAGGGCATGACAACACTGGAGTAACTGATCGAGTTGTCAATCAAGTCAGCATCTTTTTGCTTGCTCTGCATTTTATTATTTTGCCTTTAACTTTGTCGTTTTTCTCATTGTTATTTTGCTTTCACAGTTCCTAACTGAATTAGATGGCGTTGAAGTTTTGACTGGTGTATTTGTGTTCGCTGCAACAAGGTTAGTTTTCCTGTGGGGAATCTTCTTATATTAATCTCTGTCCATAATGTTATTATGGTTCAGTAATTAGGCATTGTCCCAAATGCACATAAATCTGGTAGTCAATCACTCTGAACAGCTAGATCTTTACGGGATTGATTTTGACATGAGATGCATAACCAAAAGAGATAGCTTTGTGAATAGCACCAAATTTTGAAAAGATTATAAATTTCTTGTCCAAATTGATTTCTTGATTTCAAGGTTTTACGTAAATATATGAATTCTTTATTTCATTGTTTTTCTTCAAGAAAGTTGATTTGAATTCTTATCATTAGCAGTAGACCAGATCTGCTTGATGCTGCATTGCTGAGACCGGGTAGGCTTGATCGCCTCCTTTTCTGTGATTTTCCATCTCCGCGTGAAAGGTTGGATATTCTGACCGTTCTTTCTAGAAAGGTTAGTGATACTTTTTAATCGCTGGGTGATGTTTTACTTTTATCGCCCCTTTTCTAATGTTTCGTCTTTTACTTTTGTTTCATCATAGAAACCAAAAGTATAAATTCTTCTGACGGTCGTGTTTCCTAGAAGAACATGACTCTGTTAACACATATAGCAGCTATACTACCAGAAACGAGGGGGTGATAGGGTGTGATGTCGGACACATATTGCTATACTTTTATCTGAATATGTATTAGGCTCGAGTACCTTAGAGGAAATGAAGAGTTTTAGTAACATAGCATAACATAGCAGAATGAAGAATGAAAAAGTGTTGCGACATATGGAAGTAGAAATTTAACTTGATTGAATTTTTTTTTTATCCCTTCATAACACTTCTTTGTTTCTTTACGAAAAATGCAGCTGCCATTGGCGAGTGATGTCGATGTAGATGCCATAGCATATATGACAGAAGGATTTAGCGGAGCTGATCTCCAAGCTCTTCTCTCAGATGCCCAGCTCGCTGCAGTTCACGAACATTTGAGCGGTGCGAACAGCAAGGAGCCTGGAAAAATGCCAGTCATAACCGATGCTGTTCTGAAATCCATCGCTTCCAAGGCAAGACCATCTGTTTCAGAAGCTGAGAAACACAGACTTTATGGAATCTACCGTCAGTTTTTGGATTCAAAGAGATCCGTCTCTGCTCAGGTCTTTCTCTCTTGCCAAACAAATTTCCCTTTTTGTTTTTGGGGGGGCAGCTTCTCACATTAGTCACTGAAACTTCATTTTTTTTTTTTGTGCAGTCAAGGGATGCAAAAGGCAAGAGGGCAACGCTGGCATGACCATGAAAAATAGTCATCGCTGCCCATTTCTTCGTGGAGCCGTAAGATCGACGCCGGCTTCTTTTCGTTTTGAATTTTGAATATGCATGCTAGCTGGCTGGGGAAATATTTTTCTTAGCTTCTTTAAGTCGCCATTACGTTAATATTTCTGTTATCATTTTCTTTGCATGAATACGTATACATTTAACAGTTAATTTATGTAATTGTAAAATATCATTTTCATTACTTAAAAAATAATCGATATTTTTACTGCTTTATAGTAAGGCTTAAAACTTAAATTTAATGGTCTTAAATTAAATAGAAAGTTATATAAAAAAAATGAAGAAGAGGAATATGTTTACATTAATGTAAATTTAAATTAATTTTATATATTTTTTATAATTTACATGTTTCATATTTATTTAATCTGATTGTTCAATTGGATTTATCTCAATTGGATTGATCTCAATTGGATTTATTGTAAGTTTCAAATCAATTAGATATTTATATTATATTGAAAAAGAAAATTGTTTTTTTATATATATTTAATAGAAAAAAATTTATTACATTATATATTTTTTAATTTACTCAATATATATGATTTAAATAAAAATAAATTATGAATTATTGAAAAAGAAATATGATGATTAAATTTAATTAAATAAATATAAATAAAAAATTATTTACTTATATCAATAATTGTATGCATTATTATTAATTATTTCCGTTTTTTGATAAAATCTAAATTACTTAACATCTACTTATTCTTAAACATCAAAGCATGAAATTCTTACGACTTAAAAAATAGGCGAAGGGAAAGTTGACCGGTGCGCCCGGGGTTAGTGGACATCGGTAGGTGGTCTGAAGACAGTTTACAGTGCTCTTCTCTCGATTTCCGAACTTTTCCAACGCAAATTCAATGCCGATCTCTTCCGATTTCCGCTGAAACCTCCTCCTCCTCCTCCGTCCCTATGGCCAAGCTCAAGTCTCGCGTCGCCGTCGAGCCCTTTGCTCACTTCGACCTCCCGACCCACCACCTTTCTATCTGCTCCCTCTCTCTTTCCCAATCCACCCTCTACCTCGGCACCCAAAATGGCTCCCTCCTTTTACTCTTCCTAAACGCCAACCCCATTTCAACCCGAACCCCAAATCCACCTCCGATCGAATCCGTTTCTTTCTCTACGCTTTCCCGAAACGTTTCTCTTCTCCGCACTGTTTCCATTTCCGACTCTCCCGTGGAATCAATATTCGTTCTCTCCGAGGTCGGTGTCGTTTTAGTGTTATCTGATGGGTTCTTGTTTTTAACGGATTCGCTCTTGATTCAGCCGGTTAAAAGATTAGGTGGTTTAAAAGGAGTTAGCGTCATTGCTCGTAGATTCCGAGGAACCCATTCACAAAGCACCGATTTAACCGAAAACCCTTCGAATTTATCTAAAGGGCAACGGATTTTGGATAAATTCGGAGGAGTTAGGGTAAATGGGGTGAAACAAAAGGATTTAGAGCATAACCGAGAAGGTAATTACGTTTTTGCCCTTGTTATTGGTAGGAAGTTGATGTTAATAGAGGTTGTTCTAGGCAGTAGTATTGCAAATGCTTCTTTTGTGATCCTAAGAGAAATGCAATGTTTCGATGGAGTGAAGTCTATGGTATGGCTTGATGATTCCATAATTGTCGGCACAACTAATGGGTATAGTTTGTTTTCGTGTGTTACGGGGCAAAGTGGTGTGATTTTTTCATTACCTGATTTATCTAGGCCGCCATTATTGAAGCTTTTGTGGAGAGACTGGGAGGTTTTGTTGTTAGTGGACAATGTAGGGGTGATTGTTGATGCACTTGGGCAGCCAGTTGGTGGGAGCTTGGTGTTTCATAAGGGTGGTCCAGACTCGGTTGGGGACTTGTCATTGTATGTAGTGGTTGTGAGGGATGGGAAGATGGAGCTGTACCATAAGAAATCCGGTAATTGCATTCAAACTGTCACTTTTGCTGTTGAAGGAGTTGGGCAGTGTATTGTTGCAGATGAGGGAAAGAGGAGTGGGGAATTTTCTGCTGTTGCTTCTCCCACAAAGGTATGTGAATCATTCTAGTTAAATTAATATCTAAATATTATCACATTGCTTGAAATGTGCATATGATAGTCCTAGAACCTACATATGCACTTTCTTATTTCTATTAATGTGATGTTCTGATCTTGAGAGTAATGTGTTTGGGGTACATATTTACGTAGACTACAGGAATTTTTAATATATTGATTGAAAAAGACTTTGGCAGCTTGGTGGCTGATGGTTTGCATTTCAAGGTTCAAGAAATATTGTAGATATATTAATGCTGGTCATGAGAAACTAGGTGCATCAACTTATTATGCTGCATAAGCTATCACTTTTTAGAGAATTGACTTCTTTGATCTGAGCTATTGAATGAATTGTGAGCATGTAAGCTTATGCTGCTATTCTGGGCTAGGTTTCATGACCTCATTTGCAACCCATAAGCATTGCTATGCATGTTAGTAATGGTATAGTGGAATTTGTGATACAACTTGCTGTTTCTTGCTACTTATTGCCAGGTTATTTGCTACCGGAAAGTACCTTCAGAAGAACAAATAAAAGATCTGTTGAGAAAAAAGAATTTCAAGGAAGCCATCTCCTTGGTGGAGGAGCTTGAGTGTGAAGGTGAAATGTCTAAGGAAGTGCTTTCCCTTTTTCATGCTCAAGTGGGTTTCCTTTTGCTTTTTGACCTGCACTTTGAGGAAGCAGTGGATCACTTTTTGCATTCTGAAACAATGCAGCCTTCTGAAGTATTTCCATTTATAATGCGAGACCCCAATCGCTGGTCACTCCTGGTATGTCTTTTATAAGTGCATTGTTTTTGTCAGTTTGGTTTGTCCATTCTGTAGTTGTGCATGTGATTCTTGGGGATAATCTGTCAATCGTGTCACCATAGTAACAACTATGAGGTATTTACTGTTCCCTTAAACTAATTATTTATTCAAATTTTATCTATGAAAATACTTATAATGCTGGTTTGTGAACAAGGGGAAAAAGAAGAAATTGCATGGTTTGACTATGATTTGAATTGCTGAATGACCATTCTTTTCCGATCTTTGCTTGATAGAACATGTTCAACTCCTTGTGCACGTTTTTGAATGTTTGCTGTCATAGCAGTTGAATTAACCCTTTCAGGTTCCTCGAAATCGGTATTGGGGTTTACATCCTCCTCCTGTACCTCTTGAAGATGTTGTGGATGAGGGATCTTTGGCTATTCAAAGGGCTATTTTCCTCAGAAAAGCAGGTGTAGAAACTGTGGTTGATGAACGTTTTCTATCAAATCCACCGACCAGGGCGGAATTGCTGGAGTCTGCAATTAAGAACATTATCAGGTTTCCATTGAGTCTGCTTTGGTGCTTTACTAGTATAATTACTGTATTTGTTCAGCTTCCTCTCTCTCTCTCTCTCTATCTGTGCGCCAAGATGAAGCGATAGGGGTTGTGAAATGAATTAAGCTCCAATTTTGATTGATATTTAATAATTTTGTTCTTTCTCTTCTGGTATTCTTGTGCAGTGATGGCTTGTGGCTCGGAATATCCTTGACATTGTTCTAAGTTGTTTCCCTGCTACAGGTATCTAGAAGTGTCTCGTCAAAAAGATTTGACTTTGTCAGTGAAGGAGGGGGTTGATACACTTTTAATGTACCTATATAGAGCCCTAAATTATGTTGGTGATATGGAGAAGCTGGCATCATCTGAAAATTGTTGTATTGTGGTATGTGCTTTTTTCTTTGCTCCTTTCATTTGGTAATCATGGATTAGTTTTGAAATCATATCCTTTTATCCTTCTTGCTGCATTAAATTAGCGGTCTGCTGGATTGTGTTACTTAAAGCCACTGGTATGTGTGCATCAGTAAAATGTTGAATCAATGATTTGCCTTTAGGAAAGGATTTTTCAAGTAGAAGAAGAGATTTTTGGGGGTCGGCAATTCTTAAAGTAAATAAATATATAGTATTTTAATTTCTCAACGCTTGGTGTCTTAGAGCATGGTTGGCCTTATCCTTTTATTTCAAATAAAAAAAAGAGGCAAATATATTAAACACAGGATTAAGGATTTTGATACTCTTATTTTAATATATAAGTAAAAAGAGATAGTTATGCATCAGAATTTTAATGTTACAAGAAATTTGCCTTGTCAAAACAAAAAATGACAGATTTTTTGCTGAAATAAATGCAAAACCTGCTCTCAAGTTGAATATCTTTTATTTTTTTTGTCGGTTTAACTTCTTTTTATTTTAAATAAAAGAAACTAAGAGCAAGCATTTCCTTGTAATATGAACTTGGTATGTATTCTTAAGCTGGAGTGAGAGCGATAACTGGTACGGAGACTGGTACTACTCCAGGTCCTCTGGGTTTTGAATACATATTTTCTTGGTTAGTTGTAGCCAAGTTCGTATTATGGTTAAAGTGAATGCCCTGTGAGCAAAAAATTTTGATAAAATGTGGAATCTTAGTATTCCAATGCATTGGAAAACAGAGAAACCGTTGTCAGGAGGTTGCTTGAAGGATGACTGTACAACTTGCATGGGCGGTGCAGGAGGAATTAGAAACTTTGTTAGATGACTCTGGGCATTTGCGGACGCTTGCCTTCCTATATGCTAGTAAAGGGATGGGCTCAAAAGCTCTTGCTATTTGGCGCATGTTGGCAAGAAATTATTCCTCTGGTCTCTGGAAAGACCCTGCTTTGGAAAATGACCTACATGATGGCAGTGCATGTGTAATATCTGGTAGAGAGACTGCTGCGACTGAGGCATCAAATATTCTCGAGGATTCATCTGATCAGAATTTGGTTCTGCAGCATCTTGCATGGGTATGTAGTAATATTATTTCTTAAGAAAGATTTTTTTTCCAATATTATTTTAAATTGAAGGTGTTGTGCTCCTTGAACTTAATGGTTAATTATTGACCTTGGAAATTGCTTAACAGATTGCAGACATAAACCCAGTACTTGCAGTTCGAGTTTTGACATCAGAAAAAAGGACAAAGCAGCTTTCACCAGGTGGGTTTCATTTTTAATTTAATAATTTGTCTAGGATTATGGTTCCGATACATGGTCAATTGCATTTTGGTACGGAGATGCATGGCGACCAAGTTGTTGTGCAGTGATGGTTAGTGCTTCAGTGTAAACTTTGTTTCTGGATGCTGCACTATTTATTAATTAGTATCTTGCTGCAGATGAAGTGATTGCAGCAATTGATCCTACAAAGGTTGAGATTCTCCAATGGTATGTTCTTATCTCCTTTTATGGATTCTACTTTCGAAGTGTTATAATTAGTGTTTGCAGTTCTGGCCTCTAGGATCTCGTCTCAACCATTGTATGCATGTCATGTCATGATATAGAGAGGCTTATGCTTTGGCAACTCTTACTTATTCAGCTTGTATTGAAATATTTCTAGTTTTATTGTCGTTTTACCTTTTTATCCTACATTCATGCAAAGAACATTATTCATTTGCTTGTTATAGTATTCTTCTTGTTCATATGAGCTCTTTAATTTTTGATTTACAAGTTCTCTTTCTTTTTAGCATGAGATATGACATTCACTGCATTAATTTGTATTGAGCTCCCTTATCCATGCAGGTACCTCCAGTGGTTAATTGAAGATCAAGACTCTGATGACATTCGGTTCCATACATTCTATGCTCTTTCACTTGCCAAATCGGCTATTGAAACCTTTAATTCAGAAAGCAGCTCCCAAAGCTGTGATTCTGGAAGGCAAGAGCAATTGAAAACCATTGATATTCAAAGAGATTCGATCTTTCAAAGTCCTGTGCGGGAGCGATTGCAGATATTTTTACAGTCTTCAGATTTGTATGATCCAGAAGAGGTCCTTGATTTGATAGAAAGCTCAGAGTTATGGTTGGAAAAGGTCTGCAAGAACTTTGTATATAATCTTGAACTGTTCAGTTGACTATTTTTTGCTGAATTTTAACACTATACTCAAGTAGAATTCCTAGATTGACTGTTTATTCTTTTATAAATTGCTTTTTTAAAATGTTTATATGAATAGTTGTTGCATTTATCATTTGCTAATGTAATCTTATGTTTTGATTTTTAGGCTATTCTGTACAGAAAATTGGGACAAGAGACATTGGTGCTCCAAATCTTAGCCCTGTAAGATTCAAATAAGTTCCAGAATATTAATTAGGATGTTAGGTGCATTAGGCAACATGTAAATGTAAACTTTAGTCATGAAGATGGCAGATGAAAAAATTGAATCCTTGTATTCCTATTGTTAACATTCAGCGGCATGTCAGGAAACTGCAGGATAGTGAAGCAGCGGAACAGTATTGTGCTGAGATAGGCCGACCAGATGCCTACATGCAGTTAGTTTTCTTTTCCCCTGTAATTTCTTTCCTTCCCTTCACTATTTATGCATGTGATCTTTTCTTTTTAATTGTTTAATCTGTTTGTGTCATATGATTATATCAGGTTACTTGATATGTATTTGGATCCACAAGATGGTAAAGAGCCTATGTTTAAGGCTGCCGTTCGCCTTCTCCACAATCATGGCGAGTCACTGGACCCATTGCAAGTATTAGAGGTCACGCCCTCTCTCTTCTCCCCCATGCATGTTCCATGCTGACATCTGTGCTAACATGCTCTTATATTATCATCTGGCTAGACGTAACTAGTTACTTGTGTGGGAATTATTGAATGCGTTGCTCTTTTTCCTTATGGCTTTTTTTTTTTTAAATTTTTATCTGCGTAATCTGAGTGTTGATTTTGCAGACACTGTCTCCTGACATGCCTCTTCAGCTTGCATCAGATACAATACTGAGAATGTTGAGGGCTCGACTTCATCATCACCGTCAAGGACAAGTAAGATGACTTTTGGACTCGTCCTAGTGCTTATCGTTTGAGCTGTATCTTAATCTTTCTTTTTTCCAGATTTTGCATTATCTATCCCGTGCTGTACACATGGACGCTAGGCTTGCAAGATTGGAAGAGAGATCACGGCTTGTACAGATTAACGATGAGAGCCTTTGTGACTCTTGTCATGCCCGCCTTGGGACCAAGCTTTTCGCCATGTATCCAGATGATACAGTTGTCTGTTACAAGGTTGGTGATGACTAACCAGTATATATATTCTTCATCTTTTCCGTTAGTTTGGATCAGTAATGGGGTTGTGTTGTTTCTATACAAAGTCGCCCAAGGAATGAATGAATGACTTTTATTCCTCTACTCCTTACAGTTATCATTTTGAAACCCTAAGGGTTTTTAGTTTTTCATTGTGCTGAATCAATTGCAAACCTAGGCAATCTAGCATTAGGTGTAAAAAGATTCTTACATAATTACTTAACCTGTTTTTTTTTTTTTTTTTTTTTCGATGTTAAAAGTAACATGGTGGTTGCATTTACGTTTGGAAGCTACATCTGGCATTCAATTATTGTTTTTTTTGTTTAAAAACTGAACTCTCCTTTCATCTGCAGTGTTTCCGTCGTCAAGGCGAGTCAACTTCTGTCACTAGTCGTGATTTTAAGCAAGATGTCTTAATCAAACCTGGTTGGCTGGTTACCCGGTAAGCCACCGGAAGATAAATGTTTGGTTGAATGAAGCCTTTTATCGATGCCCTCCCATGCCATGGCTCTCTATTATTTCCTTGCTTCAGTCAGTCATGTATAAAAACTTCACTGCTAGCATTGACAGGAAACTGTGTGCATGTAAAAGCCAGAACGGTGACACTCCCTTTTTTTAAGGTCCTTCCTTTGGCATGACATTCCTTTTTTCTTTAGATCTAATCACTTTCTACGGAATGCCCCCTTTTCTTTTTTTTTCATTATATGACAAATCATAACTGGACGATTTATATTATTATCAAAAAGTAGATTCAAAGGTTTACAAAAATGTCTTATCAAAATCTTGCATCAATTGACACAAATTGGTTTAGGTCCGTACAATTAGTACGAATTGGTAAAAAACTAAGACGATACAATATTTATGTCGTTTTATTTTACTCTGAAACCAATATCATTACATTTTATTTTAATACGGATATTAATTCAGAGCTGACGACACTAATATGAAAATATAATGGTGAATAATAGAATGGTGTCGCAATTGTTCAAATAATGCTTAAATTGGAAGTAAAAATATTTTCTAGCATAGATTAGATATGTTCTGTTTTCGTACTTATTTTTATTCGTCCCTTTTATGGTTAGACAGATAAATAACAAACAATTATTCAAATATTTGAGTAATTAATGCATTTCTTGTTAAAAAAATAGATTCGAATTTTCTCATCATCAATATCAAATTTTTTGTTTTGTTTTTTTTTTTTTTTGAATATCTGCACCATCAATTTATGCTTAAAAAAAAAAGAAAAAAAGAAAAAAGAATATTGTCTTTGCTACAATGTACAAGGTTACTTATTGTTTACATTATAAATGGAAGGAGTAAATTGCTGTAGTTCAATTATTCCAGGGGCATTCTCTATATTCCAAAAGAAATGTGTGTAATTATGTAAATTCCTAAACCCATGTCAATACATAAGCCTCTAAAATTTTTAGTGCGCAACATTTGCTCATTTTTTTTCCTTACACGCAGAAATAAAAAAGAAAGAAAAAAAAAAAAGAAGAAGAGGAAGAAGAAAGAAAGCGAGCAGTGAGAGAGCAGCGAAGAGCCTGCTTCGGCCTCCGCCTCCAAAGGTAATTTTCTTTCTTAATTTTATAAGATTTTTAAGTCTTCGATTCTTCTTCTTCTAGTTCTCCTCATTATCTTAGAGAAAAAAAAAAAAAAAGATGGATTTTGGATTTATTCGAGAGATAAAAGGTTTCGGATCTAAATTTCGAGGAATTTTAAGCTCCAATCCAAGCATTCGATATCCAAATTTAAGAATTCTAAAATCGGGATCCTCGAATTTGGTTCTCGTTCAAGTGGTTTCTTCGTGACCTAGGTTTTTGGATTACGGCTTTTTCCTTTTCTCGTTCTTTTTGTTTTTTTAAATCTTTAATTTTAATGTTAAATGATAAATATAATGTTTTAAGCAAAATTATAGATCAATTACTGATATTCCCTTTGTTCTGCTTATCGAAATTCCCATTTTTATGTGGCTTGGACGATTTTCTCTCTATTTTGTATATTCGATGATATTTTTTTTCTCTCTTTTTTGTGAATCTTTATGTTTTTCATAGAAATTTAACGTGCTCCTTTTTATATGACTAGTCTTTCCAATGTGCTTATGCTATTCCAAACTAATGGTTATACAGATAGTTGCAAGATAGTCATTATTTAAATGTAATAACATTTTCACGTTCAACGATGTACTGATATAATGCAATGTTTCTCGTGTTCTTTATTGTTAGTAGTACTTAATATTAGGTTTCTTTTCTCAAGACGAGTGTGCCAAAGGAAAATGCTTAAGAATGACGGTATTAGACTATTGCTTTTTTAAAGTAACTTCATTCTGCTACCTAAGTTTCGAAGAATGAGTTTTTTTTTTTTTTTTTTTTTCATCTAGTAATGTCATAGAAGATGTTGGGATGCCATCAGAAATAAGATGGGATTAGTAAAGGTGAATTTTCAATATGTTTGAATGTCAAAATTTGGCCTTAACCGTATCTACAACTTTTATAGGAGATTTAGTTTACAAGACAGGTTCCATGACATGAATATAGGATCTGTACCCTAACAAACCGCTCTGCCCCTGTTGCAGGAACCCTTCCCACTTCAGATTTTCATTTTATTTCAAAAAAAGATTCATCTTTATTTCTTTGCAATGGGAGGTTTTAGATTGTATAATAATTAGGGTTCATCTATATTCCTAATCTTTTATTTATTTTTTTTCCGCAGCAGATCTGTTGCATTTTTATGTTATGATGTCCTTGCTGTTTTGTTGACAAATTTCTGTGGTTTAACATGTCATATAATCGATCAGGAATGAAGGCTTTGTTGAATGTGTTATTTTAGGTGTATCATTTGTGGGATATTTTTAGTTCTGCATGTCATTATAAGAACTCACATTGTTGTTCTATTTCTGATCAGAATAATACTAAAGGCTGGCTATGAAGAAATAAAGTCTTGCTCCTTCTGTCGGGAGTTGTCTGTTGTCCACGGTATTGTAGCATTCGGAGATATATATATATATAAATGGCAGGGATGTTACCTGGGGATTCCTCACATCATTCAACATCTGATAGTGGGCCTTCTAGAAATTTTCAAGAAAAGCAAGAGGAAGTAGGTCGTTGGTATTTTTCAAGAAAAGAAATAGAAGAAAATTCCCCATCAAGAAGGGATGGTAT
>JBBYHK010000003.1:6165874-6196549 GCA_038382065.1 Adansonia grandidieri
TCAGCAAAAAGATTTTCTGATTGCAATGGCAAGATCCTGTCTGGAGCTTGACATGAACAAAATCAGGAGAAGAAAAAAAATGACTTGTAGAGCCATCCCATTCTCCCATGGGAGAGGGAATAGTTTTTATGGGGAGTTAAAAACATCATTTGACAGAAAGAGAGAGTGGCTTGATGGTTAAGCAAAACCTTTTTAGGTCAAATGTCCATTTATCCACTAATCGAAACTAATTAAGGGGGCCTCAATTTTTAATGTTTTTAACCGACCAAATGTTTATAAGCTTAAAACAAAATTATGGTACAATAAGATTCCTTTGCATGCTTTGTAAGATTACTTTTGTCCACTCAATATCTATATATATTATTCTTTTTAGTTTATAGTGCTTTCAAATTAACAGGACCCAATGTCCCAATTTCTCTAAGTGCCTTATCTCATCATTTATTCATCAGTGTAGCTTGTCTTTCAAGTGTGTTTTGGTTTTATGTTTCTACCTCATCATTTTGTCTTGTCTCTGGTTTTGTATTTGGAATTATATCAATTTTCCAAGGTAAATTTAAGAAATAGAATTCGTCATATATATATATATATTGGTGCGGCGAGGGGGACAAAGGGGACTATATTTAATCATTTCTTCTTAGCCCTAGCCACTCTTTTTTGAACTACTCTACGACTTTAATGTTAACAGTAATGTATGCTCTTTCTCTTTGCAGATTTCAAAGCAAAGCAAAGCATAGAAGGAAGTGAAGAGTTGATTTACACATATATGTATATATATACAGATGTTGAAAATATTTTAAAATATTTTAAATTTGTTGAATTTAAAAATAATAATATGAATCAATTAAATTAAATTTTATGTTTATGAAACTTTGATTTTGATAATGTAATGGTATGATCTTTTAACTTGTAGGGGCAAAGTATATTTGTTTTTTCCTTTTGTTTTTTTTCTTCGGCAAGAATTTTTCTTATCAAACAGTTTTTTTTTTTTTCTTTTTGCAGCCTCATTATTCTGTTGGTTACATGGCAGATGGGATTTTTTTTTTTTTTTACAAGATTAGTGGTACATACAAAATGCTGAAGGGCCATGATTCCAACAAATTTTGTTCTATTTAATTGTTTGGATTTTTTGATTAGGCAGAAGGTCATGTTTGGCAAGAAAGAAGAAAAGACATCTCTTGGAAGATCCTTTACAGTGGGCCTCTCCAAATCTTTCTTGCCCAGCCCTGCTTTGTACAAAAGGGGAATCCCAAGACCATTTTCACCTCCCATTTCTGAGATTTTCAGTTCCATCTTCAAACCATGCAGATTTGCATTAAAAATCGCACTACAAATATCCATGATCTAACAGAGTAATGTAGAAAGTGGACTCTCCCAACCCAAACCCTTTTTGACTATTAAAAGAGCTTTACCAAAAGCATAGAAAAATCGAAGAAGAACAAGCTAATATCATCCAAAGCTTTTACCAGGAAAGTATTATTCTCTCAAGATAAAGAAAATGGGAGACTATTATTAATAGCTCCAAATCGATGATATTAATGTTTGCTAATCCGATCGATATTCTAAGTTTTATAGAAAGAATTGAATTCCACTCAAAATAAGACTCTGTTGCTGTATATACTATTGCAATATTGTTCTATGTTTCGGCTACAGGTGGGTGAGTTGCAAAAAGGTGAAAAAAAAAAATTATACATTATAGATAGATTATGAACATTTGAGAAAATAAAAGAAAATGCTGCAAAAAAATTGACAAAGTGCAGCCAACAAGAAGAAATTCTGAAAAAAATCTGACCATCTATTAATAATCAACCTCATCAGTCAAAAATGTGACCATCTATGCTGGTAATCAACCTCATCAGTCGTGACATGATGTTGTTTCTTCAATGTTAACAAGATCAGATTTTGTTTCTTCATTTGGATCTTCAGATCTAGGTCTCTTACTACTATCCGTTGCATTCTTCTCACTCTTCTCACGCGGTCTTTGCACACGAAAATGAACCAACACAAACAAACAAAAAGAAAATCAATGAATTAAAAACTGTCCATAAGACTTAATCCCAGCAGATTTCTGTGGCACCTAATTATGACAAGAAATGAATGAAACATGAATCGAAATTCTTTGATATTTAAGGCAACCAAGTTACAAGAGTGTGCTAAATAAATTCCTTGTCTAGGACAGCTTTCTACATTCAATCAAAGTTCCATATGGTACTTCATCATTAACAAATCGTTATACTTCTCTTCTTCTTCCTTTTTTTTTTTTTTTTTTTTTTGGTTTTCTGGTTGTTGATGGCAAAACTAATTGTTATGCTTCAGCATTAACCCAAATGCTAACCTACCAAAGTGCGCACGTGCTGATTGTTGGCAGAAGAATCATGGATCTAGGAAATCTAAATCTAAATTCAAATGGATAGTCTTAAACATACCTTTTGCAAAAGTCCTTTCTAGTTTTAAATGTGATATGTTCCTTTATCTCTTCAATGCTCATCACATCATCAAGCTTACCTTTTAATAAATCAGAACAATCAAGAAATGCACCAGAATCAATCAAGCCAGTAATAACTGACAAGTCCTTAACCTTTTCTTCGAGATATTCCATCAAAATTAATCCTGGAAAAAAGTTTGCAAGGCACTAGTTATTAAAAAATTTTCAGAATTTAAGAATCAAGATCAACTATAATATAAGAAAAAAAGGTAGCTAGATGGAATTGATTCATAACACAGAACAGACAAACTGAAAGTAAGAGCCTAACAGAGTACAAAGGTACAACAGAAAATATACAAGGTTCTACAATCAAACCTCCGATGTTCTCACCAAAAGCACTAAGATATGTCATTCAAAAACCATGTAGCAAATAAATCCAAAAAAAAAAAACTTATAAAAAACATTTTCGAATGTCGGTTCAGTCATAAATCTACCATGTCAAGTTTAAATACAAAGCAAGAGTGCTGCTACATGTTCAGTTTCTTTCCTCCTCTATAGGTGACAAGGCAAGCCTAAGGTATTCCCAGTTTACGAGCATTGAGTAAACAGAGAAAGATTTAGGTCATGTAGGGCTTCTAAAATTCCAACTCTTCTTTGATAGCACTTGGCTTGTGTGAGTCCCCAACAAGTCAAACACAAGGCCATATGAGACACTTCTCAGCCAGAGACATCAGGCAAAGCAAAATTTATATAATTCATTGAAGGCTTCAATGAAGCAACCAACTGCAGTGAAATATAAATGAATTTAACCAATGAAAGTAGCATGAATATTACATACGGATACAATTGATACATTAACTTTTTCATTTTTTCCATGAGAGGTTCCGTACATTTAACTTTGGTTAGACTCTTACAGTAAAGGATGAAATATAAGAATCCAAACCAAAAGAACACCAGAATTACAAGATCTACATCACCGCCATTAATGGTTATTCTTGGTCCAAAATGACTTCTTAGTAGACATAGAGTCAATAGGCGTACTCAATATGCAAATACAACATCACCGAGTTAGCTACTACAGTTGTCCTTCGAAAATTAAAACACTCACACTCATGTACACAGAAGAAAATTACTAAATAGCGTCACCGAATAAAAATGCAATATGCATGATTTACAAAGGTGGCGAAACTTTTATCATGCGTCTATCTTGTTAGCGGTTGGTGAACAAAGAGACCATAAATATTTCAACACGCATTGACAAACTACGAAACTTAAATTTCAAACCAAAAAGTGATCAATGTTGCAAGTAATAACACTGTACGAGGAATGAACCAAAGCCACTATCTTTCATACTAAAGCTTGCATTAGCTAAGCACAGAAATAACCCAGGATGCCATAATAATTCAAAATTCCAAGGTTCGCAAAACAGCATTGAAAAAACCACAAAAGCAAGGCGAACCTATCAAAGCAAATTATCAAATTAACATAAATTTGAACCAAAAAAGGAAAAAGAAACAAATGGAAGGGGGAAAAAGTACCAAGGGCTCGAAGCATCTTCAAATCAAATTGATTGGCTAGTTGAACATGCCCAAATTCACTTGCGCGTTTCATGGCTACCGTCTTTAAGATAATCAACAAATTCTACATATTGAATTCAGATTTATTTCGATTAAACACTCAATTTCTTTACAGATTTCATTTAGAGAGAGAGAGAGAGAGAGAGAGAATACCAGCTCGGATTCAGAAAGGGAACAAAGCCAACTGACATCTTCAATGCTATTATTTCCTAAAATTTCTTCTTCTTCTTCTTCTTCCTTACCCATATATAAACGCAACGAATATATATATATATATATATATATATATTTGTTTTAAATAACAATCTGCCCAGTATTTTGGAAAAGCTCGGCAAACGTTTTGGCTCTTAACAGAAAGCGTTAAAACCTCTGCAGAGTCGAAGCAAGAATTGAAGAAGGCGGTTTAGGGTTTTCCAGATCTTAATATTTTGGGCCCCAAATAGGTTAGCCTGCAGGTTTGGGCTAGGAGCCCAATAAATTTTAATTGGATCTCCCAATTGCATTTGTATTTGTACTTACTAGCTATCCCGACTCTCGTCCGTGCAGAATATAATACATGTTCAACACAACACAATTTTTAAAACTTTTTTCGTATGTTCGGGGATATGTTTAAATTCGTGCCAGATATAAACACGAATAACATAAATTACTAGGAATTTCTTAATATAATTTTTTTTTCTAATTAAGCAAATTAATGAGTTGAGTATGAATTTTTTTTTAAATAAAATTGAAGACTTTATTAAAAATTCTTGAGCCTGTTTACTGTTATTCCGTTAATAAGGTAGGATAATCACTAGATAAAACTTTCTTTTTTGGGGGTAGGAAAACCTATGTTTGTCTTAATAAATAATATTATGTACAAAAATTGGCAAAAGTAATGATCAAATGGTCAAAAATTATTTATATGAATATTTTTTGGTAATTTGATGTTATTTATTATAGTATATAAAGTAATAGAAAATTACAATCATGCCCAGACTCGGCCATTGAATGGGTAAGTTGCATAGTGTTCGTTTACTAATGGAAAGAAAAATGGCAAGGGCAGAAGATTGTGTATTCTAAGTTTGAATGAATTAAAGAATAAGGAAGCTTGATAATTGTACCTCTAAATTAAAATGCGGAAGGAAAAGGGTCTGCTAGTTATTCACCTATAAATGGGCCGTTTGTCACGTATCTATAAATTGTCAATTTCTTTTGATGCAAGTGTAGATTGGAATGACAGAACTTTCGCATCAACTCTCGCTGAAAAACCAATATGAGTTGAACTCTGGGACTTCTTTTGCTCACTTAGCCACATTTGATTATCGGTCGCATCATCCTTCTTCAAGCAGTGCTTCATTTCTTGGATGATATGATCATCCATGGGGTAAAATGATCTTTGAACCACAATGTGTATGAAGTAAGGTAGCAGAGAAACGACGAGGACGAGCATGGTGATCATCCAGTATAAGGGTGCCGGTCCGATGCCTTCAATGAAGACATGAAAGGCTTTTCCGGATAACTGTGGGGGCAATGCACCATAGAGTACCAAGAAAATGTACCATAGCAGGATGCTGCCCCATATGGAGAGATGTTGGATCCAAGTAAAATGGCTGGTAATTAGTGCAATTTGACAGTTGACAGTCCAGATTATGCAGGTGTATGTTATAGCACCGATCGAATTGATATCCGCAACGAATCCATTGCGTCGCATTGCAGTAGGGGAGAGTATGTAAATGTTTGCCAGGAAGATGACTAGAGAACTAACCACCCCATTTAATATCCACCCTATAATGCGGCTCCAGTTGAAGTGTACATTCCTGGGCCCTTGCTGATAAAGTGCTGGAAACTGTTCATTTCAGAAGAAACAGAAAAGGGCTAAACAAAGTTTTGGTTTTGGCAGAAACCAAGGAAAATCTGTCAATGTTTCGGAGATAAAGCTGTTTATGCGGTTGTATTTTAGTTACTTTACCTGCAAGCAAACGTCTGATGAAACATTCTGCTCGAGGACTCCTAATGCTATGACAGGCAAGGATGTTAACATCACATTGAACATTGTCATGTACCAGTCATCATACAGGACCTCCCCAGAGAAACTTGTGTATAGTTCATAGTAGAACAGAGTGAGGCCAAATGCAACATTCTTGTAGACGAAGTATAGAACCTATATATAACAAGTCACCAAGAGATGAAGATAAATTAAGTCTTGAAATTAACAAACAAAATAATGATATATGTATATACATTCGTTGAAATTTAATAGAAAGTAAAGATTTTACCATCTTTGATATTCTGTGATAACACCAATGCCCATGAACTATAAGTAATCTCTCCAAGAATCGAAATTGAGGTAGTGAGAAGTCACTAGCCATGACTGCCTGAAAGTGATCATCCGTGAAAAAAAGACTTTTTTAGCGTATATTGTCCTTAAGGAACACATTTTACAGATTTTTTGTTCACTAATCAAAGTTCATGACAGAGAACACCAACCTATTGATCAAAATGAGCTACGAAAAATTTACCTGCATTCCTTCCATGCCACTGATCCCAACTCCAATATCAGCTTCTTGAATCATACCAACATCATTTGCCCCATCCCCGATTGCAAGAGTTGTTCTGCCAGTGTATTCCTTTACCGACCTAGTGATCTGAAATTGCCAGGTTTAAGCTCTAATTAATGAATAATTGGAAAGTGAAAACACAAATCAATATTCATATAAGGATGAATATTTTATACCAGTGCTTTCTGTTTTGGGGACACTCGGCAGCATATGACAGAAGAACAATTAACAGCCAATTTTAAGAACTCATCCTTCACATCGCCTCTCAAAGCAATTTCAAGAGCTTTGCCATCTATAACTAGAGCAAATGCAGCCTCTTTGTTTCTTTGTTCACTCATCATATTGTATGAACTTTTAATTTGGTGCAAAATATCTTCTTTCATAGCCTGCAAAGCTAGAAAAGGAAGTCCTGTTATTACCAACTCAACTTTTGACCAATTCAGAATGATAATGTATTCGATATCTCTTGGATGAAGCCTCTGAAAAGTGTCATTCTAATACTCATATAGGG
This sequence comes from Adansonia grandidieri, assembly GCA_038382065.1. Lineage (NCBI taxonomy): Eukaryota > Viridiplantae > Streptophyta > Magnoliopsida > Malvales > Malvaceae > Adansonia > Adansonia grandidieri. The sequence goes on from JBBYHK010000003.1 coordinate 6,172,925, forward strand.
TGTACTTTGTAGTAGTGAAGAGAGAGGCATGTGTCTAACACAGATACACTCAATTCTTTTTTTTAAAAAAATTTTATATATTTGGAAGATCGTACCTCATAGTATCCTTTTCGAAGATGAAGAATCGAAGTAACATAGAGGGAAAGTATCCATGTTCTTTTCTCTCTTTTCAAAACTAATATGGATGGGTGATCACAAGCAAGCATACGGCATAGATAATGCCTTTTTCAAGTTAACTTTTACCTTTATTTGGTTATTAGACTCAGCTTCTTTGCTCAAACTCAAATGAAATTGTTTCATATCCTGACGGAGTAAGCTGCAGGCAAATCTGCCAAATTGGAAAATACAATAGCAAATAGATAGTACAGACAAAGGTTAAAAACAAAAACAACAAAAAAACCTATGAAAATTCAATTTGATAAGATACTTTCTCTACCTTCCTATCCCCCCCCCCAAAAAAAAAAAATTTATAAATCAAAAGAATGGAGAAATATATGGAATTATGATATAAGCCTCACCCTATATTTATGGCCGTCTCCCTCTTGTCACCAGTAAGTAGCCATATTTTCAACCCTGCTTGGGCAAGTTTATCAATGCACTCCGGAACCTATTATGTGCATAAATCGAATGAGCAGCTGATTGTTGGAAAAATAATGTTGAAATTATGCAAACACAATGTTTGAGCCTCATAGAAGTCTCTCTGGTAGATCAACTAGCAAATGCAACAAGTAGAGACAGCCACAAGTGAGAATACTCAAATTTTTCTAAGTTTTTCGACATATTCAAAGGATTATACCCTCTGCACATGTCTGACTATGTATTGGGCATGGTATTTATAGAGAAAGGAAGAGTCTGCATACGCATGAAAACTAAAAAAACACAGAAATAGTGACAAAAGAGGGAGATTAAACTAACCCCTTTTTGTAACTTGTCTTCAACAGCTGCAACCCCCAATAAGATTAAATCCTTTTCTATCATTTCCGATGCTTTCTCTAATAATTCTTCTCTTTCAGGACCAATTGTGGTTTTTGCTTGTGTAAATATTGTGTTCCAACTTTCATACTCGGCTGCCTCAATTATTCTGTAAGCGAATGCTAGAGTTCGAAAACCATCTTCCGCATAGTTTGAAAGGTGCAAAGTTGTTGCTTGCTCATAAGTCTTCCCATTACTAGCTAGTCTATCGAAGATTATGCTGAAAATCGAATTCGAAAACATATGAGAAAAGAGATGCCGCCTTCAATGGAGCGATCCCAATGTTACGAAAATTCAATTATTAAAGCTAATCAACAAAATATAGAAAGAAGATAATATGTCATTTAACTTAATTGCTATTCACTGGTCTTCTTTATTTAAAGTTGCTTTTACATCAGATTTGTTCTTGGAGTGGCATAAAAAATTCAACCGGTGATTTTTTTAAAATAGTGAATTACAGCGAATCAAATCGAGCCACGTTTGAAGTAACTGAAGCTATGTTACTCGGACTCTTCTTTTTTTTTTTAAGTACTCATGTACAACACATTTAAGGACCCTTTAAAAAATTGAACATATTGGTGTTGAACTCATAGTCATACCTGACACTCACATTCAAGCTTGAGTATCATACAACTGAAGTGTGAGGTATACCTGTCTGCACCTTTGCAAAGTAGAAAAATTTGACCATCTTCATTGCTTACTATCACAGACATCCTTTTACGTGAACTGCTGAACTCCAACAGGTTTAGTAGCTTGTACTCCCTGGACATGAGCTTGATATCATATTTAGGCATCAAAATTTGAAGGAAAATTTTTGGGTAAATGTTGAACAAGAAAACAGAAAGTTACCTCTCCACCTCGTTCATGGAGGAAGGATCAAACTCCTTAAGAACCATCAATGATTGGGTTCTTCTACAAAATTGGAACCCCAACTCTTGCGAGGCAATCAAGAAAGCTACTTCTTCCGGTGATTCTGCTTCATAACTTAGCTTATTGATTTTATCTTCTTCGACGGGTATGCCCGTATGACACAAAGCCATGACTCTAAAAAACATCGTAATATCCAGTAAGTTGGATCTATGGATCCAATTCTTGTTCATAAGCCTGTCATCTCTAAAGTTGAAACCCTTGATGACGGGTTCCTCAGTTTTTGAAAGTCTTGAATTGTCTTTTTTTGTATGATTATTCTGAACTTCTCGGCATCCAAGAACAGCCTTTTGAGCACTGAAATCAGATACTGAGAACTCAAATATTTCGTGGCTTTGGCTTATTCTATCGGTCTCATCGTCGACACTGAACTGGCGTAGCTCAAAATCAGCATTCATTCTCTTTGATGCAGCAAGTTCAACTTCAGTTATATCACCCCCATAGGAAATTCCCGCAATCGAGCATTTCCTGAACTCCATTTGATTACATGTCAAAGTCCCAGTTTTATCCGACAGTATCATTTCTACTTGGCCAAGTTCTTCGTTTAAATTCGAAGTCCGGGCTTGAACTGACTTGCATGTTACTTCATCATACATTTCTATATCCTTATTAATAAGCATTGCTTGTAAAACTTTAACAACTTCAATGGAGACGTACAAAGAAATGGGGATCAAGTAGCCATACAATATGAGGGCCCGTATGAACTGCAAAATAGCTGATTTTACCGGCTTTGATGGATTGAAGAAGCTATCTTTATCATCTGACAACTGAAGGTACCACCAATCAACCATGTCGTGCCTCAAAAGCAGTGAAGATCCAATGGAGGAAGCCAAGGAAACCAAGAGAAGCAATGAGAAAAGAAGGTAGATAATGTGATCCATTTTTCGCTCTACCCGGCTACGTTTAGACGGCGACCTTGTGGAGTTCTTTACTGCTTTTGTATCATGTCCACTAAAGATCACGGCCCCATAGACGTAATCAGTGTTTCTGAGCTTCGACTCTCGTAGAAGCAATTGTGTAGGGCTTAAAGGATATGATTTTTTCTCAAACTCCAAGTTTCCGACAAAGGTGTAAAGATTGGGATTTGGATCCTCAGAATGGACGGTGGCCTTGAATTTCTTAAATTCTTCATCTTCATTCAAACAAAGGCTGGCTTCTAAGCATCTTTTGATTTTCAGATTCGTTTCTCCATCAAGGTTCATGGTCTCCACATAACAAACACCATCATCATAGCTGGAAGATAGTAAAAGAAGATCACTGGGAAAGTATTCATCTTTATGAACCTTAACGATATCTCCTACTCGAAGTTCTTTCCATAACTTATCTACAAATACTCCATTGCTCAGATGAGCCTTCACAGTCCGATTGTTTGCATCCAAATCCTGCAAACAGTTTCCAAACAACATGACGTTTTCAATCAGAACAAAAGATAAATATGTAATTTGCACCTAAAATATTAACTGTTAATCGTGGCAACATATATAGATAAAGATCACGAACAGGGAGCTTATCAGACCAGATAATTTCCAGAGAAACAAAACTGATGAAATCCATGATGGAGAAATCATTGAAAACTTTACATGTTGTACAATAGAACTCATTGGGAGAGCGGAATAAAAACAAATAAGGCCTAAAAAGAAGTGATGTAAGGCTAGAAGTTACCTGCAGAAATCTATGCCAATCTTCCACGGCCTCTTTAAGCATGCTGATTCCGACCACAAACACCAAAGGAGCTATCAAGGTTGCTCGTGAAAAAGGAGCCAAAGAAGCGAGTGACAGAACTGCTCCCAATAGGAAATAGAAATTGGCAACTCTTCTGAATTGCTCAAAAAGTGCTCTTGGAAGGAAAGTCAGAACGTTGTATTTGGTTGTGGATACATAGTTGGAAGGATACTTGTAAGGCTTGTGGAGGTGAGTTTCGTTGCAGAAAACCACCCTGGAAAATCCTGGCTGACCGATGAGCTCTTGAGCAGCAGCTGGTTCGGATGTCAAGGGTCGCAAGCATGCAAATGAATATAGTTTGCTCCATCTAATCTTCCCCTTCCTTCTCCTGGATGATGCAGCTGCCATCTTTACCAAGCTCACAACTTCCAGCTAGACGAAAAAGTCTATGGAAATCATATTAAGATTAACCAAAGTTCAGACTGATGCATGCTCTAATTGCCCCCAGATGTTTGTTGCTAATTCCACCTATAGATCCCTAGTCTTCAAAAAAAGAAACTATAGATTCCAACCATTGTCATTGTAGAGGTATATATCCAAGCAATAATTAGTAAAAAATAAAACAAAAGCTCATCGAAGTTTGTCTTTTCTTAGCCGTCCCCTTCTCTTATTTTTATGCTATAATGTTCAGTCATTGTAGTTTATGAAAGAGAGGGGCTTCCAATGCTGGGAGTTTGGACTTTCCTAGATCTAGCAGGCCTTCAATTAGCCGCATTTCACGGATTAATAAATTTTTTTTTTGATTATCCTCCTTCAACCCAAAACACCTCACCCTTTCTTTGAGCCAGATGTGCAAATCGACCTTGCCTTGTAGCTTACTTCAAGAATACCCAAAAGGTCAAAAGCAACTGAAATTTTTAATGAATCAATCAGAATTGCCTCTAGATTAGAGAATTGAACCTTGGGAAGCAAGTTTTATTTTATTCAAACCAAAAACACTGAGTCAACTTCATTAGGGTGTCCAAAGGGCATCTTAAAGTCCTCCAAACTACAAAGCCTACAAGATTGGCGTAATTATTGTTCAAACACGAAACGAACCAACATAAATAATTAGACTTCACCGTGTTCATCTGCCTCTAGATTCGAGTTTTCAAATTCGTAAAACAATACATTTCATGTGTTATTTTATTCTGTTTCTACGATGTCAACCAAACCTTTTTTTTTTGTCTTCAAGACTAAAATAATTCCTTGGAATCATCCGTGTATTATTATATTCAATATTCTTGCTTTCAGAACCTGGATTATATTAGCCTTGGTATCCCTTCAAAACTGTTAAATTATTAGTTACAAGTTAAGACTTAAAACCTATGTTGGTCCAAATTTTTATTTTTCTTGAAGTATTTGTACCCGACATGATGACACATATTTTCAAACATGAGCATAGGGATAAAACTCTTTAAGGATCCTCCAAGTACATAATAAAACATAAAAAAAATTAAATATACTTAAGTCAAATATATACTTATATTCAACACTCATATTTGAATTAAAGTAACAGCTTAAAACTCCATAGGTAAGTGACATATTAATACAAGTTGTGGCATACTAAACTGTGGGTCATGACATAGCCATGGAAGAAACTTACACCTTGGTTTAAGAAATTGAATCTTAATAGGCCTCAAAAGCTATAAAAACTACTTTAAATGACTGTTAACTTTTCAACATTTTAAACCAAAAAATGGGTGATAAAAACTAAAAATTAAGGATAAAATGTGTTTTTCTAGCAAACGTGAAGGCTGCGATTCTTAGAATGGAAGTGAGAAGCGGTCAAAGTTTCATCTTTTTTCATTAATTCATGGATATTTTATTATATCCAGGTTCATTTAATGCCGCTTTTGTCAAGGAACTATTAAAAAAACAAAGACATATTGCTTGGAGCTTGCCGAATTACCCAAACTAATCAACAATTAATTAAAGTGAACTGAGCCTTTGAGTTTAATGGTTGTATTAATCGATATCAAGTACCAATGCAACTAAAAACCTCCATAGGTAAACATCAAAGATACAAGGCAGCTTGCTGACTGAGTAGTCAAACCAGTTGATGGGGTCTAAACATAAATATCTGGAAGATTAATTCACAGGTTATTCTGACTTGCATTGCGATATCTATAAAAGCGAATAGAGCAATGTGCCAACTGGGTAAGGGCCGGCTACTACGAAGCATCCGAATGCCGTCAGCAATAAGAAACTATACAATGAATTTTCTTAGCAACTCTTGGACTTGAGCTATAAAGCTCATCTGGTATGCCGGATGCATTGGAAAAATGTCTTTGTCATACTGACATGAATTCTCAAATAAGATAAAAAAAATATGGGTTATACTTTACAGAGTAAATCTTCTGTAGTAGTTGATTGTAATTGTTTAATAATAATAATAACTTTCAATAGATTAAACAAATATATATTTTCCATCAGGATGCAGTAACCTCACGAGATATCCATAGAGAATTTATTAGTAAAACCCATAAATAATATGTTAATCTTGATAAATTCACCAATCTAATCCATAAATAAAATTTAAGAAAATATCGTCTTTAAGTATGAGATTTCGATGTTTTTACATATTACGAGTAATGTAAGAGACATCTCTATTGTTCTCCTGGGAATCTTTAGAATTACCAGCTTAACTTTCAATTTGCTTCTGACCTCAATGCCAGAAAATAATCCTTGTTTACTAGAGTTTAGCAGGCAACAAATGATGTTTTAGTTGCAGGGAGGCAGCACCTCCATTAACCATAATATATCCCTTTAGGAACTTTAAATAAGGTAGTAGCATAATAACTATATCTTCTATAGCTTTAGCAGCAATTTTCTGCCACCAAAAAAAAAAATACATATATGTTAAGCTCCTTCATCAAACGCATTAAGCAAGAACAATCAGAAAGTGCCTTTTATATGATTCTACAAGATTGTAAGAGGTTATTCTAGCTCCCCAAGATCTGGTTTGACATTGAAGGAAGGTACTTTATCCATAAATTCCCATGAGATGACCCAGGAATGGTGTCATTTCCAAATTCAGAGCAAACAATCTTGGGGCCATCATAATGAATGATCACACTCTTTTCACCTTCAGTGATGTCTGGTGATGCTGATTCCTTCACCAACCATGAATTTGGAAGCTTCAGATATCTGTTGTAGAGTGCTAATGCCATTGCAGGATTTGTTTTATTGGTCCTGCATAATATATAAATGCACACAAAAGATTAGAAGTAATCATCCTCTGGAGATGAATATAAAATAGTACATATTTTACGAAGAATATTACGGCAGTTTGCCATATTTCATCAGTATTATCGAGAGGATGGGAATAACAAGAAACCTGTCACTCCAATTCAGAACTTTACTCCACCATAAGACAGCCTCCAAAAGCTCCTCCAATTTCCTTGCATTAATCAAAAGCAAACTCAAGTCAGGCATGCACGCATCCTTCACATATGGTGCCACAGATATCCATGGCTTTGAGGCCGATCTTTGAATAGCATCCAAAACATCCGAATTCACATAGCTGTTCAGCCTTTCAGAGCAATCCTCAGCAGCTGCAACGGCATGGGTGCTTAGGTCAATTCCAGTTAGTTCTTCCACCCTTCCCTGCAATGAAAACCCAAGTCTAGAAAAATTTACAAATACCAAGAAATGTCATCCCCAAGTGATAAAATAGCGCAATGATGCTGATCTTGTGAGTGATTTTTTCACTTAAATTTTATTGTGTTCAAGTTCGACCGCTAATACCATTAGATGACATAAATTAATTGACTACCAAACCCTGTAAATATGTAAGTTGCCATCAGGGGTAAGTTAAGCCCCGAACAACAAAATTATATATTATATTCGCAAAGGTAAATTATATAGGAAAGAAGAAACCAACCATCAAAATTAGATTGGGTGAAGCATATATGAATCTTCTTAGCGACTGGTGGACACTTGGTATAACGAAAGGTGCTATTTCCTCAAAATTGAGACGCTCATATTCTGCTTCAGAAGAAGCCTTCTTAATTATTTCTTTCACTTCCTCTTGTCTACATATTTTGACAATAACATCAATAAGAATCAAGAGATGAACTCTTCAAGTATGAAATTAAAATAATAATAATAATAATAAAATATCTTACCCATGAAGTTCAAGATTTGAATGTGGAAATAATACTTTCAACTTATAAAAGGAAACTTTGTCTTTGTTCCCTTGAGGTGTAAAGAAATGAAAGTGAATCAACTCTGGACATCTGGATATTTAGGAAAGCACACGCACAAAAAAAAAAAAAAAAACGAGTAAGAAAAAGCAAAAAAGCCAGCAATTTAAGAGGTTTTGCATCAAAATATTTAGATCAATCTTGAAGTCAAATCTTCAACATTGTTCTTAGGATCATTTAAATGGCCAATAAAATTTGCACCCAAAAAAAGAAAAAAGCACGAGAGTGAAAACAGAGCAAGTTTGATATATAAATGGTACCTTGAACTTGCAAGAGTTGAGTAGGCAAGGACTGCCAGCACTTTAAGGTCCAAACATTTCATCCATGAAACGATGTGTATCAACCCGTCCTCTTCATCAATGGCGAGTTTCACGGTGGGAGAAGAAGAAGAAGAATGGGAGTTAAAAGGGGCCCAGTTTCTGAGAGGGTCGGAAGGGTCACGGAAATGGGAAGCCGGTAAGAATTGGAGGAGTCCGAGAAATATGATGAGCCCAAAGGCGAGAAAGTGAATGATGGGTTTTGGACTCGGATCCTGATTAAGGTCCGGATGGATGGCTCCAGGATTCTTGGGATTTTCAGTGGGTTGAGTTGGTCTCCTGTTGTTAATGGCAGAAGATCTCCGTGACATGTACGAGGAAGACATTGACTTCGGAAATCCCCGACAAACTTGGTTTCGTTGTATTTCTTCTGAGTTACTCTAACTGGGTCGTGAGTTCACGTACTGACATGAGACTTTTTTTTTGCCTACTATGTCTAATATTTAATATATAAAAAATTAATATTTTAATTGGGCTACCCCATTGCAAGCTCTAGAAAGAATTACTAAGGGTCGACGCAAGCTTAAATGGGCTTAATATTTTGGACTCATACCCTTCTAAAATAGAGGTGGCGGTGTTGGGCTTTGTTTCGGCCCGAGATAGAACCGGTTCAAACTTTAAAGTAATGAGCCCTTTTTCCTTTCTCTTCCAGCGTTTCAACTCTCGCCGACTGAGCGGCCGCTGCCACCCTTTTCTTCCTGAACTTCGGCTATTAGAAACCTCAAAAAAAAAAAAAAAATCCCCTCGATTAGCAGCGCCCAAACATCTTAGCTCAATTCGAGAGAAAATATGTAAGCTTTCTTTTTTTTGTTTTATTATTTTCCAGTTAAGTGCTAAAGTGCTGAAGCGTATTCACAATTTGACGATTTTGGTTTTGAATTCTGTTTTTGAAGGTCAAGAATATGTGTGAAAAATCTGCCGAAACATGTGGCGGAAGATCGGTTAAGAGAATTTTTTTCTCAGAAAGGAGAAATTACCGATGCCAAGCTTATGCGCACCAAGTAAGTAACTATAAGTTCATTTTTTTCTCTTCCTTTATTTAACCATTTTTATATAAAATTTTATAGCTAATTGCTTCTTAATGATTTAATACTTTTATCAGAGATGGAAAGAGTAGACAATTTGCATTTATTGGGTACCGTACGGAAAAAGAAGCTGAGGAAGCTATCAAATACTTTAACAAGTCTTATCTTGATACTTCTAGAATCATATGCGAGGTACGCCCCTGTTTCTTTTATAAAAAAAAAAATTCAAAGGGTTTTCCATAATTAATTGATGTTGTTGTATGTAGCCAAAGAAAGAAATATGATATGAATATTGCAAACTGAATGTATTTTGAAATGTATAAGAAGAAATAAATGTTATTTTGCTTTCTTTCAGATTGCGCGGAAAGTTGGGGACCCCAATACTCCTCGTCCATGGAGTCGGTATTCTTCGAAGAAACAGGAAAATTTGACTGACACTGGAAAAAACACAGCTGGGGCTAAAAGTTCTACCGGAATGGATTTTAAAGGAGGGAAAAAAGATCTTGAAAATGGTGAGAATGATGACCCGCAGCTTCAAGAGTTTCTTCAGCTTATGCAGCCAAGGGTTAAGTCAAAAATGTGGGCAAATGACATTGTACTCGATACTCCGGTAAATCAGAATAGCAAAGTTACCGAGAAAAAAGGTATAGCTGAGAAGGAAGGCAGACAGACATCTGCTTCAGGGGATGTTGACACCAATGAAACCAACATTGCATTGGATGAAAATGAAACCAAAGCATCAGACAATGTTGCTCGTGATGAGGTCATTTCAGATATGGATTATTTCAAGAGTAGAGTGAAGAAAGATTGGTCAGATTCAGAAAGTGATGACACTGAGGAAAATGATGATGGTGATCAAAAGGGGAAACACGGTTCCCTCTGTGAGAATGTTATCCAGGATCAGATTCAAGAGGGTTCATCCAAAGGTCTTGATGGTGAAGTTCTTGATCCAGGCAACCCATCTTCTGGCTTGAAAGATGATAGAGATGAAGTCCTTGGGAGTGGTCGACTTTTTGTTCGTAACCTGCCGTACACAGCAACGTATATTTTTGCAGACACACTGTTCTTTGCTTTTATCTTTTTCATCTTTTGATTGTTGTTATGGGCATTTCATAGTAATATATTTCTCCTCTCTTGATTTTCATCTAACAGTGAAGACGAGTTGACGGAATTCTTTAGCAAATTTGGGGAGGTCTCACAAGTCCATCTTGTTATTGATAAAGAAACTAAGCGTTCCAAGGGAATTGCATACGTTCTTTACAAGGTTCCAGAATATGCAGTCAGGTATTATTTATTAATTTGTCTTAGTGGTGGTTTTGACACTTTAAAATTTGGCAAAGATTGATTTGAAGGTGTGTTAGTACATACATGCTGAAACCAGAAGGAATACATTTTCTAGTGCAGCTGGTAGTTGCTATAGATTTCTGGTTGTCACCCTTGCATTCAAGGCTTGCATAACGGTAATGGTAGTTTTCTGGGGCACATCATTTTTTTTCCCTTTTTTAAGGCTTACCATGCATTAACTAGTACAACTTTCAAAAATCCTATATTTCTACTCCTATTTGTTTATTATATATTATAAGATCCATTTTGTTTCTTCATCTGCAAAAGATTAAATGAAAGCTGATCCCTTTGGGTCCTTTAATTCTTAACCTCTTATCTTTGCTTTTGTTCTCTGATTTCACTATTAGAAAAACAAAGCTGGTCATTCAGTCTTTTCTGTTTTTACATATGTTAGGGACATATTCATGCTTTGAAACTTTTTATAATATCCCTATGAGCTTCTGGATCTTATTGCCTGATTAATTTTTCAGGGCTTTAGAAGAAGTGGACAATTCAATTTTTCAGGGCAGATTATTGCATGTTATGCCAGCAAAACTAAAAAAACAAGCAGGCAAACAAGAGTAAGCAGCATTGATTATAATCAGTCTCTGTAGGCTTATAGGTTTTAAACGATCATAGCTTCCCGTATATTATGGTCATCAATCCAATATTCCTTTCTCTTAGGATCAACGATTCAGCAAACCAAAATTCAAAAAGTTTCAAGCAAAAGAGGGAGGAAGAAAGGAAGGCATCTGAAGCTAGTGGGGACACAAGAGCATGGAATAGTCTATTCATGCGCCCCGATACTGTATGTTTTATTGAATATATCACAGACTCTTTTTTTCATTTTTAGCAAAATTAATACTTGGTAGTTTCCATATATTAACTGAATTTAAAGGATGTCCTAGATTTTTCCCATTGATCGCAAGAATTGTTTTGTCATTCCTGGGAGATCTTTACTGATCTTGAACTGCATTTCAGAAAACCTTTGTTTAATTGGCTTAACTATGTTGAAATCTTACAAAGGGATATGAAATTCTTCTACTGAACTAACAATCTCATTTTGTCTTGTCTTGTTTTTGCCACTGATAATAGTAGTCTTACATCTTTGGCTATGTTTATCCTAAAGTGCTTTTATTTGTAATTTATATTGTTATTGTGTCATTGACCTCCCTTTCATCTGTATTTTCATATGTTAATAGGTTGTTGAAAACATTGCTAGGAAATATGGTGCGAGTAAGAGTGAGTTACTTGATCGAGAAGCAGATGATCTAGCTGTGCGTATTGCTTTGGGGGAAACTCAAGTGATTTCAGAGACAAAAAAAGCCCTTGCAAATGCTGGAGTAAATATCTCTTCTTTGGAGGAACTTGCTTCAGGTAAAACAGATGGCATGAAAAGGAGCAATCATGTTCTGTTAGTCAAGAACTTGCCATACGGTTCGTCGGATGGTGAACTAGCCAAGATGTTTGGAAAATTTGGGAATTTAGACAAGGTCATTCTCCCTCCAACAAAAACATTGGCCCTGGTATGCATTTATGTTCTAATTATAATTTTTATATAGATTTATGGTTTAGGGTTCTGCTTAGAACTTTCTATGATCTTTCTTGGAGTGATAGTTGGGTGCTTTTCTTTTTTCTCATTTTAGATTTATGTTGTGGAAACATTTATGCTGTAATGAGCTGGCAAACTTGATTTTAGGATAACCAGCTGTTGAGAGGTGTATGACTGTTCTTTTCTTTACTGATGATTTTGGTGCTTGGCATTTCAGGTTGTTTTCCTAGAACCATCTGAAGCTCGTGCAGCATTTAAGGGTTTAGCATACAAACGTTATAAGTGAGATTTTCCCCACTTTTTTAGACATTAGTTAATCTCTTAACAACAATTCAGAAAAAAAAAAATATTATTTGTTTATTTTTCTTTGGAGAAATATTAGTTAAGTTTCAAATTATCTCCAGATATATACCATGTGTTTGAATTCAGTTGTACTTGATTAAACTTGGTGGTTGTTAACCTCAACTGTTTCATTCTGAATGACTTCATATACATACTTGTTAGGCACTGTAGTGGCTTATATTTTGAACCTTTGTAAGCTGGAATTGTTATTCATGGAAACTGAAACTTGTTTTCCTTCATTAATATAGGGATGCTCCTTTGTACTTGGAGTGGGCTCCTGACAATGTTCTTAATAAGAGTTCAGTGTCTGAGGGCGACAAAAAGAATAATGCTGCTGTTGGTGAACATGATGTTAAGAGGGCAATTCTGGAGCAACATGTGGAAGGAATATCAGATGCAGAGATTGATCCTGACAGAATTGAGGTTCAGCATATGATATGAGTTTCTTTCTTTCCTTTTGCCTCTTCTCTTTCTTTGATGCTATGAATTATTTGCTTTGATTACTTATCATTGCTTTGCTATTTCAGTCACGATCTCTGTTTGTCAAGAACCTTAATTTCAAGACTTCTGAAGGGAGCTTGTGGAATCATTTCACTGAACTTGTAAAGGAAGGAAGAATACAGAGCATCAGGGTAATTATTTGGGCATTCTGAACCTTGTTTACATCGCAATCAATCTTGTCCTTCTGAACCTTATGAGTTTGTCATGTCCTTTGGCAGGTAAAAAAGCACTTGAAGAATGGCAAGCAAGTATCGATGGGTTATGGTTTTATTGAGTTCGATTCGGTAGAGACGGCGACAAATGTTTGCAGAGACTTACAGGTAATTACAATTAAGATCAGCAAGCTTAAAAAACATATTTTCAACAATTTGAGGTGCAGCTTTTTGATATCTTTCTCTCTTTTAGGGAACTGTTTTGGATGGGCATGCCCTTATCTTGCAACTTTGTCATGCCAAAAGAGAAGAACAAGCCGTGAAAAATGTTGAGAAGGATAAAAGTTTAACAAAGCTGCTTGTAAGAAATGTAGCTTTCGAAGCGACCGAAAAAGATCTGAGACAGTTATTTAGCCCGTTTGGCCAGGTATTTTTTATTTATTTATTTATAACATAACTAAAATTTCATTACATTTTTTATAACTTAGTGCTGCATTAGTTTTTGAGTTAACTGTATAGACCAATAGGCTAGAGTATGTACTATTTTGCTTATGGGAATTATTGAAGCAGTGAAATGTGGACTTCCTTTTGGAACCTCGCATAATAAAGAACCTAAAAAAAAAAAAAAAGTTGATGAGCTTGATTTGGTCACAACTTGAAGCAGCTTTATGTTGATATTTTTTAACCAAATTTGCCATTAATGTTGTTTGCTAGAAACGAGAAAGTTCTCACGTTTCTTTGGTTGACCCCAGTTTTCCTTCTGGCTGTTTATTAGATCAAGAGCTTAAGGTTACCAATGAAGTTTGGAAACCATAGAGGGTTTGCATTTGTGGAGTTCGTTACAAAGCAAGAAGCTCAAAATGCACTTCAAGCGCTTTCGAGCACCCATCTGTATGGTCGTCATCTGGTAAGACATGTCCCCAGCTTCAACAATTTTCGATATCCTCTTTTCAGGAACAGCAACATAATTGCTGTCTATGATCTTTTTAGGTGCTAGAAAGAGCAAAAGAAGGTGAGAGTTTAGAAGAGTTACGGGCCCGAACAGCTGCTCAATTCACTGATGAACAAAATGGGTTACAAAATCCGACTAGATTATCGAAGAAGAGGAAGAACATGGGAACTTTGGATGATGGCAGAAACAAGTTTGAAAAGTTCTCAGATTAGCACTTTCAAATGAAAAATATAGTGATGCAGTGGGGGTAGTCAATTTTTGTTGCCTTCTATTTTATGTCATGCTCTCTTCATTTTTAGCTGTTAGAAGCAAGCATCAATTTTGTAGGCCTCTTTTGATCCTTTCTTTTTTCTTTTTATCAATCTTTAATTGGAAAGTGAATGAGCAAAGTGTAAAACGTATATTATAGATACTTACACCTAGTTTTACTTTAACCAGAAAACATATGCTTTCAACATAAAGTTGTTTGGTTCATGGTGCGGTTCGACAGTTCTGTTCATAGATCCAGTTTGAGAGTTCGGCTCTTGGGTCCGGCTGGAGGGATTTGGTTCATGAGTTTGGTTCGAGGGGTTCAGTTCAAAATTTATTAAATGTATTTATGTTAATTGTGCTCAGATGTGTGGTGATGTTTATTACCTAGTTTTGTTATTTATTAAACGTATTATATTTTCATCTCGCATTTAAATTTATCAAAGTCTAACACGGGTATCAATTGTTAACCAAATTACTAATTTCCTTTCTATGCAACCTAAAGATTCCTTGATGTGAGGTAAAATGGAACTGGTAAAAAAAAAAAAGGAATTAATCTTTATGAAACTTTATTTACTTTATCTGATGGAGGAATTACTTATTAATCTTTTTTATTTAAAGTACTGGGTGTACAATGTTCCAAATCAAATTTTCTGTTTTCATTCCTATTTAGGGCTTAGCAAGCTTTTACGTAAAACCCAAATCCGAGTAAACAAATTTCATGGGTCGGGTTATCATATAGGGCCGGAGCCCAAACTTTGCTATGGGAAAAAAAGACGAAGACAAGGGTGTAATGGTAAATTAAATTGAGAAACGGGACACTGATGACCAAACAAAAGCAGTAAGGGGCAGTGACGAGCTCTTTAGCAGTCAGTGGCTCTCTCTCTAAAAACCAATAGCAAATTCCCAACATGGAGACCGCTTCTTGTTCAATCCTTTATACTCTCGGCTTTTCAAACAGCACCGTATCCGCAAGTATTAACAACAACAATAACAACAATCTTTGTCCGCTTACTAAAAGCAATCTTTGTTTGCTTCCGTCATTTTACTCTACTTTCCCAAGAAACTTTAACTTCCATGGAAAAAACCTGCAATTCAATGGCTTTACTGCTTTCAGCTCACCATCTACTACCCAAAACCAAAACCCATCTCAGGAATTGGCTATTCTTCTCGAAGTTGATGGGTAATTCATTTTTAGGACTAACTTTTGGTTTTAAGACTTTTTTTTCTCTCATTGTGTTACGTTTCCTGCTCTGGGTTTTGCCCTTTTTTATTTTCAAATCAGTTATTCATTAGATCAAATGGGTATTCTTTATTTTATCATCTTTAATGTACACTATAAATTTGGATTGTTTCAGGGTCCTTATGGATGCGTATCGTTTGGGTAATCGCCAAGCCTTCAATTTAGGTGCGGCAGATGAAGTGATCATATGTCTATTGCGCAAAAGGATCTAAAGTTAATACTTCAATGATTAAGCTGCATGATTAGTTGCAAATCATTTGTTTGTTAATTAATTTACTGTTTTTTGTTCTAAAAACTTCAGCATTTCAAAAGCTCGGGCTTGACTGTGCAAACTGGACTGAGCCTGTCTATGCGGATCTTGTAAGGTGAAATCTCAGCGAAGCTTGTCTTTTTATTGTGTGTTATCATCAAAACTAGTGCATTTTGATTATGCTATGAATCAACAGGTTCATCATCATTATGGTCACCCGAATGTTAGTTGATTGTGTTTTAAATAGTAGCATATAATGTTTGTCCTCTTTCCTTGGTCTTTATAATGGAAAAAATCATGATTTGTTAATATGAATCTTCTTGAAAAGCATTTTGTGATTACTTTTCCAGGAGAAGTGCTGGTAATGAAGAAAGGATGCTGGTTCTATATTTTAACCGGGTAAGTTCTTCTCGCTGAAAGCTTGAAGCATTAAATCCTAGAGGTTAACATTGTGCGTATGCATGTTATTACTTATTACATCAATTATCTGTCTCATAGTCTCCTGTACTTTGGCAGATTGGTTGGCCTACTTCATTGCCTACAAGTGAGAAGGAGCCATTTGTGAAAAACGTGTTGCGAGAGAAGGTAAGTTGAAATGTGATAAAGAAATGAAAAACCTTATCATGGATGTAATCCTCACTTCCTTTGTTATCCTTTTTTTTTTAATTTTCCTACTCAATCAGTAAAATGGCTCACCCTATTGCAGTTAAAGCCTTGAGTTGTTTTTTGTAATTTTATAAGCGTTGCTTACCATCATGTTTAGCTTTTGCTTATAGTATAGCATGGTAAACGAATGGATTATCATCTTGTTATTGGCAGAAAAATGCACTGGATGAACTGATGATGAAAAGTTTACCTTTACGACCTGGAGTTGAGGAGTAAGTTGCCATTCTTCGTGTTTTATTCATTTCTGAAAGTTACTTTTCCTCCTCAGCATCAACCCTTTTAATCCGGTTTTACCATGTGTATTGCAGTTTTATCGATGATGCATGCAACAAAGGAATACCTGTGATCGTCTTGACATCCTATAGTAAAAGTGGGGATAAAATTGCTAGGTCTGTTCTAATGATCATTTATGTTACCTAGACTCTTCCTTTGCTTGAAAGTACCTGTGTCTAACATTGTTTAACACATATTCGAACATGAGTATAAGAGTATGATCTTTCAAGTATATAGGAAAAATTAGAAAAAATTGAGTATACGTGTGTCAGACACATTCATATCCGAGAGTCACCCTGAGTCCAAGCAACATAGGTGATCACCAATGTTTATACTATATTATTTCTGGAAAATAAGGCCGTAATTCTGTTTGGATTCAAGTTTGCTGTTAGTCTTTCCCCCTCTCTTTGCCTTCTATTTTCTGTCCAGTTAAGAATGCTTCAGTTCATTATACATCAGTTAATTTGTTGACTGCATGAAAGCTTGCAAATGTTTCCCTTTTATTTATTTATTTATTTTTTAAATTAGATCAATAGTTGAAAAGCTTGGTCATGAAAGACTCTCAAAAATAAAAGTTGTCGGGAATGAGGAAGTAGAAAAGAGTTTATACGGTCAACTTGTTTTTGGTAAAGGAATGTCGTCTTCTTTGGATGAGCAACTAGCTAAGGAAGCAAGAAAAGCTGGTATATAATCTCAGTTCTTGTGTTTGGCTAAAAAAATGATATGCATTCTTTTGGTTCAGCTGGTTGGTATAAAATGGTTTTGTTCTTGTTTTCTCACCAGCTTCTGCTGAGAAACAAAGAATAGCTAAGGAGGTTGCTTCCATGCTGAAAGTGAGTGTTAACATTGATACCAGCTCCTCTGAAAGGTCAGGCATCTTCTTTTTGTTCTTTCCCTTTCTTTTTTTCTAACAGAGGCAGACAAAGCGAAAGGAAATTAGCAACTCATAATTTATGTAACCTTTGCTTTACCTGTTTGGAATAATTTCCGATGCTGTTGAGCAGTTAATTCTGTGCTCCATGATGGATTATAGCGTTTGCTTTTTCTGGCTATTTCTTGGTGATCTTGTTTATTCCTGGTATGCCCTAAATGCCAGATAATGATTTGATGGGAAAAATATTTGCGTGTTAAAGGGAGATATTAAGACTTAAAAGCAGGAATCACAGTTCTTCAAAAGCTAAAATAACTTTCTTGACAGAGTTTAAACCTAGTACTAGTCTACTGCAACAAGTCGATCTTACACTTGCAAACAGCCAGTCATGAACCACCACAATCACAGTATCATTTTCAAACATGGTTAGCAACTGTCAAGAATGTTGCTAGTCAATGTTGACCTTTGAGAAAGATATAAATATACCAAAATTAACATGATTTTTTAAGCTAGGGTAAATGAAAATGAGAAATTCATTGACTTATGAACAATAGTAGTTCATGTTGGATGTACCGAGTCACTCATTTGCCTGTAGCATTACCAACTTCAATCTGATATTGTGAATGTTATCCAGCTTGGAGAAGATTGTAGCTGCACTACGTGCAGGGGCAGAAATTGTTGGGTTACATGTGTACAATTGCATCCTTATTGCAGGAAGCAAATCTGGACTTGCTGCAGCTGAGCAGATAGGCATGCCCCGTGTTGTGCTGCGGAGCAGGTAAAGGCTTGCTTCTCTACCTTGTAAATTTTGTGGCGCAATTCATGCCTTTTTTTTTTTTTTTTCATGTGATGCGGCTCATTGCTTGTTTACTTTCTCTGTAGTTTTACATCTAGAGCAGAATTCCCTTCAGCCAATGCTATAATGGATGGGTTTGGAGGTGCAGATCTAACTATCTCTAAACTATGCCAAAAGCGATGGTCATGACTCAATGAAATGCAGTCCAGTGCTGTTTTTTGAATCAAGTGCCTGAACTGATTGATCAGTATTTCACGCAATCCAATTGAAAACTTTTGTAACATTATCACGTTCATTGGGCAAGCAGCTACAGGCTTAAAAGTTGTCATAAAATTTTTCCGAGATTTTGAATTATCTTCTTCAATTTTCACATGGATGGAGTGCTATAAACTGTTTAATCTCATTTAGCTGGCAACTTCAAGTTGAAATTCCTGTAGGCTTGGTCACTGCAATAAGAATGGTAAGAGTAAGTTTGCGGCGATTGGAGCTCATTGGGAAGAAAAATGGAATAAGCTGACATTCATTCACTTACCATAGAAGATAAGGATTTTTAGTAAAGGCCCACAGGCCTATAGCTCCCCGGAAACAGCTCAAGAGTAACAATGTAGCGGCCAATAAATTGATAGAAGAAGCAAAGGCAAGTAGCAAAATTCGAAAATACTTCATTAATTTAATTTATGAGAAAGTGTACAATATAAATTTCCTGAGAAACTTTGGTACTAAACTATTCTAACCTAAAACGCAGCCAAAACCCTGCATCCTTTATCACTTATTCTTTTTTGTCACATATGTAAAAGACTCTCCCTCGCACTCCCGATATTATATCCCCTTTTTTCATTCGGAAGAAGATTTTTAAGTTGCATGGGGAAGTAACTGAATCTATTGTGGTACACAGGAAGACTAGCTTTTATTAAGAAAGCTCGGCTTCTTGAACTTTTGTACTTCTTCTCTGCGTTAAATTAGGGCTCGAGTACTCGATACCACTGTCAGACACTGAAATGTTGGATGATACGGACGACTGTGGAATTGAGCCTGTTGGATTTGGCTGACTTTGATTCCTGAAACTCTGAAAAGTAAGCGATGATTGTTGCCTGGGGTTCTCAGGAGTTTGATGGCCTTGAGCCTCTTCAGCAAGCCGCCTGAGAAGATTCATGATAGTAGGAAGAAACTTTGACGAAATAGAGATTAGCCCAGCCAGCTGGAAAGAAGGCAAACAATGAATCTGATCAGTTTAAAACAAAGGTTCCTCTAATTTAGGCAAGGAAACTAGACAATAGTTCCTGATGATCTTCTGTCCCATCTTAAATGTACGTCTAGTTGAATAAATTTTTCAAAGAACAAAAGAAAACATGAAATGTTGAGGGCATAAACCCATAGTAAAACGTTTCAGCAGCAATTTGCTTTCATTACATGTGTATACTATAGTTCATGCTTTCATTTGCGAGCCGAAAAGCCAACGTAGAATTTTGAAGGAACAAATGTTACGTGCAACTTCACATTAGAAACAGTAAATCACAGGTCACAACTGTACGAACATTCGGCAAAAATAGATGCATTCTCTTTCATACTCACAGTGCCATGTTGAAAATGCCCTGTGACGTCCATCTGTACCCACATGGCTCTTGAGAGTAAAAATGCAACAAATAGAACCATGAGATAGAAAGGATTCCTGTTTCATCAGCAGATAAACATTGTGAGCACAATAATTAACATGATAGCAGAAAGTAAACAAGGAAGATCCATACTAGAATTATAAACAGTGATGGAAATCCGACTTTAGAAGATTATCCATGCTAAAGCTGGGGCTTGGACCTGTAGGTTCAAGAACTGCCTCTCATGGTAGCAGCCCCCCAGGAGTAGGGTTCTAGCCCCAACTCCTGTTAAAAGCTAGGGGCTTAACCCCATTTAGAAGAGCATTGCCCAGGAACAATATAGAAGTAGAAAAGAAAAGATGAACTGCACCATACACTTTTGATTAGATGAAGTTACCTTAGAAGGAGCATAAATTCATTAAATCCCAGGACAATCATTGCCACAATTGCCCATGGGGGAGGCAACCAGTTGTTACTTCGCTTGTAAGCCTCCTAAAAAAGGAAACAAAGTCATTAGAGAGATGACCTAAACTATTTCCTCATCGATATGCTGTCTTCTCCCACATGTAACAAGACTAGCAACCAACTGCAGCATTAGATGACATACCTGTGCTGAAATAGCCTGAGCAATTGTAAACTCAGTCTCTGCATTGAACTGTCTCCACAATGACTTGCATTGCACAGGCGTAATCAGGGTATTTTCGGGAGGAACCTAATACATAAGTGACTTTTAAATAAGGAACTTCGGTTTGATAAAAGTACATATTATACCACAAAACTAACCATGCCAACCATTACCTCCTCCCATGTGCTAGAGGCAAGAGGGTCAGCAGAAGCTGCTATACTTCTATCTTGAGAAGGTGCGACAGTCAAGGTTCCTTCCATTAGGGAAGAAAACAGTATGTTTTCGATATTATCTCGTTTCTCATCCAACCGAATGGCAGCCATGACAGCTAACAGCCTCAAAGACTGCAAAAAGAACAATTATTGAAAGTCTCTCAGATTGCTGCATCGTACACAATTGTTGATATATTAGAATTCCACACTTGAAATAACCCTAAAAATTACCGCAGTACGAGCATCCTTAGCAATTGTCTTCATATCTTCTTTTCCGGTCCATATTCTTGGCATTAAGTCATTGTCATGACTAAAGACAGTTGAAAACCTGATACATGCCATCAAGCATTAAATACAGCAGACTATTCTAATTAAACAGCAATAATTTGATAATTAAGGTTCTCTACCTATCCTTCATGAGGATCAGAATTTTTCCAGCTACTTCTCTTGCTTTCTTCTCCACCAAATTTCTCGCATAACCCCTCAAATTTTGCAGCATGTTGTCAATAGTAGGTTGGTCTAACTCAAAACAGGTGATAGCAGTTGAAAACTCTAACACAGCAGTCTCAGTCTCACGTGTAAGAAGCTTTCTTATTGAAGCCCAGGTGTCTCGTCCAGCAGCATCAAACAGAGACTCCACTGGTTCAGATAGTGATTTTCTAAGTTTTTCCTGAGTAACACTAAAATGTCAACGTTTTGCTTATTGATAAAACAATGGTGCACAGTTTCAAGATGATAAAAAAGTGGTCCACAGTTTTAAGAAATATCCAAAGATGAAACAGTCATTAAATACCGAATTAATTAATAAAATTACCTCATAGCTAGCCACCAATTCTGACAATTTCGCATTTCGAACAGATGATGTGTGAGCATTAATATCTCGTCGAAGTTTGTCCCTAACTTTTGAAGCATCCCAATTAGCCTGTCTGATGGCAGCATCTGGAAGAGGAGAAAATAGACCATTAAAGCAGATAAACAAGTTGAACATACTGAATGCAGTACTTCTAAAGATCAGATTATTCTTATTATTATGATAATTTAAGATTTTGCATACTTCATTAAGGTACAAGCGTGTGATAAGAATTTACTACATTACCTGCACATCCTTGGTCAAATTCATTCATAGAAGACTTAGTGCAAGCATGAGCAGAAGCAGCAAATCCTTCTCCTTTCTTCAGCATCTGCTCTAGTCTAGACTTAAAATCTTCAAGTGCTTTGAAGCGTAAATGTCCCAAAAGTTTAAGATAAGCAGGATGCACATGCTGCTCAATTCAATACAGTACCTTTCTCAGAGGAAGATTTTTTACAATATCAAAAATTTTCAACAAGCTTACTCATTATGACATACGGTAAACCATTTGAAATTTATACCTACGTTATTAGACTCATGAACACATACACATGCAAAAAATCCTAGAGCTAATGAAAAGGCAACAATTATAAAATCCACTCGCTTGGCCTTAAACAGATTATATATTATGTTTAATCTTTAATGCATGCATCAGTAGTTTTAGAACACCATGCTCACCACTAATCTATGAAAGAGGCCTTATAATGCTTTGAGTCTTAATTTTTCTCTAACAAAGAATTTACACAGAAGTGTAGTTTAGTTGCCTGATTATTTAATTCACCATCAAGGAGAGTCAGATATACCTTGTTCAAATTAAAATATAACAGCCTCCAGAAAATATCATAGAAAGCTATAAACAAAGCCACAAGCAGAATTATTAGAGCCAAAGAGAAATGACAAATAAAAAATGATAGATATGGATCACAACACACCATCATGTTTCCAATATGATACTGGTTATAGTAAATAGAGATTATTACACCATCCATCATCAAATAATATGGTAAATTCATAACAAAAGGTACTAAGAAATCCAGCTACAGTTTCCGGTATGAAGATAGCTTCTAACAGACAACCAAAAATCCTTGGTGAAATGCTACAAACTTCTTAGAATTAAATTCTAAAAGCTCAAGTGGTATGCCAAACAATATAACTTTGGAAACAAAATAAATATCATAATGGTAGAAGTACGTAGAACTTACATCCAAAGCTTTTGACTCCAGTTGTTTTCGTTTCGCATTTCTTACACCTTCATCAAAGTAGATTGCCTCCGAGTCATATCTATGGCAAAAGAAATTTGAAGTGTACAAGCAAGATTACAGTGTGCAGAAAAAATAATGCAAATCATGAATTTGTCAAATTATTAAATCAATAAACAACTATAATCAACAAAGAAGTACCAACGGAAGTCTGAGGAGTTAAGAAACGTTTTGAGTTACAGAAGCTGGTAGCATAATGCATAGCTTGAAGTCTTTACTACAGGTCTTTTTTTCAAATTAGAAGACTATCCCTTTTGCATACAATCTAAAGTTGGAAAAGGAGTGCGTCAAACAACAATATGTTACTCTAAATACTAGCCATAGACATAAACTTACTCTGAAAAGTAGCTTTCTAGAATTGAGCTCAGCTTTCTCCCGAAACCAGATACTGGTCCAGATTGAACAGCTTCTTCCAATGCTAACCATTCCTACACAAAGTGTACTAATTCCATAACTACAATGGAGTATTCAACCAGCCAAATTAACAACTAAGAGGAAAATAGGTGCAAAAATACCTCATCAGAGGATAAGCGACGGAGCTTCTCATTGGCAATCTCTTCACAACGAACTGTGGCAACCATTACCTAATGAACGTGATTTAAAAAAAAAAAAATTTGCTTAATGAGGAAAAAAAAAAGAGAAGAAAAAGAAATGCTATTTGGAGAGGAAGATATGGATGAAGCAAAAACCTTGTGAGCAGGAAGATCCAGATCCTTGTTCTCTTTTATAACATTCCATATCTGTTGTGCACTAAAAGAGAACCCAGA
>JBBYHK010000003.1:6206852-6230011 GCA_038382065.1 Adansonia grandidieri
AGGAGGGGTTTATAGTTGAAACCCCCTTTTGCTGGTGAAAATAGGTAACTGAACTCATTTGTTTTTTTTTTTTTTTTTTTTTTTTTTTGCAATGGTGTATAACTATAAAAAGCAAATTTTGATTACATATTCTTCTATATGTTGCTTTTAGGCTCTGTTTTTGCCAATGATGGTCTTTAAATGTGGTCACACTATGGTGTACTATGGTGTACATTTTCAATTCGAATTTTCTGTGTATCTCACTCCCATTTTTTCTTCTTCTCTTAAATATTTATTATTCTATCTGGCCAATAGGATGATAGAAAGGCTTCTTTTTGTACAGTTCATTTTCATCTTTTCCCTTGTTTTGATGGATTCAGGTAGGAGAAGATGAACGGAGAAGTCCCTAACATAAAGAGATGGGTAGTTTTTTATCCTGTTTATATTAATTCGAAGAAAACAGTAGCTGAGGGGAGGCGCATCAGCTTGACTAAAGCATGCGAAAACCCCACTTGTGCTGAAATCGCTGAGTGCTGCAGCCACCTCAAACTCACGAATGCCATTGAGGTTTGTTCTTGTATGATTTCTTATGTCACTGTCCCCTCTGTTTTCCTTTTTCACTGTGGGAACATGGGGAAGAATAAGACTGTATCTAATATGAAGTTTATGTGCCTGATTAGAAACCTGAAGCTTCAAGTACTTGTCAGTATTTCCTTCAGTGATGGTCAAAATTCACTGAGGACTGCCGCCGACATTATTCTAACAATTATACGTATTTCGTCAGTGACAAATTTGCTAAGGGCTGTCTCCACCGTTATTGTCGCCTCCTTTGAGGATTTAAAACTGTTATAGTCTCTGAATATAGAATGCCTCAAGCATGGTTTTTGGGCTTTTCATGCACTGCTGCTTTGCTCCTTTCATCATTCAAGGATCCATCTGAGAGTGGTGGCTCTGCGTATGCCGTCTCTTACCCATTATTCCTTTCTATCATTGCTTCTTTCTTCTTCGTTTCAGAAATCTACCTATAACCAGACATTTCGGGCCTGCTGTTATCTTTGGAGCAATTTATTAGCTAAATAGATTTTGCCTCTCATGACAATAATCATTTGCCTATTGTCTTGTCCAGGAACTTGGGGCAGTCAAAACATGTATGCCAAATATCTTCCTCATCTCACTCTTGTTGCATGCTCAATTGAATTATTACTCTGTCGACGGTTAAACAAATAAGTTCTTGCTACTTGTTTATGTAAATATAACAGATGATTTTTCTGACTATTGCAGATTGATAAGGCATACCCACGTGATTTCATGCAAAGAGGGAGAGTGAGGGTCCAGTTGAGAAAGGAAGATGGGACTTTATACAATCCAGCCATTTCTTCCAGTAAGTATGGTTTAAAAAATTTCTAATGCCAGTTCGGAGCCTGATTGTAGAATAAATATATTTAATCCTTCCAAAGAAAAAGGCTATATTTTTCATAGAAACATTTATGGGCGTATAAATTGGTTCATAAGTGAGTTATTTGATAGTGTTTCTGCAGCTCCTGAACTGCTGCAGAAGTTAATCTGAAATAAAATGTAAAAGCACTTTCAATCTTCAATTTCACCAAATTAAATTATGGAGGGGGAAATGTTTCCTTTGTCTCATTGATTTCATTAATTAAAAAGAAAAAAGGAAAGATGCCATATGCATTTTGACTGGAATGCCACATAGATAATTCTACCATGAAAGACCCTTCTTCCATAATTTGTTTGGTTGCAGGAAAACAGCTGATGCTCCATGTGGCGGACTTGGTACCTAGACATCCTGGGAGGACTAAGAAGCAGGAAGCTCCATCCACATCAAATCCTGCTGGTCCTTCCAAGTCCGG
The DNA here is from genome assembly GCA_038382065.1 of Adansonia grandidieri. Classification (NCBI taxonomy): domain Eukaryota; kingdom Viridiplantae; phylum Streptophyta; class Magnoliopsida; order Malvales; family Malvaceae; genus Adansonia; species Adansonia grandidieri. The sequence goes on from JBBYHK010000003.1 coordinate 6,208,700, forward strand.
GAAGGGTGGAAGAAGAAAGCGATAGGTTCTTCACTCCCCATGCAACAGAAGATCATGGATTTCCCTTCAATTTTCCATTGAGTTAAGCATCATCACATGGCAACAATTTTTGTCAGTTGATTTGAGTGAGCTTTAGGTTATATTTTCCAATGAAGTCCCTCAAATTCTTGATAATTTAATCATTGAACCCTTGACTTTATTTCTCTTCAGGTTTTGGCTTATCAAATGCTTGCTTACGTGGCATATAATTGTTAAATTAAAGGATAAATATAACTAAAACTAAATCCCTCGCGCTATTCCTCAAACGGTGTTTATTCCTCACATAAAAATTGTTCTAGGAAAGTATTGCCACTTTTTTTTTTTTTTCTTTCTTCAAACTACTTTCTGGTTTCTTATTCTTTGGTAATCCTATTGTTTGCAACTACACTTGTTGAATGCTGGGTGGTTATAGAGGGAAGTGATGTAGCGTGTAGATAGTTTCTTTGTTGAAAAACTCCTTTTAATTGCCACGCATTGCATATGGTGCTAATTACCAACTCATTGTAAACCTATATTTTTTAATTACACCTGATATTAAGATACATATCATTTCTTAGTTCTTAGTTCTTGATGTTTTTAAATAAATTTGATTGGAACTACCATTCAGGCATTTGTTAGTCGGCTGCGATGCACTGAGTAACATTTGCTTGCGATGATGTACGACTTTAGAATCACTGTTATGGTGAGATGTGTTACGTTATCTATGCGTATCATTAAGGAATAATTGGATGCTGAACAAAGGCCAAAAGGTTGGAATTGGATCCTCGCTCAGATTTTCAGAATCAGAGTTCTAGAAAGTCGACCTATGCAGGAATCAGTCTCTTAGCATAGCAAAAGCTTTATAAACTCAATATCACTGGACATCCCGCCCCACACTTAATAGATCTTTTATCTCGTATGTGTGTCGTGTTTTATTTATTTGTGTCAATTGTATAAACATAAATATAATATAAAATATTACATATATCAAAATCTTAAATAAGAATATAATATGACATTAATCGTGTTACGTTAATCGTTTTTAAATGTGTCAAATTATGTTTATTATATTATTTTTATCTATATTAAATTTATCATGTTTAAAATTATTCGGTCTAATATTTGGCATGGTATATCTGTAAGTTTTGTTGCATAATTTAGTTTCCAGGGTCAAAGAAGTATGGCCATTAAAGGGAGCAACATTGGTAAGAAACAAAAAGGCTAAATGGTAGCTAATTCCTAGTGGAAGGGCATGGCTCCCTGAGCCAACGCCACACTGTCTTATCTTCGATAACTCTGATTCAAATTTTTTTCGAAAAAAAAATCAATATATTTTAAATAGTGTAGATAGGATTAAGAAAGAGTCGTCGATATCGAAACTCGAATACAAGATTTTTATAAGAAAAATAACATAAAAATTATATTTTTGTTGGTAATATTAAATTTTGAAGTTTATAAATAGATAATAATTTTAAATATGATAATATGAATATTATATTTATAAAATATAAAATATATGAAATGATATAATATAAATATATTTTTAAAATTTATATAATAAAAATTATTAATATATCAAAATTTATATAAATATAAAATATTTTAAATATAATTATAATAAAATAAAATATATAAATATAATTTAAGCTCGTAAATTATCAAATCTGTGTATAAATCTCTTATTACCGTAACATAATCCTTACATGCAATAAATGTTGTTTTTATTAGTGGAACTGTTGTGGATATTATTTTCCTATCTCATTGTCATTATCGTCACTGTCCCACAACGACTTGGATGGCCCAACTCCTTTATCATCCGCGATATTACTCTCGTTGTTACTTTTCTTTCGTATTATTTATTTGTTCTTCTATCACAACTTTATGTTCCCGCAATTCACTACAATTTGAGTTACAATGTATATGGTAATGGTATACTTCAAAGTTTAATCTTAGTTAATAGTTAATTATAAGGCAAGTAGATATAATAATCCATAAATTTACTTTTTATGATTTTTATCATAATCACATTTTAAAAAAATATATATATTTATATAAATTTAATTTATTTATATTCTTATCATATTTTTTTATATTATGTTCCTATTTAGAACTACCAAATCTAAACATAAGTTATCAAGATGCGTGCATGGGCATTAAGTCGGAGCGTAAAACTTTGGTTTTTATGGTGCAGCTGTAAACTTTAAATATTAAATATCAAAGTTGAAATAAGTAAGAAAACAAGAGGAAAAAGAAAAGGATTAATGGGAACCCATTGGTTGATTTTTCCTTTTTTTTTTTTTTACAGCATAAATGAAAAGTGCAGGCTAGAGTCCAAAAACTAAGAACGAAAGGGACTAGTCAAGCGAGCTTCCAAGAGAACCTATGGGCTCGTTCGTCCTCTCCTTGGTCAAAACCTTAGTCAAAGTGAGACCACTGGCAAAAAAAAAAAAAACGAAAATGTTTTGGTACCCCTTTTCCTGGTCCTGGTCCAGGCTGGCAGGTAGATAACAGAGAAGAAATGGTTGCTGATGTGGCACTGAAGGCTTTTAATTGTCTTGCCCTAAAAGACGAAATTGACATCTGTGTTATCCCCAAAAGGACAAAGCTGTCCTCTTCCTCCCATAATGTCCAAACACAAAGCTTTGAGAAGGGTTCTTTGTAACAAATCCCCAACTTTACCATGTCTAATTATGTTAATATATTTACAAAAAATAATTAAATTAAGTTTTAAATTCATAAATATACTGACGTTGGATGATCTTATTTTACCACTATGAATATGTTACCATTAAAAATTGCTTTTCAATGGAGTTTATACTTAAGAAGTCAAATGCCTCGTAACCATACATGAAAGTTAATTTTACTTTTAATATAATATTAAGCGGGAGAGTATTTTCTATTGGGCAAGTAATGTAATATGTCAGTATGCATTACAAAGTTTTTGTGAAAATGTGCGTTTAATTATTATAAAGTGTAGGAAGAAGCTATAGATGTAGCTGAAAAGGGGAGTGATAATGGTTGTTGATTGGTGGCTTAGCCACATGTGGGGTCTTTCATGCTCTCACATCCGAGTCTTAATTATGATTTTTAATAATTTAGATTAATTTGTTTTAATTTAAATTTTTATTTAATTAATAAAAAATTATTTATATAAATTTAATTAAATAATATTAATATTAATGTAAAAAATAATTTTTTAATATTAAATTAACTTATCAATTAAAGCCGGATAAAGATTTTAAAATATCATACCAATTCATTGAAAACCTTTACCGTCTCTCACTATTTTTTTTGGGGGGGAAATTTTTTGGGGTTTGTTGATATGTCAGTTTGAAGGGATTTGCTTGGTTATTTTTTTCTTATAATAGTAGGCTTGATGACACTTTCTCTCTCCCATCCCTCTTCCATCTGTCTCTCTCGTAGCTTGCTAAGCTTTCCCTCACTTTGTGGGGAGAGAGACAGTGGTTTGAATAAGTGGTTTCAGATTTCAACTTTAAACTTTGAAGATTTTGTTTCTTTGATGATTTTAAGGGAGGAGGGGAGTGCAAACCAAGAACACGAGCACACGAAAAAGAAGTTGATCTGATCAAAAGTTTTTTAAGTGCAGGAAAAGAAGAGACGTATAGATGATGGGGAAAACACGCAGCTTAACTTGGCTTAATTTGCTGCTTTCTATATCCATTTCTTTTTCATTTAAGAAAACATATAATTCTCTTCTTGGAATCTCCAAAACCCTGAAAACAACATTACGGAGAGTCACTGATCTTTAGCTTTGGGTAGAAACCCAGATTAGTTCCTTTGCCTCAATTAGAAAATCTTTGTTACCCAACATCAAATCAAGTCTCCAAAAAAGAGCAAAAGACACAAGAGTCTACAGTATTAGACCCCCCCTTGGGCCAAGTTTAGTTCTTTTTCAAGTTTTTCTCAAGTAAAAATAGTTCATTTTGCTCCTTTTTTTTGAGCATCTGGAGAGCTCCACTCCAGCTTCTCACCTCTCCTTCTCCTCCATTTTTCCTTATGTTCTTTTAGGGTGTTGCATGCACTTGGGTGATGGCTGATCAAGGAGGTGGGGGTGACAATGTTGTGATGAGGGAATACAGGAAAGGAAACTGGACTGTTAATGAAACAATGGTATTGATTGAGGCAAAGAAGATGGATTATGAGAGAAGGATGAAGAAAAGTGAGGACAGTGAAGGGAGGGGCAAACCGACGGAGCTGAGATGGAAATGGGTAGAAGATTATTGTTGGAGGAAAGGGTGTTTCAGGAGCCAAAACCAGTGCAATGATAAGTGGGATAATCTCATGAGGGACTACAAGAAAGTCAGAGAGTACCAAAGGAGAACAGCTGCTGAGAGAGGAGAAGGGAATAATAGTAAGGAAGTATCTTATTGGGAGATGGAGAAGAATGAAAGGAAAGAAAAGAACTTGCCTAGTAACATGTTGCGCCAGATATATGAGCTTTTGGAGGAGGTGGTGGAGATGAAAGGAGGTCATACGGTGGTGGCTGCTGCTGCTGGTGGGTCAGGTCCCATTATCAACATACCTTATGTTATGGATAGACCGATGACTAGTCTGCAACCTTCATTGCCTCCTCTATTGCAACATCAACTTCCAGCTACTATACCTGCAGCCATTCCATTACCTCTACCAGCACCGACACAGCTGCTGCCGCCGCCAACAGCTGCTCCTGCACCTGCACCACTTGCACAACCACCTCCCCTTTCATCTGTTCAGCCATTGCCCACAGTAGGTAGGTACTCTCTCTCTTTCGCTTGCCCTTGCTCACGTATTGCATTTTTTAAACTATTATTTAATTTACGTGAAATCAACAGTTGCTTTGAGTTCGCTCCATAGCAATCTTGACGGGTTTGTTTGTATTTACTCTCTTTTGCATTTTACTGCGTCCAAAGATGTTGATATGCCATTTTAGAGACTCTTGTTTATGATGTGCTCTGATTAAATTTGCCTTTTAGTGGCATTCATTTTCTCGTGCTTCATTTTTTGGGAAAGGTTGAGAAAGTTGGCAGGATTTTTCCATCACTAACAATTGATACTTGTCGCGTGTCATAAATTTTCAGTTAGTATTGATTGATTTCATTGGTTCCATATTTTTATGTTTTGGAGATGTGTGATAAGCTCAGATTCTGATACAAGTGAGCACTCAGACTCACCGGCAAAGAGAAGAAGAAAAGGAGGTAATGGGGAAGGCACCAGCACTGGCACAGCAAGTGCGAGCAACTCAAACGAAGTGGGCACCGCAATCTCCAAAAGCGCTTCCATTATAGCAGAAGCCCTCCAGGCAAGTGAGGAAAGAGAGGAGAGAAGACATAGAGATCTTCTAAGTTTGCATGAGAGAAGACTAAAGATTGAGGAATCCAAGACTGAGATCAATCAAAGAGGCATCGATGGCCTGGTTGATGCCATTAACAACCTAGCTAATTCCATCCTTGCTTTAGCTTCCCACAAGAACCAGTCAGCTCCAAAGTGATTCTCAAAGTTTCAAAAACTATCCATTAATATCTAAGTCAGGGAGAGATTAATTAATCACATTGGTAGTTGTACATAGTAATTGGTAAAATCCCATTTGTGATCTATATTTCATGTTGTACTCACTTTCATTGATCATTCTAATTATGTCCTAAAACTCTCTTATCTCTTTATGTCTTAAGTGTTTAAACTCTCATATTTTGTGTTTAAACACAAACTAGGGTTTGGTTGTAATGCTGCTAAAAGTGAAATATAATCACATTGTTGTGCATTAATTTGGGTTTTATCTTTATAATGTGGATTATGCTTTACAATTTTTTGTTGATCAGATAATATGTACACTTCAATTACATTTCTGTTTTTGACAGCACAATTAAACAATGAACTATCTAGGTGCGAAAATGATGTATCTTTTTCACCCAGATCTTTCAATTGATTAAACCTTGACTATGAATGCCCTTTGATCATATGGATTAAAGTGGTAGGTCCATGCCATAAGTGCTTGACATCAAGATTGTCATACAAACACACTTAATAAGTTTTTTATTTAAGTTTGCCTTAATTTGTTACGGACTAGGGCAGTGGTAACCCTGCTCTCCTTTGTTTAAAGAAGAACCCCAATCAACCCTTTCACAGGGTTCATATAATTGTGATGCATGGTCAGACTTTGGAGTGTGAATCACACATGCCATGGTGATGGTGGGGGGAAGCTGAATTTTGGTGGGGGGGAGCTGCTTCATCTTATCATTTATGGGGTGGAAATGTGAGAGAAATTGTTGCAGCAACTGGGCATGCAGTGAGCGGCACTTCTCTGGGACTGGTCAAAAGGCGACCAGTCAATGGATCTCTGAACCCCTGAGGGATGTCTGGTTTGATAAATTCACGGAAATGCCATTCTGGGGCACTATTATTGGAGTCAGCCTTGTAATTTTCTCTTGACAAGGCTGTGGCCTGTGACAAAAGTTGGGCCTTCTTTCTTTCTTTCTTTTTTCCCCGGTACTTTCCACTGAGAATTCAGAGTGAGAGAGAAAAGAAAGAAGAGGTCATTATTGGCTAATTTGGTAGGCTTGGTTGCAATTTTCTGACAAAAGGGCGTGTATATGTGTAGCTTTATAGATTATGATAGAGAGCCTGGATATAATGGACACTTTCAGCTTTTCTTCCTACTTTTTCCTATGTTATAACCGGTTACCATCCACCTCCCCTCTATTTTGGCCGTTTGCTATACTTTCACTTTTTCACATCTTTTGTATTTTGGTAGAAAATACTCTGCTTGAACAAGCAATGTATCAGGATTTTCAAGTATTTTCCTCCTTTCTTATCCAGGAGTAAGTTTCATTATGAGTACTAAATTCGTTTCTAACTGAAGAAATATCAAATGATTTCAGAATTTGAAGTTAAACATTAAGGGTAAGGACAGACATAACCCCCCCCCCCAAAAAAAAAAAAAGGGTAAGGATAGTACTTTGAATTTGTTTGCCGACGGAGCTAACCCCATCAGACTGGATATTAGGTGTTTCATACATTAGACAATAGTTTGTAGTTAAATGTTTTCATATCAGATATTTATATATATATATATATATATACTGGTTCAATGTACTTGAGAATTTAAGTGCAACTGTTTGCCAGAGAGGAAGGAGGACCCCATTGATGCCCAACATGAATTCGAAATGGAGGGCCATGACCTCTCAAAAATATGCCCTTATCATAAAATAAAAGAAAAACAACTATAAACTACCAGCTAGAGCCATCTTTGTGCTTGAGAGTCGTGGTAAACAATGGCAAATCTGCTTGCATCTTGCTTGGTCCAAAAATGCTTTTTCTTCTGATCTGACAGAGCATATAATAAGTAGGCAAAAAAAAAAAAAAAAGATGAGAAAAGAATAACAATAAGAATCCCCCAGGGACATCAAGCATTTTTCTAGCCATGGTGCCATAACTCATTAGCTTTTAACTCTACAGATTGGACTTAGAGAGTGTTTATATGTATAAAGAATTCTTGCCCCTATCAGAAAACGTCAGTAAGTCTTGTCTTTAGACCCTAGAGATTAGACACGTTATATTTATCCATAAAAAAATAGGTTAATTCAGTGTCATGCATTATTCCAAACTCCAAAGCAGCTTGATATGGGATTCAAAGGTTTTTAATATGCAAAATGGAGGAGCATTGAAAGGCTTCGGTGCAGAACTTCAGATGAATTATGCAAGAAAAAAAATTTTGAAACAAAAATTGATCTTCGTTAAAATCATCAACAGCTCCTTCATTTTTGGATCTCAACGCGTTGATTTCTTGCAGTAAAAATACATAATGATAGGTTACAAAATACGAAACAATTCTCTAGTTGGAAGTTGGCATAGTTTTCCGTTAAGATTTGTTCTATAATTGGGGAAGCATGTCTGGGAAATCCATGAAAGGTTGAGTTCATCAGAACTTGGTTTTTTCTGCACATTATTACAAGGTAAAAATTAAAAAAAAAAAAAAAAAACTAGCAGATTGAGGTCCCATGCATGGGCTGTCTTATTTAGTCAAAGTTGAGAAATCCTTTTGTTTTTTCGTTTTTGGATAAATAATCCTACATTTTCTTGGGCTATGGCAAATCGGCAATGTAGGATCATTGTTTGGTGAAACCCTCGCTTTCACAGGGTCAGGTGCTGATCCTAGTAGGGGCTGAAATGCCCCATCCCCCATTGATTATGGTACTCGAAGTTGAAGCTTGAGTGGGTTTCTTTCTAATCAGATATGAAGCCCAATCCACACACACAAAACCACAAAAGTCCAAATTCTGAAACTTGATTAACAAAGTCCAGTCTTGTTAAGACTTAAAAAGAGTCGTTTAGTACTGGACCTAATCCTTGGCTGTGGCTCTACAACTTTTAACCGGTAAACATCACTCTGTAAGGAAAGCCAATTATATTCCGAAGAGAAGTAAAAATGGCGATCGCTTTCGTTTTTGGGTTATGGAGAGAAGTTAAAAGAGAGTTTGCTTTGCTTTGAGGAGGATAGTTCCCTTTCCCTTTGCCTTTGCCTTTTCGCTTTGCGCTTTGGCTTTTTCTTCTTCGTCAACGCCTCCAACAAAGCCACAACGCTCGCTTTTTTTATTACCGTATGATTTTTCTTAATCCGTTTTTGTTGAGAACATAAATGTGATTAGAAAGGATCTAATGCCCATCACTGGAAACAATAACATGAATGCTAAATTAGTCAGTTTTCCTCTCTCTAACCCTCCTTTTGTTCCCTAAGATAGTTTTTTTTCTTCAGTTATTTTTTATTACTAGTATTTTGTGCTTTGGGCCTGGTTTAGATGCTGAATTCTGATCTCTGTCTTAATGAATTTTGGATCATGCATGATTGTTTTTGTGTATTTTGATATGGGTTTGTCTTATTTTTTGCCAATTTTTTCTGTTTCTTTTGTCGGTTTGTTTTAGTGCTGATTAAATCCAATGTGAGTTTTGCTTTGATCGTAGAGGTTCTTTCTTTTTTGTTTGTTTGTTTTATTTCCCTTTCCATGTTTTTGTATGCCGCTGATTAAGTTGGTTAGTTTCTCAAGCACTTAATCTTAGTTCATATCTTCTCAATTCTATAATTTTGTTTCTGCTTTATTATTTCTAAATCTTGGAGGCTATGTTGAAAATTTTGACTGTGAATTGCCAGGATTGCTTAGGTTAATGCTAACTTCTTTGGGATTTATTGTCGGTCAGATTGTGGGTATTATGATGATATCATATCTGCTGTAAAGTTGTGTTTTCAGTTTGAACTTTGAACTGGTTTTTTTTTGTTGCATGTATTAATTGTTAACGTGCATTTTATTCTTCAGGTTCTACTTGGGGATGTTGGAGCTGGAAAATCTAGTCTTGTCTTGCATTTTGTTAAAGTGAAATTCATCGAATTTCAGGTTGGATTTTTGTAAGGTAGAACATTATGAATTAAAAAAAAAAAAATTCAGCTAGGAATATATATAGCTTGACTTGTATCTCATAATGATGCAAGAATCAACCATAGATGCAGCTTTTTTCTCCCAGATGCTAGCCGTGAATGAGGAAACTTTGAAGTTTGAGATTTGGGATACTGCTGGTCAAGAGAGGTATCATAACTTGGCACCGACGTATTACAGAGGAGCTGCTGCTGCTGTAATCGTTGTGTGTACGATACAACAAATCAAGTAAGTTCATGATGGCTAACTGATGTCTTCTCCATGTGTTTTTTGGCCGCGTAAACACCGTATCTGAAACGGGGGAGATGAAGCGTTAAAGCTTTGGGAGCACATACTCTAGGTCGTAATTAATTCCTCTAACATTACCGGCCAAAGCAAGCTTTCTGTTGAATCTAATTTTGTGATGCTTGCAACGCTTAAGTTTAAACGAAGGTGGAATTGCATTTAGCATCCAAAAGAATGGTAATAGTATTCATATTTTGTAGGCATCTTTTGAGAAGGGGTGGAAGAACTTCGAGCATAAGGTAGTATTTTTGCCTTTTTTATTCCTTGAAGACGTCCTTCTTGATCATCGATGTATCTAATTGGGTTTTATTTTGTATTCATGACATGTTTCTTTAAGTGCTCCGAGTTATTTAATTCTAATTTTTGACGTTGAATTCCACCCTTTCCTGTTCCTGTGAAGGCAATCCTAATATGATAACGGCACTTGCTGGGAACAAAGCTGATTTACTAGACAAGGAAGGTGACAGCAGAGGCAAGTTCTCAGTTTTTCCTTCATAATCATATCTCTTTCGCCTTCTAAATTTAAACATTAAATAATTACTGGTAATCGATAATTCTTAGCATCCTGATGTAGAATGACTGCTAGGACTAGTCTAGATTTCAATTTTTCGACATTTTGAAACAAAAAGTGTCAGATAGATTCGTGGTTTGATTTTTGTTTCGTCTTCATCGACCGACATGCAAATGTCAATTTTGACGTCTTATTGTCCTTGGCGGTTCAGGAAGCACAAACATATGCTGAGGAGAATGGTCTTTTTCTTTATGGAAATTTCTGCAAAGAATGCATCCAATGTCAATGACATTTTCTATGAAATAGTTGTTCGTTTATCGTCTTTTCCAAGTTTCCGAAAACAGCATTCAGTATTTTGTTTTAATGAATTGGCAATCGACTGATTGTTATCTCATTCACACCAGCTAAAAGGTTACATCATCGAGTGCAGGCAGCACCAAATCCTGGTGGAATGGTTCTCATTGATAGACCAACGGAAGGAACGGCAAGCGCACTTCGTTGCTCCTAGGCGTTGCTTCTTGTTTCTCAATTGTATTTTCTAAGTAGTTCTTTGTGATTGTAATGCCTCTCTGGGATGCAATGATTGATATTTGTTGGACAACTATCACCCATAATCTCAATTATAAAAAGAAAAAAAAACATTATTATTAAATTATATAATTTATTTTAAATCTTATTATAAGATTATTATAATTGATTTAATATTTTGTTAATTTATTTAAGAAATTATATATTTAAAAGATTATTTTAGCCTTTGAACAATTGTCTTGAAAATCTTGAACAATTAATTAAAGAAGATTATTATAGTTATAAATACAACAAAAAAATCCAATGGTTTGATTTAAAATAAAGATATTAAAATTGATTTACAGTTCATTGATTAAAAGTTTTAATTATAATACCCTTACATTATATATGATAACATAAGCTTCTTTTTTGTTTTCTATTTTTCCTAACAGTTACTGCCTGCATTTATAATAGTCAAAAATGCTAATTATAAAATTAAAATAAATTAATAATTTATATTAAAGTTATTATGTTAATTAAATTAACGCTTTAAAATAAAATTATATTTGATTTAAATTTTTAAATCATTTTATATTAATTGTATAGATTAACTCAAATTTAAATTCAAAATTAAATATTAAATATTAAATATTAATTTTTTATTAGTTTAAATTGAATCGAATCAAATTTGATAATCGAAACTTTTAGGGTCAAAATTTACAATTTTATGTTTAAAGATGGTATTAAAAATCCAAAATTCATGTGATTGGGCAGCCGTCGTGCATAACTTCATCTAATAAAAAAGAAGGATAATATTCTATTATCCACAGTTGTGGGCTAGCTGGCAGCATGAAACTTTCAATTCATGCTTGGACTTCAACCACTTGAGTTAGGACAAAAACCGGAATGAATAGAAAACGAGCCAAGCTTCCTTCAAAATGAATCTCTTTCTCGGTCAATGAATACTAATCATTGATTGCATCATAAACAAATACATTAACAATTTAACATTTTAATGAGCTTTCCTCTTTTTTTTTTTTTGCGCCATGTGCAACACCATATTATCCATAGTCTGATGATACTAATTTAATGAAGTTGCTCCACCTTATTTTGTTTCATCGTAGCCAAGCAATAAGAATAAAACCAGCTTGCTTTTCTTTGATGAAATCCAAAACCTTACAGCATCAAAAGTAATCTAGTTTATCCATTGGCTAACAGCAGCAACAACTACATTTTTAACTACCATTGATACGATATCGATCAGTTCTTTTGAAGTCCCTGAGAGGCTGCCGCGTCGGCACAGTCCATTGGTTGAAACCCAATCCTCTCTTTCTCCAAGTCGTAGACAACTTTCAGATTTTGCTGTTGGAAATTTCCAAACACCCCGGTTGGTCCATAGTTACTGTCATCCATGCTTCGGAACAATAGGCATTTCACTCCAGTGGAGTTGCTTGGAGCACTCATGACGTAGAAGTAATTAGCTTGGGGGAGAACAAGGCTGATATTGTTCAAGAAATGGAATGTTATTGAAGGGAGGAAAGGATCATCATCATCTGTAAATCTGTTATTTGGACAGGGAACTTTATAACAGAGGTCGAATCCGGTTTGGGTCTCGACATCCGTGGCTCGAGGATAGGTTATTACTGATTGAAGCACTGAGAGAAGTTGCGAATATACTGGCTCGGGGAGGTGAGTGTAAGTGGTCCCTGAATCAATCAACATTCCCCCATTACCTTGTGAATCAAACTCCCTCAAGTTTAAAGGGACTTCGGCAAAGCTTACATTGCCTACTGTTATGGCCTCTAGACCAATGTAGTAGTAGTTGGGGAACATGGGACTCTTCAACAATGGGGTGAACTTCAAATTATTGTCATTGGAAGATAGTGCAACATCTCCCATGAATAATGGGCTTGAAATATTGGGGTTGTTGGCATACTTGAAGGCTAAGAAGCAATGAGCAAAGGCCTTTTGGTGGAACCCTAACTGTGAAGGCAAAGAAAGTATGCCCCTACCAAAGCCTGCAATACCAATAGGCTCTCGATAAGTAGACCCTACACAGCCAAAAGAAAACCTAGAAATGTCCCTAGTGATTTCAGGGCCACTACCATGAACCCTAAGGTTATCCCTGGTGAGCGTCCCGGTGACTAGCCCTCCTTCACCATAGTTGTAGGCAAAGGAAGGACAAGGCCTAGAACAGGTGGCCTTGAGAAGGGTACTTAAGGAACATCCAGCCTCGATGCATGTATCTAAAGAGTTATCAGAGCTATGGATGTCAATACAAAAGGAGCTACTGCAGGAGACTCTAACAGATGAAGAAGAATGAGAAGGGGAGAAAGTAGCCATTAACTTATTGTTCCTAAAATCATCACAATCCAGGCAATCAAAGGATAGATTACCACAAGGAAACCAAGTCAGGTCACTCCCAGTATCCATGTAAACTTGAATTACCTGTGCAGGTGTTCCTATATTTAAAGTTATCAGATATCCATCTCTAACTGCCTTCAATGGCTCAATCATATCTGATATTTCAGAAGGCCTCTTTCTAGAGTATTTGGAGGGTTTAAGCATAGGAAAGGAAGTGCTAGAAAGTGTTAGACCAAAAACAACTGAATCATGGTTTCTATTCCCAGCTTGGGTTTGATTGAGATTGAAGAAGAATGCAGTGATTATGAGGAAAAGAATGGTGGTGAAGTACGAAGTTGCCATTGGAACCGTTTGTTATTTTTCTTTTCTGAGATGAATTGCACCTACCGAAAGAAGGTATTTATAGATGCAAAACCTTGGATGTGAGTAAAATTTTGAACGTGGAGCTTGCGTGATCCGCATTCATATCCTACCACCGTCTCCATGAATTATGTGATTAAAGAGCTCCATGATCAAAAGAAAACAAAAGTTCTTTGCATGGGATTATTAGTTGAAAGTAAAAATGGAAGGGCAAATGGCGCTCTTTGAATGGATAATTACCTTTGAAGAACTAGTTGAAGTGCGCATGCCAAGTATTATAATATGTTTATATGGTGTCAAAGTTTTCGTTTATCTGATTCAACCAAAACAACGAGGAACCCACGTTTAAGTTTCATGTGAAGCATGCCGGAGCTTCCCTGGAATGTTATGTCTTAAAACTTAAAACTGATTATAGTGGCGACCACGCATCATCTATATATAGTAATTTGCTAATCAATCAAAACAACTGCTCTTAGAAGAAAACATTTTCATCAGCTTCTTTAAGATATTATCAGAGGCATGCCTTTTTTTATTTTATTTTATTATTATTTTTTTTTGCGTGTGTGTGTGTGTGTGTGGATGCATGTGCTAAACCCTTTTAAAATGTTTAAACATATGGGATTTTCTTTGCTTGAACACAGCTGTAGGAGAATTGTATTTTACAATAAGAGTTTCGAAATATCTTCTGCAATTTTTCTGGCAAACACCATGTTGTTGAAAAAGTTTTTTATATTACTCAATACATTCCACTTTATCAAGGCTTTGTTACCCTAACTTAAAAGTGAGTATCAAATATAAATATATATTTAAATTTTTATAATTTTATCATATCTTTAAAAAATTATATCTTCATACCTATAATTGAATACTTTACAAAATATGGAGAGTTCGGTAACACACTCGAAGAATGAGGTTAAAAAACTTTCGTTTGATGAATCTCCGGTCCAAATTGATTCAAAACTTGCAAAGGAGACTGAATATGGTCCCTATATTGTTTATATCATAATGGGAAATGAATTAACTTTTAAGTTTTGCCTTGTATAGTCATTGGGCCACGGTTCACAGAATGAGAGAGAGAGATGATGGCCATCATGCAATGCGCCGAAAGATTGATTATGCGGCTTTTTTTGAAAGCCTTATTCTGTAAATTAATAACAACATTCTTTGGCCCCAAAATCCATTTTTTCTGTAGGCAAAATGACATGGGAAATGACGCAACGATCCATACACTCAAGCTTATTATATTATTATTAAGCACATACTGACATGCAATTTACTTCGTTTGGCAAAATTAATATCTCTAAATTTCGTACTAATTGATGTTGGATTACAATATAAAGATCACTTTCAAGAACATTGGGTACTCATTTTTTATTTAGGATTACAACTAATGAAATGTGCTTTGACAGATTATTACAAGAAGTTTGTTTTTGTTTTCAGGTGTTAAAATTTAAAAAGGCTATACCCTGCAATCTCATCCGCAGGACAGCAAATGCCAAATTATATAAAAAAAAAAAAAAAAAACCTTCAAATTTTTAATAATAATGCTAGCATCTTAACTGATTGCACTTGTTTTAGATTGTCTTTTATTCAACTTTAATGGGATTCTTACAGCAAAGTAATGCATTAAAGAGTTTTAAAGTTTATGCTTTTTTTTTTCCTTTGGGTCACTGTACTGATCCTATCAGATTAAGAGGAAATGCGGTTATGTATTCATCATCTTTGAACTTCCAGTGAAAAAGATTAAAAAGGCTTTAAAAGTTCCAAGACCTGATCAGTTCAACAAATTTATGCTGAAATCAAGAAGGGACAAATGGCATCTGAAATTGAGACCTTGCGTTGTGCTAAGGAAAGCCATACATTAGGAGTAGCAGAAGCTTAGTATGCTGTCTGAATCATTTAGTTGATTGTTTCATTTGGTCAATTTTGTATCGGTTTCAAACATAGGCTCGCCATTAAAAGCTTTGATGCTTGGCCAGTATCTGCTGGACTAATAAACATGATGTTTAGTAAGGCCTGAGTTCTGAAAGTTTATACACATCTATTTGTATAATTTTCGGAATAAAACCACTTTCTGCAATGGTAATTATATAAACAAATTAAGAATAACGTTGATGTAATTAGGTTACCTCTAATTTCTTGCTGGTAAATATTAAGGTTACTGCTGTTCCATGGAGATTATTGCCGGCAGTCTATATATTAACTGATGGGTAAATATCGGATATGAATATATGTATTTGACATAGATGTATTTAAATTTTTTTCATATATTTGAAAGAAATATCCTTGTATCCATGTTTAAATACATGTCAAGTGTAAGTCTCAAAAAACTGATACTTTAGAGAAATAAGTGGCCGTAAGATAAATGGGTGTGCCCATCATGAGACATTCAAAACCCTATCGCTAAAATGAATAAAAGGGACATTTCTGAAGAAGAGCATTCTTGAGGGTGTGCCAATCAGAATATCCTCAAAAATCCTAACGAGGTAACGTTAGTAGGCTAAGAATTCCATGTTCCACCATTATCAGACAAGAAGGTTTCTACTCTAGCAAAAACAACTCAAATATTCAAGAAATTTTCAAATAGAACAATCCTGATGTAAATATTGCTTTAAAACATTACCTGTTTTTAGAAATCTTTAGTTAAATTGTGTTCATGAAATCTACATAATTGAAAGATTATCATTTACAACAATTCCATCTTCATAAACTGGATTCAATTTTCCTTTTCCCTTAGCACTCGGATTTCGAGCTTTTTCTCTATGATTTATACATGGCAGAAGTAGAAAAATATACAAATCTCGGGCAGAAAAATACCAGAAGATATTTGACATATACTCCCTATATTCATCACTTCCTCTTTGCTAAAGTCTTCAGCAAACCTTTAATAATCTTCCCAAACCACATCAAGTTCATGGTAGCTAACACCGATGGCACCCCAAAAACCAAGACATAGCCAAAGGTATGCATCTTGATCACCTATTGAGCCAAACAAGATAAGTCCGAACAGATTCTTAGCAAATACTTTATAGCCAAGGAATCAGAGATGCACCAGAATTGTTCGAATAGTTTACGGTTTGGGCGTCGAATGTCTTAAGAGTTGGTTACTGGAGGACTGCACAGGCTTAAGAGAATATATTCAAAGGAGGGTGAATATCAGGACGAAAAGGAGACTGACACGAAGAAGAGCCATGCTTTAAAATACAGATCATGAAAATTTGCAAGAACTTGTAATTTCCTACGGCATGAAGAAAAAGTGAATATAGCCAAAAAAAAAACGGAAAATGACCTCTTGACAGCAGCTTGGAAAGCCAGTGAATATATTCAAAAAAAAAAGATGGGGCAAGGCAAAAAGGGGTTCCAACAAAGCCGGAAAATAGCAGCAACTGAAAATTTGGATTGTTGTAGAAAAATCGAATGACAGATTTGTACTTTTAACAATACTGACAAAAACCAATTCATGAAAATCCAAAAGATATTGAAGCATAGAAAATATAAGTCAAAGCAGCAAAGTAGTTGAAGACCACAAAAACGTTAGGCTAGAGCTAAAATATCATAGAGGTCAAATTACCTGTTTATAATGCAAGTACACATGGTAGAACATGTATCCAAATAGCAGAACTCTGGCAATCTGCAATTTATAATTTACTTCAGTTTCTACAAAAGGCTTTAAGCTCAAAGGAAAAGGAACTTATTATAAATGAAAAACGGGAGAAAGAAGCCTACGGCATTTCAGCTATGTAATACCAAAACACAAAAACAAAAAAAAAAAGCTTCCAACCAATGGAGAAACTCCAGTCAGCTTGTTTTGATGACCATTCACATCTAATTTCTTATTCAACTTATCTTCCCCTATTTTTTCTATGGCACAGGTTTTATGGTGTGACATATAACTACACATTTCCATTCTATGATGAAAACTTGAGAAAAATTTAGCTCACCAGCCAAGCCAAAAAGATGACAACACCATTAATAAGATATGTAGTGGACCTCTTCATACCAGCTGTATCAAGATACCTTCATCACAGAAACAGGAGATGATTGAATATCAGAATTTCAACAAATAAAATCTCACCAGTTAGAACTTACCATCTTATATTAATCTCTGGAGTTGTCACCTCAGATATAAGAACCATGTATGTATAAAGCTGAGCTTCTCCAGTAAACATTGAATATGCCACTGCAATTCCCGAAAGGGAGTGATGGATAACCTGCAATCAGATGCTAGTATCTTGTTAGATCCCTTAGCATCCGCATTGTTGCTATCTTCACTTTAAACTGTTACTGTTTTACAAATACTCGACACTACTCAGCATTACAAAGACGCTGGTCAAAGTTGTTCCAAACATTAATTAAATTGAATCCTTAGATCTAGAAGCCTAATTACTCTATGCTCGCACACTTTCTGTAGCATATTCATTGAATGAACCAAATGGGTCTGTCTTAAGTTGAATGGTGTAAGGAAAACAGCAGAGTAGTTAAAGATGCCGTTTAAAAGGGCGTTTCAGGTGTCATTCAAATGTTTAGGGACAGCTGCAAACTGTTACCATCATTCCTTACAGCAGTAACACAATAAACAAATAAATAAAATTTAAGTCAGAGTGCTACCCACATAGAGAACATACTTACATATTCTATTCCACCTAAAGAGGGATATAGCCACAAAATCATTCCAAGATCCAAAAGGAAATATCCAACAGAAACCTGTAAAATATAGTAACAAATATTTTAAGAAGTCTTAGGATTTCTACCAAAAGTTGGCACTTGAATTTTATACAGATAAGTGTTTGAAGAAGCTATGAACAGCTATAACGGACGAAATGGATCCTCAAAACATTTAGAGTGAAAAAGGAAGGGGTGTCCCTTCTGGTTGCCATTATGTAGTTTGTTCTAAACATATGCTAATCACTTTTATGCAAAAGCTAAAATGATAAAAGAAACTGTCCTCTTCGAAGAAACTGTAAGCATATATCATCCTAATGAAAAAGCTGAAAAGTCAGACGCATCATAAGCCATATATGAGACACAGTGATGCCATGTTAACTAAGCATGTAACATGGATACTAGTTCACAGTTGAGAATCTATACTCAACAGATAAATTGTCAACAACATACACGGTTGAACCTCTTCAAGATCACATATGAAGTTTAACACTTACCCCTAATCCAAAAGTAGAAAGTGATGAGCTTCGGAAGACAACAAGCCCAGCAAGCCGTTCATCAGAAAAGAGATCCGACCAGAAAACGAAGTACAATGACAAAGCGGAAATAAAAATTGCGTGAATTGTAGAGACGCCACTGCCAAAAAATATGTTAACGAGCAATGAGAGAACGAACATCATAACAAAAGCAGAAAAATAAGGAGAAACTAGATGAACTACACTAACCGATTGTTCCACTCTACTCGTTGAATTTTAGTTAGACCAGGGTAAGCTTCGCTGTAAAAGCTGCTGATTAACTGGGTAAGATCATAGGCCTGAGGGATGAGGAGAAACATGTATACCGAAGTTCATTAAAGGAAACCAAGGGAAAAGCACCCATGTAATCGCATGACAACATCAAGAAAGAAACGATTTAACTAAAAATATGCAAATTCATTCACGCAAGCTTCACAATAAAAGGGTATAAGGAAATATCCTACCTTAGGATTCAATGATCCTGAATTCAAAATTTAAAACATATTTACTAGGGGAGAAAAGTCAGTATACCACTTTGCAAGCCAGAATGCCACCAAGAATCGAAGTGCATGGAATGTACGGATCCGCAAATAAGTAGTTCTTAGCCAACAACTGAGCCTGGTTTTGATAAGACTTTATAGCCATCACTGTCTGTTTAGGCACCGCTGTCATTTTACAATCTCAAGAATCAACTTAGCAAAGTGAGTACCTTCTCTTATTGTCGTTCCTTCTACATTCATCAAATCCATAACAAAATAAAAAATACAAAAATTTAGTCGGGGAAAAAAAAGTAAAGAAAACATTCAACCATGTCAATTTTGGAATAATGGTTCTAAGAGAACTAGACATTGTGGAGATTTCGACATTTGATACCACCACCATCCATATTAGTCTACAAACAAACACTAAAAGGAGATAAATAATCAATACAGATAGCAATTTCCATCCTATTCCATGAAATATCAGGTACAAAACAACTTCAATTCAGGCAAGTTGAAGCAAACAAGAAACAACCGAAATCTGAAAGCTTGATTAAAATGAAGAAAGCAAATACTAATAGTAAGACTGAAATCAAACAAAGACTTCCATTTCAGATAAGCAAATGTAAATGCAAAATATGCATTTAAAAAACATTGCGATTTGAAGTGATCGATTTGGAAAACAACTGGGTAACATAGGAACGAAAAGCAACATAAAGTAATCAAAAGTAAACACAAATAGGAGCAAAGAAGCTGAGAAATGCGATAAATGTGCTTACCATAAGCGTGGGCTACAGACTTGAAGAAGCAACCATGAAATCCAAATAAAATGCAGGTGGGTATTTAAAGGGGAAAGAAAAAAACAATCTTTGAAACGGAAACCTGACACCAGGGACTAAGAAAAAAATGGGTCTTTTCCAAGGCTAATCAGCGCCTGAGACCCAGAAAGAAAGAAAACTGTAAAACCCAAAAAGGAGGGAGCAAATGCAAACAAATGGCTGTTAGAAGAAAAACCAAAGCTTTTAAAATGAATGCAAAAGTGAACAACAACCCATGAAAGAAGAAGGCTCCTCAAAACCAAAACATAAGGTGGAAACTAGAAAGAAGCGAAACCAAATCATTTTATGATTTGAAATACCGAAAAGAAAATGTGGCACCTACCGTAAGGTTTAATCAGCGTGGGAAGACTGAAGACTACTTGGAATCTCCAACCAACTCACCAATAAATAAATAAACAAACCAAAACCAAAATGATTGAAGGATATAAAAATAAATAAATAAATAAAGAGAGTTGAAGAAGAAAAAGAGGCAGTGGATCTGTGGATATGGCTGGGGTGACGATGGGATTGGCTGATGAGACCTTGAGTGTGTTAGCTTTTTGGTTGGTTTTTTGGACGCTTACTAGACTAGAGTTTGCAATTGCAAGCAATCTTATCCTTGCAAGATTGGGGTAAAGATAAATAAAACCGGAAAAAAAAGGGAAGGGGGAATCTGTGACACTTGTTTTTTCTTTGGATTATGCTTATGTTGGAATTTCGACTTTGCTCGTACAAATTTATAATACTTTGCTTTGAATTAAGCTCAAGTGATGAAAATTCATTTCATTATTTTTGTTGGATTGGAAAATTCTTAAAAATAAGAAATATGTAATTGTTTACCACCCAACCTTTTTTTTCCCTTTATACTTTTCTTGATTTGTGAGAGTAGTGTATAAATACATATATATATATATATATATATAATTTCTTGAAAGGAGCATTTAATTTTGAAGGAAAATCTTAATAGTATGGAGTAGTGCGGTGGAAAACAAGTTCCAACTTCCACGAGTTAATAACAATCGTTATCTTAGCAGCCCATTTCCAGTCCTAGTGCTTTTGGCATGAACGAACATGTTCCATTCCTATCTTCAGCAACTTGTTTGCTCGGACAGTGCAAGAGTTTATACGTTTTATATTAACTCTATATAAATTTATATATTACTTATTAGAAATTATATAAAGTTCTACTTTGTTTGTATATTAAATAAAAATTCGAACAATGAAATAAAGCAGGAAATGCATGATTTGCCCAACCAACCAAACTCCTTTTTTTTTTTTTCAATTGGAAACGACATCTTTCTTCAAGTTGTTACGTTTTTTCTTTTAATTTTAAGATTGAAGGGGCAATATATATATATATATATATATATA
>JBBYHK010000003.1:6241171-6259038 GCA_038382065.1 Adansonia grandidieri
ATTGAAGAATCCCAAAGAAGTCAGGCTTAGAAACCGAAGTAGTACCGCACCAGATGAGTCCATAGCAGTACTGCCTATATACATCTGCCATGATAGAAAAAACTCGGAGAAATCGAAGAAAAAGGCTGAGAAGACTGTTATCCGAAATGGGTCTTCAGTGTTTTCTTCTAGAAGGGTGTCGAATGATGGTACTCTTACAGGAGATGAGCCTGCAATCGATGATGTTGCCATTAAAGCTGTGATATCCATACTTGGTGCCTACACTGGTAGGTATATTAAAGACGAGAGTTTCCGTGAAATGATCAAAGAAAAGTGCAGCTCTTGCTTAGTGAGGCGAAAAGCTGCTTCTGATAACGGGATTCTTGTGAACATGGAGCTTGGCATTGAGAGCGTTGACAAGTTAATAAATGATAGAGGGAACAAGAAGGAACTGATAATGAAATCATTGAGGAATTCGATTCGGCTTTTGAGCATTGTTGCTTCCTTGGATTCTAAAAAATCAACGAATGGTTCAACTTGCGGGGTTCCAAATTCTCATCTCTCAGCATGTGCTCAGCTATACTTATCTATAGTTTACAAGCTGGAGAAGAATCATAGGTTATCAGCTAGGCATTTGCTTCAAGTTTTTTGTGATTCAGCTTTTTTAGCGAGAACACACCTGCTTCCTGATCTGTGGGAGCATTTTTTTCTTCCCCATCTTCTTCACCTCAAGGTTTGGTACCACAATGAACTTGAACTTGTTTCCAACTCGGATTATGGTCTGAAAGAGAAGAAAATGAAAGCTTTAAGTAAGCTCTACAATGAACAAATGGATGTGGGAACAGCTAAGTTCGCTATATACTATAAAGAGTGGCTTAAAATTGGGGCTAAAGCCCCAGCAGTTCCTTCAGTGCCATTGCCATCAAGTTCCAGTTATGGATCATCAAGAAGGAGATTTTCTGATTCGTATGCTTCGCGTTCTTCTATTAACAGGAACTTGTACGTTATTAACTTAGATACTTCTTTTAGTCATTTTGTCTTAAGCATTCAAGAATTTGATCATAAATCATGTTGATTTTCTGACTTGTTTCTTAATTGTGTCTAAATGTTTCCAAAGGTACCGAACTGTGTTTGGTGCAACAACTGAGCGGCAATCCATGGAGCTTGATCATCGAATCAGAGCATCAATGGATTTATGTCACCTCAAGGCGGAAGAAAATGAATTTACAGATGAAGAAGACCACAGCTGGGTAATTCTGTCTTCTTTGTGAAAACTGCAATTCTTATATTTTACTTTTATTGGAGAGTACAATTCATGTTTCTGAACTTGGCAGAACAAGATGAAGACACGTAGAAGGTCATCGAGCCAGATTTATCGAACTCCAAAAACTGAATTCTTGCCTGAGACAAAGAAATCAAGCCATTTTCAGCTGTTTACCTGCCAAAGTGGGCCAACAGAATGCTTGGTAAATGGGAAAAATGTTATCAGAAATAATTCAATGAGAAAGCAGGAAAATGTTCACCTTCCTTCGAGTGATCTAAGTAAAGCCATTGCAACTATTTGCTCTTCAGATATTCTAAGTGATTGCGAAAACGCAATCCGGGTAATGACCAAAGCATGGTTGGAATCACCTGGTGATCCTGCCATAGGAGCTGAATTAGCAAAGTCACCCGTTATCGAGGGAGTCCTCGAGGTTTTGTTTGCTTCAGTTGATGATGAAATTCTAGAATTAGCAATATCAGTTTTAGCAGAATTTGTAGCTAGGAGCGAGATGAATAGACAGACAGTACTTAACTCAGATCCACAGCTTGAGATCTTCTTAAAACTGTTAAGAAATAGTAGTCTATTTTTAAAAGCCGCCGTGCTGCTTTACCTGTTAAAGCCAAAGGCGAAACAGATGATATCAACTGAGTGGATTCCCCTAAGCCTTAGAGTTTTGGAGTTTGGGGAGCAGTTGCAGACTGTCTTTACAGTAAGGTGTAGTCCTCAAGTGGCAGCATTTTACTTCCTAGACCAACTCTTAACAGGTTTTAATGAAGATAGAAACTTAGAGAATGCTTGTCAAGTGGTTTCTCTCGGCGGATTGAGCCTTCTGATAAGAAATGTGGAGGTAGGCGGCATTCTCGAGAGGAATATTACTGCCTCGATTATATCCTGCTGCATTCGAGCTGATGGGAGCTGTCGAAACTACTTAGCCGATAAATTGAACAAGCCATCTTTAATCGAAGTTATTGTTGGGAACCATGAGGATTCTAATGGAGCTGTTATTGCCTTACTAACCGAGCTACTGTGCCTAAACAGGTACCGATCCGTTTACCAATTTACCATGATTTTCTGATTAGTTCCAGGACTTCGAATACATACCCTTACGACCTGGGGAATGTTAACAGAAGGACACAGATAACAAAATTCTTAAATGATCTGATGAATGGATGGAGAGGCTTGAATACCATGCACATCTTATTAGCATGCCTGCAGAAAGCTCAACCCGAAGAACGCCCCCTGGTTGCAGCCCTCTTATTGCAGCTTGATCTTCTGGTAATTAATTTCATCGCTATTCACATCATTAATTGTATAAAAAAACTAATGCCTCACGCTTCTCAAATACTGAAATAAATAATATCCATTAAATATTCAATTCAAGAGCCTTTATATGGCATCTTGTGCCCGAAAAAAGAGTATCAGTTATGAAATATTTCGATTCAGAAATCATGGATTACTCATTTTACAGGGAGATCCTTTGAGGTGCAGCGTCTACAGAGAAGAAGCAGTTGATGCAATTATAGCTGCTTTAGATTGTGAAAAGTGTAATGACAAGATTCAAGAACAATCTGCCCGAGCTCTTATGATGTTGGGAGGCAGGTTTTCGTACACGGGAGAGGCAACAACAGAAAACTGGCTTTTGAAACAAGCTGGCTTTCATGAAAACTTAGGGGATTCATTTCACAGAAAGGAAATATGTGATGATTTCTTGGTAAGCTTGTGATTTTTTTTAACCAGTAATGTATTTGCTGCGTGAAAATAATATTCCATGTTAATACTAACAAAGAACCACAATCTAGTGCTCAGGTTAGTCAGTTAAGATGAAATCATTTCCGGATTCATCTCTATGATATAAAAACATTCTGAAACTAACCACAACTTTCATATTTATAAATTACGTGTAGTAACAGGAATTTTTCTAGCTGAAAGTGAAATTCTTCAGACATGAATGTCAGCCATGCTAGAGTTTTATGTTATGCTAGTAGTTTGATTTTTAAATATACATGAAGCTTCATGCATAATTAAAATTGCTACAGATACTCTTGATAAATCTTTTCTTTTCTAATGGCTGTTCTTTTTTTTTTTTTTTACAATCACTAGCATGAAGAGGAGGAAGCAATAGAGAATTCGCAAAGAAAAGCAGCACTTGCTTTGTTAAATAGTGGGAACAAGAGATTCTTGGCCGCTCTTTCAAATTCCATGGCCAAGGGCTTTCCTAGTTTAGCACGAGCGAGCTTGTTAACTGTTGGCTGGATCAGCGGCTTTCTGCATTCAGTTAGAGATAAAAATTTCCAGTCGATGGCATGCTCGATACTCGTGCCACAGTTGCTAGAATCCTCAAATTACAATCGACCACTTGAGGAAAGGGTGCTTGCTGCTTTCTCATTGCAGCGACTCATAAAAAGCTCAGGTGACATTTTCAAAGCTAGCACCGGCCGCTTATTCATTTCTTATGTGCTAAAATCAGTTTTTTATGTATACATTTTTCTTGCCTAACAGTTCAATCTGTTAATCTTTGATAGAATGCGTAGCCTGATGAGCTTATTCAACCATCACAAGCACCGAGAGGTGACAGTAGCCTGAGCTCGAGGGCCTAGAAGGTTTGGCCAGTTAAAGAAACGCAAGAAAATCATCTGAAGTTTTGATTCTAAAAAGTAACTATATATGGGTGATAAGTTGTAGACTTGTAGTAGTTCTTTTCAATTTCCCTTTTTCATCTCTTGAGAATGCACGTGAATATTGTGACATATACAGCACATCCAATGCTTCAACATATATAGTGATTTATAGAGATGTGAATATCTAATCAACATACATGATTTCGTGATTTACCCAAATAAAGAATTGAATGCAAAATCTGTTTTCTTCATGGAAGACATGAACGTGATGAACAACTGGATACAGATTTAAAATGACAAGAGCTCAATGGCTCTGGGTTCTTGTTTTAGCAATGTTTTCTCGTTTAAAAAACCATGGAACTAGACCTTAATGTTTTGTTTGGTTTCTCGTTGCATTTGTTAGATTTCAATTCAAAAATGATAAAAAAAAAAAAAATCCATTTGCCCTGCATTTGTCTGATTGGCTAGAATGACTTCTGATTCGAATGTCAAGCTGTTTTATCTCAAAAATCTTTTCTTCCAAAATTCTGCAAAATCTCTTCCTCATTCACGCACACGGGTAGTAGCCAGTGGATGTTTGAATTCAAATAACATCCCAAAAATCCGCAACTCCCCCCAAAAAAAAAAATTTTGTGGTGGGACATGTCCTCTAGTGGAAAAAAAGGGCAAATCTTTCCAGCGAATAGTACAATAACAGCAGCAACTAAAAGGAAAATCTCTCATTCCAATTGCTAGTCTTACTCATGTTATCAGCAACCCTGCCTGCCTGGTGAATTGGCCCCACCTTCACATGCCTGACTTCCACTAAACAATCACTAGCTTTTCTGCATTAATTTTTTTTTCTTGGATTCTTCCGTAAAAGTTTTAAAACTTTATCACTCTTGAATTGAGCTGCTTTAGCTAATAAATCCTGGAAACTTCTTCGGCAATGGAATGCAATTTGTTTGTTTGTTTGAAGGCAAAGTAAACAGATACGAACAGCATTTTTTAAGGATGTCTTTTATTCGAGGACTGAAGGCAACATGGTATTAATTACAACGTTTATCATTGCCTTTTTTTTTTTGCTTAAATGCAAGATTGAATGTCAGACAACTTGGCATTTCACCGACCTGTGCAAAAATAGAATAAAAAGGTGCAAGCTGAAACAAAAGAAAGTATCCAAAATTACCTGTACATCATTATATGGTATCCTGCAAAGACATAAGACAAATCGAAGAGGTTGAGAAGAAAAAATCATTGGAAGATTGGCAGAAAGATATTAATCATAGAAACAATGCATGAAAGTAGACACAGCAGGCAGACAGCCCCATTTAGTTACAGCAGGAACAATGGTGTTCAAAAATGCCAAAATTGAGATTTAAAAACAGTACCAAATTAAGCATTAAGTTCAACGTGAAAGAGAGATGACAGTAAAAGCTTTGCATTATGTCTAGGGTATTCCTATATCGCTCTCCTCTCAAGCTAACTTGAGAGAAGAGGAACATGGCCAGAAAATTCTTGCATGAAACTTCAAAGAAATAACTAAGTTCAGACTTCAGACACATACCTTGTAGATTAAACAGACATAAAATCACATCACAAAAACAGAAATCCTCTAAACTCCATGGCTTGCATAAACCATTACAACTAGGAGGATATGCAGAATGTGACACTCTGGAAGCGCAATTAGATTCATGCACAAACTACTTCACTAGGCTGATCAGGAAAGGAGTTTAACATGAGGAAGTTGTAAGAGGCATTTTCAGATGAAAACATTGAATCCCGCCCGCAGGTGATGATGGACCCTATAGGAGCTATTGTCAAATGCAGCTGCTGATGGTTGTGGTGGCAGTGCTGAAGAAGATGAAAAGGATCTTGATGAAGCTCGAGACTGTCGTTCCAATACCTCCTGGTAAAGCTGACCTCTATACGCAGCAAGATCAGCATAGTAAACTGGTGGGATCAAGGAGAAAAGCTTGGTGCACCATGCAAAAGTGAAGCATGTGTTATGTATAAGCTGCTGGATATGGTCGATAGTAAATTTATTCTCGTCGCAGAGGACTTGATATTGTGTTGATTTGCTAGTCCCAACGCTACCATAATGACTACAAAGATGGCAATGAAACCCAGAAGGATCAACAACAGTTGAGTCAATAACAGTTCCTGAAGGCACATTGCCAATGGTAGTACCTCCATCTTTTTTGATCGCTTGAAAGAAATGTGTGCGGTGTCTTTTCTGGGCTACAATGACAGTGATGGTTGGGAAGTAATTCATTGCTTGAAAGGCTCTCTTGACACCAATAAGCTCCTCATTAAGAAGCATATCAAACTGGGTTTCAGTAATGCCATCACGAAATATCACGATTTTGGCTGGCTTGCCATTATGTGACATATGATAAAACTTAACAAGGTCCGCACACATCTTCCCAAAGTCCTTAATCTTCTCTGACTTAGGATTTGTGGATCAAATCTTGCTGCATTGTGATTAGGACGGTTCATAGAAGCCACAACAGTTGCTATTGATGGACTTGTTGAGTTCTTAAAACCAGGATGATTGACATCAGCACCCACAAACATCACACTGGTTTCACCTTCAAGATGGAGCTGATGTTCAACGATCTCCACATTTTGGCCTCCAAGCTTGGCATTAATCTTCAGTACAAGGTTAGCAAGATACTGGTCTTTCACTTTGTTGCCATCAGGAGAGAGACAATATTGAGTCATTATGCCAACTTTTGTCTCAGAAACAAATTTAAGGGAACTGTAACCAGGATGCTGTCTAGCCATCATACAAAGAAGAAACTGTAGACGACCTTCCCCTTTTTCATGAGATACGCGCTGAATATTCTCAAGCATCTCCTGAAGCACATCCTCACTATTTAAATTGCCCATTCTAGCCTCCTCCTCAGGATGGAGAGGTTCCCCCATCTTTACCACAAGATCTGTGCACCGAGTTCTAAGCTTTGAAATGAAATCCTTACTATTTAAATCAACCGTTCTAGCCGCAAGATGGAGCGGTTCCCCCATATCGATCCCAAGATTTTGCCCCGAGTTCTATGCTTTGAAAAGCGTGATGTAGGCGTCGAACCATGTTTGTCTCGTTCATCAAGTTCATCAAGCTTGAAATCAAGCGCAGGCCAGTGATCAATTTTTTTTTTTTTCCTTCAACCACACATTTACCAACAACGTTCCAATGGCACTTCTAATTATCAGGCTTTATTTTCATCTTTATGCCTCCAGAAGCACCAACATTCAAGTTAGGTGCACTAAGAACACGACCAGACACTTTTGTCATGTTTCTGCTTACTTCCATTCCAAAATTTTGCACAAGTTCTCCACTGCAAATAGTGAAAGATATAAGTATCCAGATAACACTAGATGAATAGAGCATTTACATCACATTGTTTTACTAATCAGGTATTTCATGTCTTAGTCCAGTACAGCAAGGAATATCTTATATTATTAGGCAGCAGAAAAGTACAAGTTCATAGTTCAATTATAAAATAGTCCTTAATAAATACACAAATTCGTTCCCAGAAGAGGCATGAAGTTTGTATACCATCCAACAAATGGTCAACCAGCTTATATGATCCACATATCAGATTGCTAAGAATATATTATTAATGAGGTGCTTGCCAATTGAAAGTCCTCTCAATTCCCAAAAGTCACACCTCAAAATTCTAGAAAGTTACATTGCCTCTTACTCCAAACAGCTAGCAAATTACAGGGATTTCAATTCCAGAACAGAGATGAATCCCAAATATATTTAAGATAATAAAGCAATTCACAATCATCTAAAATATTGTTAAAGATACGTCAACAATGTTTAATCAATTTTTTGTAGCCATTCATAAGTAACTTGAGAATTTGTTCTCTTTTTCACAAGCATTAAACAAGGTTCACAATCAACAATCGTAAAAAAGATCATTAGATTCATAAACAAAACATTACTTAAAAAAGGAAAGGAAAAAAGTGAAGAGAAACATAAGCCAAGTGCACCATAAGCTTTAGATGTTCAGCAATTGATGTTAAGTAGGTTTACCAATCTCTTCCAAGAAAACCAAGTTATATTTTCAATGCAAAAATGAATGTTCCACAAACAAATCCAAGTGAAAAGTTGAAGTCTATCAGTACTTAACCACAAGGCCCTTCTGCATCCTGCACCATTTCACATATTTTCAACCACAAGGCCCTTCTGCATCCTGCACCATTTCACATATTTTCTCCTGTCTTTTAGAGGGTGAAGCCAATGACAAATTCTTCAACTTCCTTGCAACATCTCTATCAAAAAACTCCTTCGGATATCTCTGTCCTTCAGCTAAGACACATAATTCTATAGGGACAAAATGACTTCCATTTTTTTCCTCAACTCCGAGCAGGGAATATCCTGGTATATGATATCCTTGCCATCCTTATCCTTGAAATAATCTACAAGTCTGACTTGTTCGTCTTCAATGCAAAATGAAATATCTTTTGCATCCTTAGAAGTCATTCCCGCAGTTGTATGTCTTCTGTTGGTGTGAAGATGAGATTTATAAACTTTCAATCCCTTCAATGCTAATTCAACTTTATCCTTGAAAGGTCCAAACTCATTTATATTAAAGCCGTCAATCAGCTCCCCCAGATAATTGATAACAGCACCGATTTTCGAACAGGCATCACTGAGTAGTCTAGACATAGAGCTACACCCTGAGAAGTCAGCTTCAAACTATGTTTAGGTTCATTAGACACAATGATACCACATTCAAGGTCAATTCCTTGATGAGGTTCTGTAGGATGCGAACTATGACTCAATGAGAACATGTGTCCTTCAGGATTTTCCTTCATTGCCAAATCCATCCCTTGTAATATATCACGAGGAACTGACGACCCTTTCTTACGACAATATTCATTCAACTGAGAAACCAAAAGCTTATTGGCAAGCTTTAGTGTCACGAGATATGAAGAATCAGAGAGTCGCACAGTAAATTCTCTGGTAGGCAATTATACTACACTCTAGATGCTCTTATTACCATCGTAAGCAGTCATTTCCAAAGGAAACTGTTCAGGATCATCCAGGGACATCTGTCTCCATATTAGAGGCAAATCGGACTTTGCTATTTTGACGGGTTGTCCCTTGCTAGGATCCACAATTGGCTTAACATCAACATCATAGTGCAATATGATCTTCTTAGGATCAAACTCAACAAGAAAATGACTGACAAGAAGGCTAAGTTTCTTGATGACACGCATGCCACCATTATCAGGTCGTCTCATAGGCAAAAATTTTTTCTGTGGTTTCTGGCAATGATGACAAAAGCGATGAAGGCAGCACCAGCTCTGATATAGTCAGTGATTCCATTGCAGGAACAACTGTGTCTGCGAAGGTGGAAGTTTTGAATCTAAGTTGTAGGAAAGTAATGTATCATAAGCAGACTATTATTTGGCAACATCAACATCATATTATTCAAAAAAAATTACCAAACATGAAAAAAAAAAAAAAAAAACACTCTTGCCAAATTTCTGAAACGTGACGTAATTGATCTTTAGTAGAATGAGCTAAGCAAAACAAAACTAAAAAGAACTTGGTATAAGTAATATTAACATCACGAAGCTTGATTAATCAGTTTATCTCAGTAAGAATTCTCGATTGCAATAAGGCTTAAGAGGCACTATCAAGTACCCCGTATTTTATACTTGTAGGCCGTAGATGAGCCTAAAATAAAAACAGAATCTCATGAACAAACCAAAATATAAAACGGTAACAAATGCAGTCAAAAACTTATACCGGCAACAACATTTGCAGGAGAAGAACCAGATAAAGAACTTGACAGAACTTGAGCAAATGAGGAAGCTCTACCAGACTGCCAAACACCTTGGCTGGATCCGATAGGAACATGACCCTGCTGGACTGCACTTAATTTTGGACCCACCAGACCTTGGCTCCGAACCTGGTTTGATTCTCTCCCGCGCTGCTCCTGCTAATGATGCTGAGCATCCCTGCCTCTTCCTCTTCCTCCACCAACACCAGACAGCCAAACGCCTCGACAGGATCCCGCGGAACATGACCCTGCTGGACTACTGCACTTTGGATTGGAGCAACCTGACCTCGGCTCCGACCCTTGTTTGATCCTCTGCCCTGGTGCCCCTGCTGATGATGCTGAGCATTCCTGCCCCTGCCCCTTCCTCTTCCTCCACCAACACCAACGTCATGCCCACGACCTCTTCCCCCAAACCTTCCTCTCTACAACACAAGAAACAAACTAAAAAAAAGAGTGGATATTTTGATCTCTCTAAACCAACTTTCGAATTTGTTTCGTAAACTATAGCATGAAAATGAGCAGCAATAGGCCGACTAAAATACAGTGATGACCATAAGTAAAACTGGCGGGGCTCGCGCAATTTGTACTTCTCTTGGTCAACTAAGAAGATTTTACAACTGTGTCCGTACGACCCGACGCGTTAAACCAAAGATAACGAACAAAAAGGGTAACTAACAATAACGGAAGAATCAAGTTCGTTAGAAATGACAGAATCTCCGGAGTCTTCTTTACAAATATCTTAACTCGGAGCCCAAGGCAAATAACTGATGCTTTTCTTCCTTCTTTACCCCTAGAAGAGGAAGAACGAAAGTTTGTTTCTTCAACCAAAAAAATTTTTTCTTTTTGATAAAAATAAAGATTATGCAATGGTATAATCAATAATTTTTCAATTTTCCTTCGTTTGTTAATATTTACAATTAATATCTATAGTAATTAATTATAATAATATTTATTATTTTTGTAATCATAATAAATCACAATTTAAATTCAAAGAGAAAGAAGAATTCTCAAAGTTTGGCTTCAGGGGAACGAACCTTCTGCCGGGTTGCTGCCCCTGTTATAATTAACTCTGCCGTTCCTTAATTACAATCATGCCACAGGTGGGTTGACTAACAAAAAAATAAAAATGACTAGCTCATGTTTATATCTATCATATATCCTTCCTCTGACATTAGACGGAGTAGATATTTGTATACGCATTTCTGGTGTTTTGACATGCATAAAGATACGTTCCTCCATTCCCATTCGCATCTCTAGATTCCTACACCAGCCTCTCAGCTTTGAATGAATTGAATAACCATTCCAGTCGTTTAGGATTATGTAATTAGTGTGCAACTTTTTAATTGCAATCATATATATCTTATATAGTATATATATTGCATTCATTTATCCAGGCATCATACAGACAAAATAGCAATTATTAAATAATATTGTAGGTATAACCATAGATAGAGGCGCAAATGCGAGAGGCAATTAAGTGATTAAACTCATACATCAAGCCTCCTTATTTATTAATATAGAATATAGTGTCATAATAATACTCTAGGCATCTTGACTCCATCCCAGGTAAATACCAAGCTAACTGGGGAAGTAGAACATGCCCAGACAATTCTTGTGCATAAGACTTCAAACAAATAACTAGGTTCAGACACATATTTTTGTAGATTAAACAGACATAATAAAATCACATCATAACAACAGATATATCCTCTAAAGTCTAAAACTCCATGGCCTGCATAAACCATGACGACTTGGAGGACATGCTGAAAGCGAGGCGCAAATTAGATTCACACACAAACTCCTTCACTAGGTTGATCAGGCGAGCAGTTTATCATGGGGGAATTTCTAAGAGGCCTTTTTCAGATGAAAAACATTGAATCCTGCAGGTCAGGATGGACCCTGTAGGAGCTCTTGTCAAATGCAGCTGCTGATGCTGAAGAAGATGAAGAGGATCTTGATGAAGCTTGAGACTGTTGGTCTAATACCTCCTGGTAAAGCCGACCTCTATATGCAGCATGGTCAGCATAGCATACTGGCGGGATCAAGGAGACAGACTTGGTGCACCGAGCAAAAGTGAAGCACATGCTATGTATAAGCTGCTGGATATGGTCACTAGTAAACCCATTCTCGTCCCAGAGGACTTGATATTGTGTCGACTTGCTGGTCCCAATGCTACCATACTGACTAAAAAGATGGAAATGAAACCCAGAATGATCAACTACAGTCGAGTCAATAACAGTTCCTGGAGGCACATTGCCAGAGGAAACTCCATCTTGCTTGATCTCTGGAAAGAAACGTGTGAAGTGTCTTTTCTGGGCTACAATAACTGTGATGGTTGGGAAGTAATTCATTGCTCGAAAGGCTCTCTTGACACCAACTAACTCCTCATTAAGAACCATATCAAACTGGGTTTCACTAACGCCATCACGAAATATCACGATTTTGGCTGGCTTGACCTTATTTAACTTAACATAAGACTCAATAAGCTCCAAACACATCTTCCCAAAGTCCTTAATCTTCTCTGACTTAGGATCTTGTGGGCAAATTCTTGCAGCATAGCGATTAGGAGCAGGCCAGCTCATAGAAGCCACAACAGCTGCTATTGATGGAGTTGTTGAATTCTTAAAACCAGGTCCAGGATGATTGACATCCGCACCCACAAACATAACATGGCCTTCACCTTTAAAGTGGAGGAGAGGTTCAATGATCTCCACATTGTGGCCCCCAAGCTTGGCATTAATCTTCAAAGCAATGTTAGCAAGATACTGGTCTTTCACTTCATTGGCACCAGCAGACAGACAGCATTGGGTCATTACGCCAACTTTTATCTCGGAAACAAATTTAAGGCAACTGTAGCCAGGATGCTGCCGGGCCATCACACAAAGAACAAGCTCAAGACGAGCTTTCCCTCTTTCATAAGATAGGGGCTGAATACTCTCAAGCATCTTCTGAAGCACATCCTCCCTATTTAAATTGTCCATTCTAGCCTTCTGATAATGGAGAGGTTCCCCCATATTGATCCCAAGATCATTGCACCGACTTATAAGCTTTGGAATGAATGGTTCAGGCCTCAATCTATGCTTGTATGGTTCATCTAATGTGAAATCAAGCACAGCCCACCGACCAATTTTTTTTCCGTCAACCACACATTTACCAACAAGGTTCCAATGGCACTTCTCATTATCAGGCTTTATTTTCATCTTCATGCCTCCAGGAGCACCAACATTCAAGTCAGGTGGACTAAGAACACGACCAACCACTTTTGTCATGTTTCTGCTTACTTCCATTCCAAAATTTTGCACAATTTCTCCGCTGCAAATGGAGAAAAATATAAGTATCCAGATAAAACTAGATGAATGAAGCATTTACATTACATTGTCTTACTAGTCAGGTATTTCAAGTCTCAGTCCAGTACAGCAAGGAATATCATATATTATTAGGCAGCCAAAAAGTACAAGTTCATAGTTCAATTGAAAAATAGTCCTTAAATACACTAATTCCATAAGTAGAAGAGGCATGAAGTTTGTATACCATACAAGAAATAGTCAACTAGTTTATATCATTCACACATCAGATTGCTATGAATATATTATTAATGAGGTGCTTGCCAATTGAAAGTCCTTTTAATTCCCAAAAGTCACACCTCAAATTTCTAGAAAGTTATATTGCTTCTTACTCCAAATAGGTAGCAAATTACAGGGGTTTCAATTCCAGAACATAGATGAAGTCACCCACAAATAACCCAAATACATTTAGGATAATAAAGCAACTCACAATCATCTAAAATGTTGTTAAAGACACATCAACAATGTTAATCAATTTTTTGTAGCCATTCATAAGTAACTTGAGAATTTGTTCTCTTTGTCACAAACATTAAACAAGGTTCACAATAAAAAATCATAAAGAAGATCATTAGATTCATAAACAAAATATTACTTCAAAAAGGGAAATGAAAAAAGTGAAGAGAAACATAAGCCAAGTGCACCATAAGTTTTAGATGTTTAGCAATTGACGGGAAGTAGGTTTACCAATCTATTCCAACTAATTATGGAAAACCAAGTTATACTTGAATGCAAAAATGAATGTTCCACAAACAAATCCAAATGAAAGTTGAAGTTTATCAGTACTTACCCGCAAGGCCCATCTGCACCCCGCACCATATCGTATATTATGTTCTGTCTAACGGTGGGTGGAACCAATGACAAATTCTTCAACTTCCTAGCAACATCTCTATCTAGAAACTCCTTTGGATATCTCTGTCCTTCAGCTAAGACACATAATTCCATGGGTACCAAATGTCTTCCATTTTTTTTCCCCAATTCCAAGCAGGGAATATCTTGGTACTTGATATCCTTGCCATACTTCTCCTTGAAGTAATCCACAAGTCTGACTTGTTGGTCTTCAATGTAAAAGGAAATATCTTGTGCTTCCTTAGAAGTCAATCCAGCAATTGTATGTCTTCGGTTGGTGTCAAGATGAGATTTGTAGACCTTCAATCCCTTCAATGCCAATTCAACTTCATCCTTGAAACGTCCAAACTCTTCTATACTAAATCCATCAATCTGCTCCCCCAGGTACCCAATGACAGGCATTGACTTTCGAACTGGCATCACTGAGTAGTCCAGACATAAAGCTAAACCCTGAGAGGTCAGCTTCAAACTATGTTTAGGATCTCTAGATGCGATGATACCACGTCCAAGGTCAACTCCTTGATAAAATTTTATAGGATGTGAACTATGAGACAACGGGCTCATACACCTTTTACGATTTTCCTTCATTGCCAAATCCATCCCTTGTAATATATCACGAGGAACCGACGACCCTTTCTCGCTAAGATAATCATTCAACTGAGAAACACGGAGCTCATTCACAAGCTTTAGTGTCACTAGATATGAAGACTCAGAGAGTTGCACAACAAATTCTCCGGTAGGTAATTCTATTACACTAAAGATGCTCTTTTTACCATCATATGCAGTCATTTCCAAAGGAAACTGCGTAGGATCATTCAGGGACATCTGTCTCCGTATTAGAGGCAAGTCAGACTTTGCTATTTTGACTGGATGTCCCTTGCTAGGATCCACCATTGGCTTAACGTCAACATCATAGTGCCATATGACCTTCTCAGGATCAAACTTAACAAGAAAATGATTGGCAAGAAGGCTAATTTCCTTGATGGCAAGCATCCCACCATTGTCAGGTCGTTTCATAGGCAAAATTTTTCCTGTAGTTTCTGGCAATGATGACGACAATGATGAAGGCAGCACCGGCTCTGTTATAGTCAGTGATTGCATTGCAGGAACAACAGTATCTGGGAAGGTGAAAGTTTCGAAAATAAGTTGTAGGAAAGTAATGTACTATAAGCAGACTATTACTTGGCAACATCAACAGAATATTATTAAAAACTACAAAAAAATAAAAAAGGAAAAAATAAAAACTCGAGACAATTTTCGGAAACAGTACGTTATTAGAAAGAAACAGAGCTAGAAAATTCGTTGTAAACATGAAGAAAATAAACAACTAAACAGCGGAATATTACTCTATTCCTTTAGTAGATTGAGCTAAGCAAAACAAAACTAGAAAGAACTTAGTATAAGTATAAATTAATATCACGAAGCTTGATTAGTCAGTTTATCTCATTAAGAAATCTCGATTGCAACAAAGCAAAGTGAACTCCTAAGAGGCACAGCTCATTACCCATATTTTGTACTCGTAAGCAATAGATGACCCAAAAATAAAAACAGAATTTCATAAACAAACCAAAAAAATAAAAAGGTAAAAAAAAAATAAGTCAAAAGCTCATACCAGGTACAACATTTGGAGGAGAAGAACTAGAAGAAGCTTTATGTGTTTCGCTTGACAGAACTTGAGCAAAAGAAGGACCAGCTCCAAGCCCCCAAACTCTACCAGACGTCGAACCGCCTCGGCTGGACTCCGCAGGAACTTGATCCTGCAGGACTGCACTTTGGATTGGACCCACCTTACCTCGGCCCCAACGCTGGTTTGATCCTCTTCCCTGCTGCTCCTGCTGAGCATCCATGCATCTGCCTCTGCCTCTTCCTCCAACAACACCACGCCCACGATCTCTTCCCCTAAACCCTTCTCTCCCCATCACAACAACAAAAACAAACTTGCAAAAAACAAAGTGAATATTCTGGTCCCTCTAAACCGTACAATTTGTTTTGCAGAAAGAACGCTAAAGCCGATGTGTTTAACTTGTGCGGCGAAGGGGTGAGAGTTGAGGCTCTAATATAGTGGCAAGCGAGGGTCACCCTCTTTTGTACTCTCTTGGTCTGCAAGGATTCTACACTCGATTCCGTACAACCCAACGCGTTAAGCAAAGATAACGAAAAAAAGGGGTAACAAACAACGAAAGAATGAAGTTTTTCTTTAAAAAATATCATGACTTGGAGCCCAAGGAAGAACTGATTCTTTCCTCATTTCTTTATCCCTAAAAGTGGTGGACCCAAAGTTCGTTGCTCAAAGATTCATGATATTTTACCGAATGAAAAGCAATAGAATAAAAGAAGGAATATGAAGAAGAAGAAGAGATTTACGAGACGTGAGTGAGAGTTGGTCGGCCTATTCTTAGTTAACAGTGTTGCTGTTGACTCTGCTTTTTTTTTTCTTTTTCAAAATATATATTTTTTTGATTTCTTACTTGGCAAATGAATTTAATTATTAAAAAGTTTAAAATTATATTATAAATATTAAAATTTTTAACACATAAAAATATATTATTTAATATATTAATTTTTTTAAAATTTTTTTTGTTAAATGTATTCAATTATTAAAATAAAACAATCACAAACAACATAATTTTTTTAAAATTTTTTGCGTTATGCTAGTGTTATTTTGTGTTTTCGTTGTATTATTTTCTTCCATCAAACACAAAAAAAAATAAGAATACTATATAAAAATAATGCAAACATATAGCACATAAAAAAAACATAAATATGACATAAATTTTAAAAATTTTTCGTATATTTTTTATCTTATTCATATTATTTTTTATGTCGTGTACAATAAAATAACACTAGCATATGACTCTAGAAAATAACAAGAACACAGACATAAAAATTTTTATTTTTTTAATTTTCTTGTATTTTTTAGTGTCATGTTCGACAAAAATAATACTAGCACACGACATTAAAAAATAACACGAACATGTTATAAAAATTTGCGTTATATTTTTTTTGCGTGTTGTGTGTTCATGTCATTTATCATATAATGTTCATGTTATTTTAACAAATAAAAATAGCACAAATACGACAAAGAAAAATTTTTACAAAAAAATTAAAAGTTATTTTTTTATCATACTCATTATTTTTTTTTATTTTTTATATTATGTCGTCTCGTAACTTTTTATATACATAATGTAAAAAATACGAATATAATAAAAAATAAAAATAAAAATTTTTCGTGTAATTTTTTTTGAAGATAGTTGGTCGACTGATGATAAGGCAATCTCAATGTGACGTTTATACCTCAGGAAAATCCTCTTTCACAAAAGTGAATCCATACAAATTCTACGACATAGTTAATATCTTATCCCATTGGATGAGAACTGTGAAGGGAAGAATAAACTTCCAAGTAGTAGGTAACGCAGGAACAATACCCTACGCCATTTGAAACCAAAAAAAAAAAAAAGTCATCCCATTTCAGTTGACATTTGTAGTGCAGGGGATGGTGAAAAAAGGAGTAACGTTGAAAATCGAAATTCAGAATTGATTGTCCGTCCATTCTCCTGAAGTATAAAGGTCCAAATCATAAGTTTTAGATCTAGATTTTAATATGTGGGCTTTAAAATCCATACTATTACAAGCTTGGTCACTTAAGCTCACATTAAAAACGTCAAAAGCTTAAATGAAATTAATAAACAAATTAATCATTTAAAAGATCATTAAATCCTTACACCTTAAATTCAAAACTATATTATTTAAAATTAAAGTGAGTATCAAATATATAAATATATAATATAAATATATTTAATTTTTTATAAATTTTTATATATTTAAAAAATTTTGACGGGTTTCTCGAAGTTTGGCTTAACGGGATGAACCTTCTGCCAGCTAAGCTACCGTTGTCATACCAAAATCTGTGTTTCCTTAAATTACAATCATGCCATTCGTGGGTTGATTAACGAAACAACAAAATAACTTGCTCAGTTTTTGTAGCCATCATATCGTTCCTTGCCATCACACAAAGTAGATATTTGTAAATTAAGCT
>JBBYHK010000003.1:6259138-6300049 GCA_038382065.1 Adansonia grandidieri
AATCATATTTAAAATATAAATTATATTTTTAATATTTAATTAAATTATTAAAAAATATTAAAATAAAATTCATTATTGATTTATAAAAAATTCTTTAATTATAATTTCTTCATATTTATTTTTAATATTAAATTCGGGTTCGAATTCAAGTCGGGCTCGGGTTCGAATTTTTCGAGTTCGGATTATTTCAGGTTCAGGTTCTTTCGGATTCTGGTCATTTCAGGTTTAGGCTGTTTTGAGTTCGTACCATTCGAGTTCGGATTTTTTTAGGTTCTGACCATTAATTTTTTGATTAAATTGGGTTCGGTTCGGGTTCGGGCTCGGGCTCGAATTTTTTTGAACGAATTTTTGGATTCGGGTTCATTTTGCCACCTCTACACCTGACGGGTGTTCTATTCTAGAGGGTGATTCCTGCAGGATGGCCAAATTGCATGTGGCTTCGCTTTGCCTCGGTCTCCAAGTCTTGCTCGGTCGACCTCTGAAGGCTATGTATGTTCATTATTACAAATTAAAAATCTACAACCGTGTAAAATATACGAAATAAACAACACAGCCTGTAAAAACTTGAAGATGTTTGAAGGGAGAAAAAAAACAGTATTCTTGGCAATTATAATGCCAAGTTGCTAAATGTCACATTCATAAGAGAGAGAGTCTTGTCAAAAATGAAAGATTTGTTTCATTAACTTTCTTTCAGTTTGATGACATTACTAATATGTTTACCCTATTATCCTTCTCTTCTTCCAAGAATTCTTCCAAGAAGAAAGCAACTACCATGCAGAGAATCTTCCCCCTAATTTTATGCAAAGACCTTTAGGGTATTTTATCAACCAGCAAGTAGTTAATGACTAACAAGAACTACTCAAGTGTAAGAAGTGCTGATCTCATTTTGTGTAAATGAAAACGGAGCCAATAGAGTGAGAAGGAGAAAATCTTTGCTCTTTTAAACCTTGTTGGAATGATATGCAACTTATTACCTAAAATTTGAATGATCTACACTGGCTTCATTGGATATAGTCTTCATAGTAGTTGTCACTCATGACAGAGACAAATCTCTCGAGCCAAGGAAGCTGATGGAGGTCCTTCATGGCATCTACATAGGAATCTGTACAGCAGGGTGGGGATTGATTTGGATGATGGTCACTCAGACTGAAACCCCCAGCAAGGAACCTTTGGATTAGTGCCAGCTGGGACCTTTCTTGATCTGAATATGCATCCATGATCATAGGGAGTGAATTGAAAGTGTCCCATGCACATTGTTCTGATTCTTGGACAGAATGGGTGACCAAGTCTTCAGAGTTTTCTTCATTCCAAATGGCACATTGACAGGTCTGTTGACCATCCCTGTGTCCAGCACCACAGGAATAACAGAACTTATGCCCGCACCTGAAAAGGAGAGATGGTAGGAAATTTGGTTTCAAGAATCTCCAACCATAATAAATTAAGTTAATATCCGACTAAGTTGCACGTGTGTGCAAAACATACAGATACACTTATTGACATGTGAACAAACAACAGCTGGACACAGGCGTACATAACTGCTTAAATCAAAGGATGAGCAACTCCCTTAACCAAGTAGTTAAGTCATGGATGACTTCGTTATAACTTATATCATGGGGCAGCTAATAAAGCTACCATTCAAAGTAGTCTAATCATATGGGTGATCCTATGATTAGATCCTTGGCAAAAACTGCATGGCCTATTACTAGCGTCAGGTGCAGCAATTAAAATTGTGCCCTAGTAGAAAACAAGAAAACTGCAACCGATATTAATATATATATATATATATATATATATCGGATGCAGGAAGGAGATTGGCATCAAATAATTTCATCTGTCAAAGTTCAATCTGGTCATTATTTAATCAATGCCAGCTAAGTTCTTTGCAAGAACAGAGCACTATTACACGAAGATGGATCTTACCAGCATGTCATGTGATAGCAACCCTGAGTAAGTTCAATCATCCTACGGCACTTCTGGCAACGTTTCCACCTCTTGTTTTGTGCCAAGTGATGCAAGGTAATTTCTGCCGCATCTCTTTCCTCAAGAGGGAGGTTCTGATACTCATCACAACTCAGGGATGAATGCCATGGAACTCCACATTCCACACATATAAACCTTTGACAAACTGGGCACTCAACACAGTTATTGTCTGATTGAGTAGAAGAGCTTGCCCCAATTGACAAGCATTCACGAGGATCAAGCAAGATAGAACAATTTGGATAAGGACAGTAGATTCCATCTGAGTGAAGAACGATTGCTTCTGCTTGAGCTCTTTCTAAAGACTCATATGAAGCCAGTGGAAGAAAAGATCGACACTCAGCAATGGAGATGTAATATTTGCATCTTAACTGGGGGCACCTGATTGGGACTTTGGATGATTGCAGTTTACCATCTATATATGTTTGCATACAATGGGAACAGAATTTATGAGAACACTTCATGGTGATCATCATCAACGATGGCTTGTCCTCAAAACAGATAGAACATTTTTCAAATGATTTATCCCATCTGGCAGGAGAAGAAATGACTCCTATTGCTACTTGGGCTAGCTGCAATGGCCTCAAAAGATTGATGCTTGGAGCAAGTTTCAGAACAAACTCTTCCAAATTACATGCCTGTTCTAGGACTCTTTCCCTCAGTGCCATCAAAAGTGGATTATCAAGTTTCTCCTCACATGTAATCTGTCAGTAATTCATGTCAGTAAGGCATTGTTCAAACATGAGAGCTATTTGAGTTACTAAAGATAATGATCTTCAGATATACAAATATCCACGAAAACAATCATTATGCATATTTTCCGGTAATTCTTCATAAGCAACCACTAATTGTTTGCCCAAGTTAAACAATTACAGAGATGATGAAAACTTTTCATCATTAAGACATAAATATTTGGAAACACAGTCTGCATTTAGTCAATTTAATGATTAAACAGATAAAAGTTGCCAGAAAGTGAGTTATTAGCACTAGCTTTAAAGAACCCGAATTTTCAGCATGCTTCATCTACAATCCATATTCCATAGATAGTAAAAATTAGTAACAGTCATGTTCTATAACTTCAAAATATAGACAAAAGGGATACACTGGATTTGGTAGATGCGAACCTGCAGCTCTTCAGATGAAAAGATAAATAAGCTTTTACGATGCAGCCAGACATAAGAAAGCAAAAATGATACTTGACATTATAGGAAGGTTTAGTGTCCTAAAAGCGAGGTAATCTATAACGTGATATCTAGAACATCATGAGGATGCCGGTCTTCACTGACCTGATCGTATAACAATGCAGAATCAGTAAAAGCATAGACACTGTGGATTTTATTCTGCAAAGCCTCTGTCAAACCATCCATTAATGCTAAATAATCAGCCACAGATTCCTCCACATAAAAGTCAAGCTTTTTCTGCACTTGAATAACAGGGCTATCCGCTGCTCTCTCCATGACCACCCCAATTCCTGAAAACCCAGAACTAGAGTCTCCAATCTCAGCTAAAGAGATGCCCTTGAAGAACATCTTCACTGAAAATTGATCTAGCTCTTCCTTTTGTTCTTCCTTTACCACATGTTCAGTTTCCTTCCATACCTCCTCATCTTCGCAACAGCTCCGAAAGTCCTCCTCTTCTTCTTCTACTCTGACTTCCCCAACTAAGGATACAGAGGATTTATCGGGCAAAACTTCTTGATCTTCCATTTTTCAAGACCAATTCCTCCAAAAAATCGAAACGAGCTCTCCGCTACTCTTTACACTTCAAGTAATTAATGATATCCAAACCTAAGCAAAACCAATAAGGATAAAAAAAATCCATATCAATTTTGCATGTCACTAAAAATGAAGAAAAAAGTGATATTTTCTAGTCAATATTTCTAAAACAAAATCCAAAAGAACCCATCAAGGAAGTCGACCAAGACTCCAGGTTTAACCACCAAAATCTAGCTAAAATCGCAAAAAGAGTTCCACAAATAAAAAGTTGATCTTCCAGATCCTGATTCCAAATTGGAATCTAGCAGATACCCATCAACAGATCAATTGAAAGCTCCAAGCTTCGACCAAAAAAAAGATATTAAAACTTGGCACTCTTAAAAGAACCAACGCCAGTAGTCCAATAACCCCAGAAAGAAAGGGAAATAAAAGAGTTAAATCTACATAAAAATAAATCCCTCCATTATTTTCTACAAAACTACATGGAAAATAAATAATAAATAAACGGGTATCAATCAAATGAAATGAAAACTTCTATACCATTGTTTGGAACCTTAACTGGAAGGGGAATTTATGGGCTGTCCTGTGAAAGGGTATTAAAAACCCTAATATCTGACAAGCCGCCTGTTGCCATAAAATATTTTTAAGAAAAAAAAACTATTTTATTTACAGAGAACTAGATTAAGGAAGAATCACTAGGTGGAGAGGGAGAGACAAAAAAAAAAAAAAATCTATAATTATACTGTTTGTTTTGGTTTTAAATAGCGTAAGAGGAAAGGAGAGACTGTTTTTGCTTTATTTTATTATTATTATTATTATTATTATTATTATTTTGACTTTGCTGGCATTGTCACATGTAGTAGGTTAAAACTTACCAAAACCTTAATTATGATCAATGTTTAATTAATTATTATCTGATTTTTCATTTAACAAATTTAAGGATAGAAATTTTGCATTAAAAATATCATGTCATCGTAAAATTTAAGTGGTTTTTTCTTGTAGAAGATGAATTTATTCAATTATCCATGTAGAGCATTAGAGCATTAAGTTTCAAATTACTTAAAATGCTTAAGTATTTATTTGATATAAAATTTGATTAAAAAATATACATTAAAAAATATTCAAGACCTATATGATAGAAATATCAAATATTTTAAAATTTATATTACGACGGATAAAATTATATTGTTAAATTTAATTATCGATTCGTTAAAATATTAATTTGTACATAAAATTATAAAAAAATATAAAATTAATCAATTTTATATTGATATAATTTTATTCTTTTTTTTATTTTATAAAATATATAGTTGTATAAAATATGTACAACGTAAAAAGAATCAAGTTAGAATTTGTACCACTTTTATCTCAATTTTCATTTGCTAATAGATAATAAAAGTAGTATAATCCTAATCTTCTATCTTCAAATGATTCCCTAGGCAGCAAAAGGTGGTTGGTTGAAAGAGTATATACTTTTTTCCTCTTAATTAAAGTTTTGAATTCAAATTATATTTATGAAAATACATTTACTGAAAGAGCTCTACCTTCATTATAGGAACTCAGTACCTCTCGATCTAGATTAATCAAAGCTCATCAAAGCTTGATGAGCTTTTGGACACTGTCATCCAAAAAAGTTTTTTAGTCTTAACAAAGAGAAAACGTTGGCTTAAGAAATAAAAGAACGTGACTTTCTTTTGAACTTTTCATGCCCAATACAAAATTGAAAAATGTTAAGCAATGTGATTGGCAAATTTGTCTATGCGTCCGGGCGCTGCTTAGAAGTTTAAATTTTTTTTCTTAATTTAAAAACTTATTTTATTATTTATTTTTTTTAAAAATATTTTATATTAATA
This sequence comes from Adansonia grandidieri, assembly GCA_038382065.1. Taxonomy (NCBI): domain Eukaryota; kingdom Viridiplantae; phylum Streptophyta; class Magnoliopsida; order Malvales; family Malvaceae; genus Adansonia; species Adansonia grandidieri. Next base: position 6,264,684 of record JBBYHK010000003.1, read on the forward strand.
TTTATATAATTAAATTTAAATAAAATATTATTTTTATTATTAAATAATAATTTTGGTTCAAATGAATAAAGTCGAATTTACAAAAACATTTTTTTAAGATCAAATTTGACCTACTTTTGACGTGTTTAGTCATTAGGTATTGGTAAAAATAAAAATACAATTAAGGGATTTTTTTAAATTTTAATAAAAATGTATTAAATACATTTAAAAAAAAATTAAGTAATTTTTAATTAGTGGTTATAAATGTTAAGCAACAAATCTTAGAAAATTTTCTTTACATTTTAGTAATAAATAAATTTGCAAAAATGACTATATTGGTACCCATTGCAAGAGGTATTCAATGGGTTAGGTTATCATTCTAAGACTGAGAATGATTAAATATTTGAAAAGGTTTAAATAAATTATTATTTAAATTAGGTTAGAGAATAGAATAAGGTACATTTAAAAAATGAGTTAGGCTTTAGTTTCAATATTTAAGATCAATTATATAATATATATTGTTTTTGTATTAGATAATCATGTCATTTTTTAATTATTAATATATTATTTTTATATTGGATATTTATCTTATACATCGGTGGCGAAAAAAAAAACTCTATAAGTAGAGTTAGTAGAGTGACACGTGTCCCTCTTTGTATAAGATAATTATTCTTTATAGATTATGTAATTTATATCATATTAAGAATATATATAATATTATAATGTAAAAATTAAAGTCATGCTAAGTTTTCTATATTTTAAAATTTAATAAAAATTATTAAATTACTAAAGATTAAGCTAAAAAAAACTTATTTTAAAAAGAAATTAGAAAAAATATATTATATGGGACATAAATGAGCTTATGTTACCTATTTACAAACATCGATAGGCTTGTACAGAAATTGAGGATTACAGTTATGGTCATTCCATGTTTGGGTAACTATGTATAATGTTAATGCCATACTTAGGCCCAGCTAGATTAACGAAAACTCTACCTATCACAAATCCTGTATTTTTGTTATTGTAATTAATGTTTTTAATATTCATTTTTGACACATTTAAATATGAGTATGAAATATAATTATATATAATTTTTTAAAAAAATGAACATACATGATATACATACTCATATTCAACATTCACAAATATGACAATGGAGTGAAGCGGTGGTATATATTGCAGAATCCAAGGTGGATTGCTTAGCTCCACCACCTACTCGCTTGGTGTGAACATTGAATTTTCAATATTACTACCACCTCTATGGATGTTGGGTACATCCGGCTCACCCCATCCGATATCTCTTGTTTATATATATTTTTCAAATAATAAAATATACATTTCAAGAGAAAAAAATATTTTTGATGCATGTATAAATGTAAAACATTAAACAACAAAACATAAAGCATAAAAATTAAATAGAAAACATCATCTATACATGTCTTAAGCATAAAAGTTAAAATATCTTCCAATTCCAAACAACTAAAACAATAAAATTAGAAATATTCTAAAGCATAACACGTAGGAAATATATTCGAGGCCTTTTCGCTTATACATCTAATTTTGTCCGGGTCCCCCTTTTTTTGTGTGGTAATCTTGAATATTCGAGATTGAGAACTTAATAGCAACCCTCATTGGGAATGATCTTTTTTAGATTAATCAGGCATTCTTAAAACCATTTTATTCATAGTTAAATGGTTGCAAGTTCATGTGATAAAAAATGAATCACACATTGATCTCTAATTTGGGATATACAAGACAGATATTTAAGAGAAAAATCATTTTTTTATTTTTTCTTGTCAAAATTTTGAAAATTTATTTCTACGAACTATATCGTGGTCAAATTTCTCATTTTTAGGAATTTTTAGAGAATTTTTCATTAAATTTGGGAAGTTGATTGTTATATAATTATATTGATACCTATATGGTATTTATGTCGATATGTACTCTAAAAAATTAGAAATATTCAAGAAAAAATTCATATTGGCATTTTATACTGCAGGGAGTCACGTTGTCCATTTTTTTGACTAATTTTGAAATTTTTACAGTATTGCGAGTTTTATACTTATAAAATTTTTTAGTAAAATTATTTTGGATTCTAGATTTTCCTTTTTACTATTTTGTAAATTAATATTTGGGATTATATATATCTTATTTAATTCATTTTATATAAGTTTTAATGTATTCTTTGAAATTTTCTCTGTTCTGAAATACAAGCTTTCTTTTATTTATAAAATTTCATGGTGGAATTTTCTGAAGTTTTTAACTTCAAAATTATTTAAAAATTTACATTTAATTATCATTAAATCAATTTTTTCAAAATTTATTTTATTTTATAAGTTTTATATTTTCTTTATGTTTTCGAAATACAGAGTTTTCTACTGCGTAATTTTTTTTTTAGAAGATTTTTCTTAGTTTATAATTTTTAAAATTCTTTAAATATTATTATTTAATTCATAGTAAATCAATGTAGGAAAATTTCTTTTATTTTTATCAGTTTTTCATTTTTCTTTTGAAATTCTTTTATTTTTAAAATATGAAGTTTTTTACTTTGTAATTTTTTGGGAAGATTTTTCTTAGTTTATAAATTTTAAATTTCTTTAAATATTATTTTTTAATCATATTAAATCAGTTATGAAAAATTCAATTTATTTTATGAGTTTTAGGATTTTTTTCTGTTACCGAGATACAGGTTTTATACTCCGTAAATTTTTTGGTGAGATTTTTTCACGTTTATAATCTTCAAATTTCTTTAAATATTATTATTTAATCCATATTAAAACAATTTTGAAAAATTCAATTTAATTTATGAGTTTTAGAATTTTTTTTATTACCAAAACATAGAGTTTTCTACTCGTAAATTTTTTTCAGTCAGATTTTTCTAAGTTTATAATTTTCAAAATTCTTCAAATATTATTGTTTAAATCATATTAAATCCGTTTTAAAAATTTTAATTTATTTTATGAGTTTTACATTTTTTTACATATAACAATTTTTCCTGATAAGGGTTTTCTAGTAAAATTTTACGAGTTTGTTACTTTTAATATTTTTTCCTGTAAATTAATAAATTATTTTATTATTATATTAAATGAAATTAATCATATGAAATTTTGTGTCAAATTCATAATTTTTAATTTTTACAATTTAATCATTCTAATTAATTTTTACGGTGTAATTTTATAAATTATATAAATATCTTCCAAAATTATTTAGACTTTGGTGATGCATGCATGACATAATCCACTAAATGACAAAAGCAATTAGTTTAAATCAAATCAAAATCAATTAACATTAAATCAAATTAATATTAAACAAAAAAATAAAAATAAAATAGAAAAAGAAAGTTCCCTAGAAAAAATCCAAGGAAACTTTCAGCCATATACCCACCACCATTTTTCTTGATGTCACCCCACCTTGGAAAACCATGGAGAATTTTCTCAAATAAGAAATGCCTTCCATAGCTAAATTTAGCCATTTTCTTAGAAATTTTCAAGAAATTTTAAGTTTTCAAGCTTTTTAGGTAATTTCATCTATAAATCTTGCAATTTTTGTTTATGCCAATCATTTTTCTTCTTTGTCGTGAGTCAAAAACATGTTAAGCTCATAGAATTTCGTCCATGTTGAGAGGCTAACATGTTGACAATGATCAATTTTTTATATATTTGTTGTTATATTTAATTTTTCTTAGTTAAAGCTTGATTTTTTTAATGAAATATTACTGTTGTTGATGAGATATTAATTTTGTTGTATATGTATGTTTATTTTTATATTGTTATTCTTAATATTTTTAAGTTAATATGTTAATTTACATATTTATATACTCATTTTTTTATGGTTTTATTTTGTATTTAAACTTGATGATTTATATTCATGTTATTTTCATGATTTTGTGTTATAAAATATTGATGCATGTTTATTCCTTACCTTGGCCAAATCTGATTGGAATTTTTGATGATGGTCTTGTGCCTATTTTTTGTGATAATTTTATGTTTTCTTTATTTTTAGGCCATTTTGCAATTTTAGTAAACATAGGGACTAAGTTGTCAAATATTGAATTTTTAAAGTACTATTTTTGGGTTGGCCAAGAGTGTCATAGCTATTTGGAAACTGATTTTGTGTGTTTTTGAACATGTTTTAGGTGTTTTAGCATTTTGGAGGTCATTTTGAAATTTTAAGAAAATTTTGGGATTAAATTGCAAAATACATAAAAATGTGTTTTATGGCCAAAGGTGCTTAGCTGAACCTTCATGTATATTTTTTTCATGATTTTTGTGTTAATTTTCACCTGATTTATTGATTTTTGGTGAGATTTTGTAGTTTTTTTTAGGGACTTAAAGGTAAATATTAGAAAAGTTTAAGGACGATTTTGCAAAATGTTGAAAAATTTTCTTTCAAGGCCATGATGTTTGGTCAAATCTTCATGAATATATTTGCTATGTTTTTCATGTTTATTTTCACGTTTGATGATTTTTTAGTGGTTTTTTTATGTAGGGACGTAAATGCAAAATTAGAAAATCTAGGGACTCCGAAGCAAATTTTTGTATTTTTGGGTAACATGGTCATTTTCATCACACTTAAATATTTTTATTATTCCCATAGTCTTCTGTAGGGAAATAGAAATTTTCTAAACCTTTCATATTCTTTCAATTTTTCGTATGGTATGAAATGTGAGTTTTAAAAGTTTAAGGGCTTAATTGGAAATTTTGCATTTTAAGTCAGTTTTGACATGTTAATTTTGACCTTTAGGGTAGAAAATTCTTTTCTTCATCATTATAGTGTCCTTGAGGGTTATTGTGATACTTGTATGTCGAAAGTATACTGAGGGGCATTTTGATAGTTTTTTTACCAAGATGTTTTTATGCCAAAGATAAATTTTTAGGATTGGTTCAGCCTTCCTAAATCATTTTAAGGTCCATTAAGATTACCGAGATACTTTCAAGTCGAAGGTATACCCTAGGGGCATTTTGATAATTTTATTTTGATTCGAGTCCTAGATAGTAACCAGGATGCTTTTATGCCAAAGGTGCATATTTAGGATAGGTTCGTTATTTCATCATTATTTTAGTGTCCTTTAGGGTTACAGAGATACTTTCACGTCGAAAGTATACCCTAGGGGCATTTTCATAAATTTTCTTGTCGAGATACATTTATGTTGAAGGTGAACATTTAGGATTGGTTTAGCCTTCTAAGATCATTTTAGTGTCTATTGGGGTACCAAAATACTTTCATGTCGAAGGTATACCCTAAGAGCATTATGATAATTTTTCTCGAGCTGAGTCTTAGATAAGCACCAGGATGTTTTTAGGCCAAAGGTGTATATTTAGGATAGGTTCATCCTTTTTCAATCATTTTTGAGTCTTTTAAGGGTTATCGAGATACTTTCATATAGAATATATACCCTAGGGGTATTTGTGTAATTTTGTATTGGAACCATATCCTATATGAGTACTAGGATACTTTCACGTTGAAAGTACATATTAAGAATATGTTCATCATATTAGGTCATTTCTAGGTCATAGAGTTCGTATTTTTTTAATAGTAAAATTATTTTTATAAATAAGGCAACGTCTCCTAATTAAATTAATACGTATGATTCCTACCATAATATATGAGGAATTTTACAGATTATTTTAATAGCGAGATATCCTTTTTAAATAAGAAGTCAAGATTTTTCAATTTCGGGAAAATATAACCTTTTGCATTTTGTATGGTTTTCTAGTGGGATATGATAGAGAATTCGTGTCCATTTGGTTCTATAGGAGGGTACGAATAATTTTGTGATTTTCAAAAGCATTAGAACCCAACTTTATCAGAATAATAAATTTCTTTAATAAAAAGTTATGAGAATTATAATTAAATATCAAATATTGGAACCAAATAAAAATCAAAATTTAAGTTAACACGCGATCAATGAGGTACCTATTGCCGGGCATCACGAGAAGGTCGATCCTTACTTGTTATTGTAACTGACACTCGAACCCTTTCATGTGATTTCTGGTATGAGTGCAGACATTGGAGTTTGTTTGCATGGGTTTGATAACCCTCGAAAATATGAACTCCAACAAGTGTCCAATCTCACGTGGCTAAAACAAGATTGGTGGCGATTCTAAAATAAATGATCATTTCGTAACAATTATTTAGAGAAGTCGAGTGAGCAATTCATCTCAACAATTTAGTCCCTAGGTGTGAAAAATAATATTAATGAAGACATGAAAAATAATATAAACTCCAGCAAGTGTCCAATCTCACGTGGCTAAAACAAGATTGGTGGCGATTCTAAAATAAATGATCATTTTGTAACAATTATTTAGAGAAGTTGAGTGAGCGATTCATCTCAACAATTCAGTCCCTAGGTATGAAAAATAATATTAATGAAGATATGGACCCCTAAAAATAAAAGAAAATAATTATATATAGATATTTATATAGAAACAATGGATACATTGGCCATTTTAAGTTGGGCTAGTCAAGATTCGTATTCGCACCACGTTGTGATAACTTGGCGACTCCACTGGGGACAGTTGGAGAGTTAAGCCTAAAATTAATCACATGTTAAATAATTTTGATTAATTTAGTTTCTGTTGCCATTTAACTATAATTCCCAGTATTTTTAAAACAAAATTTTTATTACATTCTTGATTTATATAGAAATCTTGCCACATGTTATTCACATTTTTCACTAACCCTTTTGTTTTGTTTATAGTGTTATTTTTGTGGGGCATTTTGGATAGGGTTTTTATTAGTTTTGAAAATGCTGAGTCATAAAAGGTAAGTCATTCCCCCACACACACTATGCGCATGCATATGCATTAGATTCTTTTCCAAGTATATGGAGGGGGCACAGGTACCTAATATTTTAGGCGGGGGTGAAATAACTTTGCCTTCTGAGGTGTTAGACTCTGTCTGGGCCAATAAAAAGCCTACTGGGTGTAAATTCGTACGCTACCTGAGGTGTTAGCCTCGTTATGGGCATGGAAGATACTTCTACTTGAATTGAACCCTTTCCGACATAAACTCGCAATGGGTAAGGATTAGGGTACCTCATTAGTTCTTTCCGGGCTCGAGGAATAATTTGATAACTTATTTAGATGTCTAACCCAAACCTCATGTAATGAGCTATAAAGTGTCCAATCTCACGTGGCTAAAACAAGATTGGTGGCGATTCTAAAATAAATGATCATTTCGTAACAATTATTTAGAGAAGTCGAGTGAGCAATTCATCTCAACAATTTAGTCCCTAGGTGTGAAAAATAATATTAATGAAGACATGAAAAATAATATAAACTCCAGCAAGTGTCCAATCTCACGTGGCTAAAACAAGATTGGTGGCGATTCTAAAATAAATGATCATTTTGTAACAATTATTTAGAGAAGTTGAGTGAGCGATTCATCTCAACAATTCAGTCCCTAGGTATGAAAAATAATATTAATGAAGATATGGACCCCTAAAAATAAAAGAAAATAATTATATATAGATATTTATATAGAAACAATGGATACATTGGCCATTTTAAGTTGGGCTAGTCAAGATTCGTATTCGCACCACGTTGTGATAACTTGGCGACTCCACTGGGGACAGTTGGAGAGTTAAGCCTAAAATTAATCACATGTTAAATAATTTTGATTAATTTAGTTTCTGTTGCCATTTAACTATAATTCCCAGTATTTTTAAAACAAAATTTTTATTACATTCTTGATTTATATAGAAATCTTGCCACATGTTATTCACATTTTTCACTAACCCTTTTGTTTTGTTTATAGTGTTATTTTTGTGGGGCATTTTGGATAGGGTTTTTATTAGTTTTGAAAATGCTGAGTCATAAAAGGTAAGTCATTCCCCCACACACACTATGCGCATGCATATGCATTAGATTCTTTTCCAAGTATATGGAGGGGGCACAGGTACCTAATATTTTAGGCGGGGGTGAAATAACTTTGCCTTCTGAGGTGTTAGACTCTGTCTGGGCCAATAAAAAGCCTACTGGGTGTAAATTCGTACGCTACCTGAGGTGTTAGCCTCGTTATGGGCATGGAAGATACTTCTACTTGAATTGAACCCTTTCCGACATAAACTCGCAATGGGTAAGGATTAGGGTACCTCATTAGTTCTTTCCAGGCTCGAGGAATAATTTGATAACTTATTTAGATGTCTAACCCAAACCTCATGTAATGAGCTATAAGGGACTCACCTCGTTAGAGCCCCACTCGGTTCTAGCAATTAACAAAGTAGGTACACATAGGGGAATACTTCTAACCCTTTACTCTTATAATTTGATTTTTTTTATATTAATAAGTATATGTTGTGTTATTATGATAAATTTTATTCTCATTAACTTGTTATATTACAAATGAGTTTTTGGCATCACATTTACATATATCCCCCAGACACTTGTAAATTCATTCATGCAGCTGCAAAGTTCACATTCTTATCTGTTCATGCACTCATAATTTCTATAATGTACTAATTTATTTCATTTATTATATTTCAAGGATCAAGACATCTATGATGGGGGTCTACACATTAGAATTCATCTAAAAGGAGTTCGATCATGAAGTCCGTGAAGCAAAAAATCTACTAAATAGATTGATAAAAATGATTAAGGGTTTATATGGGACAAAAAAAGGAAAAAAAAAGAAAAAAGATCACATTTTTGGAAGTATTAGAATACAGAGGTAATAAAATGATTTCAAAGATAATTTTTTAGGTTACTTGCCAAATTTTGTAAATATAAGGGTTAAAAAATGAATAAAAAAGAATTATAGGGTTTGTAAAAATTTCTTAGAAACACTAACACAATTAGGAAAATTTAGTGCTTTCAAGATCAATTCTTTTTGTTACTTTGCTTTTGAATATTGTAAATATGGCTATGTATACCCACAATCAATGGATAAGTTAGAGAATTTTGGTTCATGACAGGCATGTAAATATGGATATCTTGGTTCTAGACTGGATAATTTTTTTGACAAATTAAATAATTATTTGATAATTATTTAATAATATTTATATGAAGTAAAAATTATTTTACTCAGGTGAGAAATTTAATTGAGAATTAAATGTTCTTAAATGCAAATAGAGGATGGCTTTAATTATTAAGTCAAATGGGCCTTGTTTTGAACAAATCTTGTTTAAACTTGATATAAATTAAGCACAATAATGGTGAGCTCTATCAGTGTTAGATTAGGCTAAGATATTAAATATTTAATGGTTGAGCTCAATTCTAAATGGACAAGGTAAAATACTTTTACCTAGATCCCTATAGAAACACTGAAGGTAGCACCACCCATTAGGTTTGGTAGTATTGGACTTGGTTGACTCATTAGTTAAGGCTAACTTAATTTTAGATGTATAAATATAAATCTTTAAGGGTTTTTGGCTAGTCTGGCTATCAGAAAATCCTAGGCATAAAACACTAGAGATCCCTACCAAGGTTGGCGTAACCTCTAGGCTCTCCCTAAGCTCTTTACATCATTTTCATCTTTGGAGATCTAGAATAGTTCTTGATCTAATAAAATGAAAAAAGTTATTTTCTAGCATTAGAGAGGATAATCGCTACCCACAAGAGGTAAAATATTACTATTGCCATTTCCCTACGGTCTCTATCTAATGTTATCTCATATCTATGTGACTTCTCTATGGCTTTCTAGAACTGCTCTTAGTTGTATTTGAGAAAGGGCAACTATTTTCTACCTTTTGGTTAAGGCTTTTGAAGCCTTTTTGCTAGCATTAGAGAACCACTCGACCTCACGAAGACTGTAACTGACATTTGTGTGGATCACTATTAGAGGCAGGATGCTTCTACTGGTTGCAGCTTTAAAGAAATATCAAAGTAACCAAGTTATGGCAATGATCTTGTAGAAATTGGCACATTTAGAGCTACAAGTCTCCGAGTAGGTAAGATCTCTATCAGATCTATATTTTAAACTACCAAAATCAACTACATGTACATCTCTGCCTAAGATCTCATAGAAATTCGAGTATATCTTTATTTACTTTTTGTTGCATATGTGCAATATGATTGAATATTTTATGTTTATTTCGATAAGCATGAGCCAGAGTTTCCCTTCAGTGGTATCAAAGTCTAAGGTTTGTAGATTACATGCTAAATTTTTGTTATAATCAATATGATTATTTTTGTGTTGATTTGGTGACTTTTGGTTTTGGTCTTTAGTCATGCAGTCATCTATCAACAATTTAATGTTGACTTGTGCTAAGATGGATTCGTTGTTAGTTTATTGATGGAGCTGAAAATTTCATTAGCCATTGGTGCAATTTTTTCCATGATTTTCCACTTGAAAGTGTTATGAATTTCCCATAATACTTGCTGGAAAATTTTGGTTAAAGTCAGAGTTGAAAGTGTTTTAGTTTCGAGCTATGTTAGGTGCACTAGGTGTGCATGTACCATATAACTTTTGTACCTTCTTCTTGAAACTTCGTTGTGCAATCCCTAGTAGCATTAAGATGCTATAATTTTCTATATTTTTTTAGAGGTTTAATGGGAGGAAGACACCAGTTATTGACTTGAACTAGGATGGCTTATGGAAGCCATATATAGGGTTGAATCCTAGTAAAACTAGGATTCCTCCTTTTGCACCACTTTCTTCAATAAATTAAGGAAGTTTAATCCAATATTGATTGTTGGTATTTGAAGTCTGATATGATTAGATCAAGATAATTCAAAATTAAAAAGAAAAATAAAAAAAAATTAAATTTGCTAATAGTTAGCAAGTTAGCGCTATAGAGACCTCCCTAAGAGGATAAGTTTCATCAAAACTCCTAGTTATCATTAAAAACCTAATTATCCAATTATAATAATTTCTTAAAATACTTAAGACATGGATTGGATAATGTAATAAACATGAAACTGAATCCAATTAAATTATTTAATTGGATAATATTTAATTTAAATAGTTAATCCTAATTCGATGAGGATTTATTCTAATGAGATTAGAATAAAATGTTAATCATCTAAAAAAATTGTTTTCTTATTTAAATTAAATATGGATGAATCGCTAAAACTTTGAAAAATCAAAAACTACTTCACTTAGTGGTTTAGGTAATATTACATGCTAAATGGTTTGTCCAAATTAAGACAAAGTTATCTATAATTTAGATAATGTCCTAATTAAGATAAACAACCTAAAAGTTAAGGTCCAATTTAATGTCTTAAGATCTTGTTTTTGGAAAACAAGCTTCCTAAACAGTTTAAGAAATATTACATCCTAAATGGTTTGTCCGAATTAAGACAAAGTTATCTAAAATTTATATAATGTCCTAATTAAGATAAACAACCTAAAAGGTATACAATGTCCAACTTAAGACAAGCTTTTAAAAAGTTAAGAATTTAATTAAAAATGTTTTAATGAAAGAACCAAAATTACTAAAATAATTTGATAAATCATATCAAATTGTTTGAAGAGGTTTATGCAAATGACACTCAAGATCACCAAGTGATATTGGCTATGCTTATTTAATTTCATGTTTATAATATGATTATGGACTAAACCTTAGTATGATTAGGTTGTGGATGGTTGAAATTTTTTTAGTATTTATTTTATAAATAGAGTTTGTGAACCCTACCTTCTCTTTTAATTTTAGATTGTGAATTTTTTTCTCACCTAACTACCCTCGAATATAACTCGATCTCTTACAATGATATGTAACAATTACATAGGACTTATAGATATAGGATTAGGATAAGATTAGAGTTACGTAAATCCAAGATACAAATAAGATGGTTCTAAGAAGAAAAGACCAAGGAGATCATCATTAAAACTTATGAAGGCCTTGTTTAATATCCTTAAAAATTTGACCCACTAGTTTCCTAATGGCTCAAGGAAACTAGATGAATAAATAATCATCCTAGTAGATTACATGTGTTAGATTTATTTTTGAATTTATATATTTGGGATATATGATTAAATAAATATTATGCATGCTAATCAAACAAAACAATGAGACCTAAGATAAACGATAAAAATCCCTCATAAAATATGGAGTCCATGTTTAAGCATGATTAATTGCTTTTTGTCATTCATAAAAAGATACCTGAGTTTCAACCATAGGAGACTTGTTAAGTCGCCCAAGGTCAAACTATTGCCCAAGCTGTTTGAGTTATGAAGGATGGGTTTTACTCAACTATTGTTGTATGGTTCAGATGTGTCACACTTGGCAATACGACATGAAAGGTAATGGTTTGGCAAAATGCATACGATACATTTAGGCAAAGAGTTGCCACCTAACTAATCTAGGAGTTGCATAGAGATGCAATTGGTAAGAAAATTTACCTACTCAATTAGTTTTTGAACTTCTCATTAAAATGATTCAAACGTTGAACTTCTTAGATTATGGTTGAGGGCTATAATCTAAATAAAATAATGAGAACAATCATTACAAATTATTAACTACAAAATGTTTTAGTTCATAATGGATATAAACACAAAATGACTAATAGACTATCACTAAGTTTGCATACATAATGCTAGTAAGTTTTAATGGGCTAGACTCCATTGACTAGTCCCACATTATTAAGATTGTCTTAATACCATTTGAAAGGCATATTCAAGAATAGCCTACTTAGTCACGGGCTGTTTATCAAGTTCAACTGATAACCTTGATCAAGCTACATTACGATGATGGTTAGTATGATGCTTAAACTCCACAAAGGAGCAAGTGGCTATTTAAACTCATACAAACATTTGAAACCTTGAAGAATTGTTTTATCAAAATAATCATAATGAGAGGTTCGACATCCCTAAGTAATTTATTCCTAAGCAAGACGTCAGAAGGTAGCCTAATCAAGCTTCGTGTGATAGGATATATTTCACAACTTGAGCACTTTAGATAGATCATGATCCATTCATTGTCCATATACTTTCTTTTAAAGAAAGACAAAAGAGATGATAAAAGAATATGCCACCATAGTAGATAGCTAGTGTAAACACGTAATTTCATCTAGGCCCTTTCTTTGATGGTCTAGAATAGCCAAGACCAAGAGTTGGATAGCCATCCTTATGAAAGGAAATCCCAGACTCATGCATATTTATATAGGTAAAAAAACCTTAATTAAAATTAAATAAACATAGCGAAAAGTAAACAAATAAAGTAATCAAATTTCCTTAGATCTTAAGAAAAGATTTACTTGTGATCATATTTCAGTTTAAAATGTATCTTTGATTGAAATCATGCCTACTTAGAGACTCATAACTTTAAGTGGGCCGACCCTTGCACGAACACACCATGGCTTGATTACTTTAATGTTTCTTAAGGCCAAAAGTAGTGTAAGTGTTCTGCCTCTAAAATGATCAACATAGATGCTTATTAAAGCCTTCGTGAGGTCCGATGGTTCTTTAGTGCTAGCTAAAAGGCTTTCTAACCTCAATTAAAAGATATAAAACCATCAAGTTCAGATCTAAAGTGATTCAGGAATAATTCCCAAGCTTTTTAAACCAAAAAAAATAGCTTCACAGAAAGGTAGCTATTTTACGCAGATTCCAGTAAACGAATCCAAAAATCCTAATTCTTTATTCTTGTTGATTGCTTTAGAATAGAAAACCAATTCCTACTTTTGTTGTGATCAAGAACTCTTTGAGACCATTCAAGAATACGAATCGGCATAATTAGGCTTAAGGAAATAGCGGTGTTGCGATTTGTCCAATTTCATAATTTTTTTGAAAACTAATCTCTCAATGCCAGAAAACTATTTTTCTACTTTCGTTGCATTAAAAACAATTCAAGATCTCTCAAGAAAGCGAGATTGTGTAATGAAAGCTTAGGGAAGCTCAAGGGTTGCGTTACCTTCCTCAGGAAAGTTTAGGTATTGGCTCTTAGGATTTTTTTAGAAAACTTGTATTAGCTAGTTCAACCTAATAATGTATATTAATACACCTAAAATTAGGTTAGGATTAACTAATGGGTCAACCTATATAGTTACTAACATACCTAATAGGTGGCGCCACTTTAGAGTGTTTCTTGGAGCCAAATTAAAATTATTTTAATTAGCTTATCCAAGATTAGGCCTTAATAGCAACTTATTAATATTTAGCCTAACAGCACACTAGGGATAGTTATTTCTTAGGCTTAGCCAATTAGCAAGCCCAACTTGGAGTAGTTTACAACTAAACTCTCTTAACTTGATAATTAGGGCTTTTAGCTGAATCCTTTAATTTAAATGTTAGATAATTTAATTTATAATTAAATTCTAACCCATGGAAAATAATTTACTTCATGTAAATATTATTAAATAATTTATTTAATTTTTTAAATACAATTATCTGGCTTTATTTAATAATATCCTTAAAATCATGTTTACAAATAAACATTACCTTGATAATATATTCTTATTTTTGTTACCATATTAAGACATCTCTAATTAGATTTTATAAATCTAATTTATGTCTCAAATTACAGATAACTGAACTTAGTCAATTAAGTCATCCTCATTCTATATTTTATTTAATTCAGTCAGACTTAACTAAATTCTAGTTTTAATCTAATAAATCATCTTATTATGTGTGAACCATTAGGCTTCCGTAATAACGACAATAATATAATTACCTAATTAAGTGTATTTATATTTATAGACCAAGATTGGCCTTTAACAAGGCATCATGGCCACTTGATATGCAAGAAGAATCAATATGACCTAATAAGAAACCTTTCGGTAATCATCTTCTTAGTGTACTTTGGTACTTTCACTAGATATCCTAAAAAGATAGTAAGCATTGTGTAATGTCTAGTCGTGTATCAATCCATATTAGTTCTTATAGCTTTCGGTTAATCTCATGAATTTAGATAAATAATTTCTCCTAAATTTATTATGGGTTAACCAATGACTTTTTCATGTTAACCAAAGCTAAGAACATATAAGATATGTCTTAATTAGAGTAGTGAATTCTCTCTAGATCACTCATTCATCCACCATATGCTTCATGTTATACTCAATACTACCTTTATTTTGGCATCCATCCCTTATAGACCCATTCGTAATTGATCAAAGTATAACATTCCCTATATGAAATGACTTGGTATCACAAGTTTGAGGATTAACATACATTGTTGGCAGACATATTCCATAAACACTTGAGTAACTAATACCAAATGGAGATCTCATACGGGCCATGTTTAATGAACTTGTTTCCATAAAATAAGCACCCATATGCTATCCTTAAGTATTTCTATACTTCAACTTCCATGAGCTTCAAGAGTTGCATGCATCAAATGCATAGAGGTTTAACATATGCTAGTCTTTGTGCATTGTCAATGTCGTATCTTAACAATACGATGACTAGGAACATTTTTAGAAACAAGGCTTTGATACATAAGGATGTTATTTTTGTAACTCCTTACTAATTTTGCAATGCCATTGTGTTTTATGGGCTTCATCCAATTAGTGTTTATATGAGTGTCAATTATGCCACTAACATGAAGGAAAACCTTGAATCATTAACTAAAGTGATTCATTTGCATTATAAACATATATATATATGCCTCATACAAGCTGACTAGCTCTAGGGCATATACTAACACTTAGTGAAGTTTGATCTTTCCCATGTAGACCAAGCCTATTCAGGACTTATTCGGCCATGTCAAAATAACAGCTAGCACATGGGGTTGAAAAATTGTGATGTCGAGGTTAGTAGAGAACAAACTCCATATAAAAAAGATAAGTATCAAAAAAGGAAATTTACCATTTAAGTGGTTGTTATATGATTTTGATATTTATTTTTAAATATGATATCATAGTCAAACATCCCATTTTTAAAAAAATTTTGAGACCTATTTTTTTTGCAAATTTTATAAGTTGACTGTAATATATTTTTACCCATACATGCGTAATATTTACGTCGGGACTCATTTTAAAAAATCCAACAATGTTTGAAAAAAGTTTGTGCTGGCATTTTATGCCACGAGATGTCAAAATGTTTAATTTATTAAATATTTTTTTATTTTTATTTTTAATTTTTGACAATATCATGGGTTTTCTGCTTGTAAAATTTTCCTAAATTTAGGATTTTTTACTTTTCCATATACTTTCAATACATCAATACAAATTCAGCTTTTTTAAACTCTAATTCATTTTTTGGATTTTCTATCCTTTCAAATATAGATTATTTTGTAAGGGTGTTTCTCATAGACTTTTTACGAGTTTAAAATTTTCAATCGTCTTTTTTTCACATATAAGATTTCCACATACTAATCAAATTTTTTCCTCATATAAGATTTCATTTTTTTAGAATTCAATGTTTAGGATATTTTTCAAATTTGTCAATGTGACTAAAAACATGGAATTTCTCATTGCACGAATTTTTTTACTAAAAAACCTCTTAGAGCATGGAATTTCATTACTTTTCACTCATAAATTTTTTTCATTCATTTTATTTTCCCATAATTGGGAATTTTTTGTTTATTATATATAAAGTGTCATATTTTTAGCCCTCATACTTTATATTTTTCCAGTTTTGGACATATTTCTTTCGAATTTTTGCATAAATAAACTTTTTAATTACATTTTTTTGCTTAAAATTTTTTCATGAAAATTTATTTTAATTCTCACATATTAAAGATTTTCTCATTTATTTTTTGGGGGCCAAGAGAATTTTCCTTCTCATTGGCTTAAGACTTTGAAATTAAACTAATGGGCTTTAATGCCCATGTAGTTTCCAACACGTCCACTCAGCCTATTGTCGTTTTCCAACAAACCCCACAAACCTTTTTTTCCTTTTTCTTTTTTTTTTTGATGAACTTTTACAAATCAATTATTTTGGATCAAATTTTTCTCTATGGATTTTTAATTAGAATTTTCATATGATTAAATTCTTAATTAGATTTATCGCATGTGGAATTTTATTTCATTTCTTGAATACATGAATTTTAATTCAACTTTTGTTTGTTACAATTAAGTCCTTTCAGTTTAATATTTTTCATAAAATTTTTAATTAAGATATTTGCACTTAAATTCTCCTTATTTCCAAGATTTTTGCATGCATGAAAATTTTTAATTGAAATTCATTTGTGCATAATTTATTATTTTGAGTACTTTTTATTTTTTAATGTGCTAGTTTGATTACATGAAAAATTTTGGTTAGATTTTTGACATTTATTCCAACCAATTTCCAATTACGTGGGACTAATTTGGTTAGAATTAAACTTTTCCTCTAACCAGAATAGTTTGATTTGAATTATCTCTATTTTGATTGCATGAGAACTAATTGGGTTGAGTCTTGGTGTTTTTTTTTTTCCTCAACCAATTTATCACATTCCAACATGTTAGGCAAAAAGGCACCATATGGCCATCATGAAATCTAAATGATAGCCTATAAGTTATATGGAAAAGGCATAATGGATTATACAAAAGTAAGGGAAATTATGACAAAGGCTTAATGGTTTTTCACCTAACAAGTCAAAAAAAAGAAGAAAAATTCGACCAAGGGAAGGATTTTCCCTCCTTTAGCTAAATCACTCCCCCTGTAAATAGGTGGTTTATTTTATGAAGCCTTTTTGGCTTTGATTGATAGTTTTCTAAAGTATTCGATAGTTTTCTATAAGTTAGAAAGGTTTTTTCAAAGTTCACTAAGTATTTTTCCATCTAAAATTTCATTTTTGCAATTTTTTTTCTATATTTCATTCATCCTTTTTCCTTTTAGCGAGCTTAATTTATACTTGTGCTCACGGTATTTTTAAAGCCATGTTTAAAGGCCAAGTAAAATGCTATGAACATTTTCTTATCTTTTGATTATTTGTTAATAATGGCATGATTTCTATCAAAAAAGTTTTTTAAGTGGAAATTCATTTTGTTATGTAAATGTTCATATATTATTTTTGTCTATTTCATGTTCTTTTTATAGATTATGTTACACGCATGTTTCATGGTACGTATAAGCATTTTAAATCAAAGGTGTGATTAATTCTTTTTTTTTTATTTTTATGTACTCGTATTTTTATTCCCTCGTGGTTGTAAATGTTGAAACTTACATAAATCTTTATCATTTACATCATTTTCATGAGAGTTATGCCATAATCTCCTTTTTATGATATACATGTGTGTGTGTGTGTGTGTGAAATCATGTTTGTGGTGTTTCAACATTCTTGATGTATACTTTGATGTATGATGTTTGTTGTGATTTTTTTTTCATGAAAAAGTATGCTTTGCATGCATAGTTATTCACTTAAGCATCCTAGATTTCATTTATAAAACCATACATAGGTGGGTTTAAGCATGAAAATATTTTTATATTTTTCTTTTGGGTTAAACCTAAAGGGTGGTTTTGTGATTTTTGTCCTTTGATTTTTCAAGGTCATTTGCTATTAATTTAATTGTTTGAGCCCATTTGGTAATTTTAGAAAACGTAGGGATTAAATTGCAATTTGTTAAAATTTTTTCTATGTCATAGAGAGTTGGTCGAATCTATGTAGTACCTTTAAGGGTCATTTTCATACAATTTTAACATGCTTTGATGGCTTATCATGCATTTTTAACTTGTTAAAGTCTTTTTGTAATTAAAAACCTTAAAGGTTAAGTTGCAAAATTGAAAATTTGTTTCAAGGTCAAAGATGCTTGGCTGAATGGTCCTGTGGCCTTGGGTGAATTCTTCTAGTGCTTTTTTAATGAATTTTGATGGTTTATTTTGCATTTAATCATTCAGGGACTAAGTTGAAAAATTAAAAACGTTTAAAGTCTATTTGATAAAAGCCTTGTGTTTTAGATCAAATTAAGTCATTTTAATTATAAATTAACTACTTAGGGTATTTTGAATACTTTAGAAAAAATTCTAGTATTTTAAGCCATTTTTAGATCAAAATGTCATTTTCAAAAGTTTAAGGACCTATTAGCAATTTTTTTTATTTAGGTCACATTTAGTGTATAGGTTGCTTATTAAGGTATCATTGTCATTCATGTTATTATTCAGTCTTTTAGGGCACCGAGATACTTTCATGTTAAAGATATACTTTAGAAGGCATTTTAGTGAGTTTACCTTAAAACTAAGTGTAGACATCCTCTTTTGTCAAGGTCATCATCCAAGGTGTCAAAAGTCATTATTCGACGAATCATCGAGGTCATCTGGACAAGCTGGGATCCAATCCCCATCATTCCTAGCTAAGGTAAGGTCATAAATTATCTAATTTAAGGCTAAGTTTTATGAAAAATATATATTAGATAAAATAGGTCATGTGCTTAATTAATTAATTTATTTGGGCCTATTTTATTTAACTATATTGGGTCATGAATTATTTAATTTTAGGCAAAGTCCTATAAAAATATATATATTAGATAAAATTTGACCCAGTATATATTTGATTAATTTATTTTAGGCCTATTTTATTTAATCGTTTTGGTTTAAGTCTCATCGGATCAGTCCTTACATACGAAATAAAAATAAATCATGAAAATAAGCAACGAAGAAAAGTTGGAGTTACATTGAAGGCTTCCATGAGTGAGGACAAGGATGACGATGATGAGGATGGTGAAGATATGGAGATGATCATATTTTCCAAGAAATTCATGACGATAGATAAAGGCAAATCATCCCAATCTAAAAGGTTAACAAAGTGGTGTGCTACAATTGCAATGAATCGAGGCATGTCAAATTTGATTACCTATTAATGAAAAAGAAGAAGAAAAAGGCATTTGTAGCAACTTGGAGCAATAGTGACTCTTTCGATGATAATGACTCCAAGGAAGACCAAATTGGCAACCTTTGCTTCATGGCTCTTGATAAGCCCAAGGTAACCTCAAATTCTCCAAATTTAAATTCCTATAATTTGATGAGTTACAAGATGTTTTTGATGATTTTTTAGTTGAGTTTAAGGAAATGAACTCTAAACAAAAGAAAATGAATTCAAAATTAAAAATTGAAAATGGTTTACTATTGAAATCAAAACTTATGTTGGAGAATGAAAACAAAGATTTGAAAAATGATTTTAATGACTCCAAGCTAAGAATTAACATTGTAGAGAAAGTCAATTTTGATTTGAAAAGAAAGATTGAAAGCTTGGAACAAGAAAAGAAAATTATTTTAGACAAATCTTTTCAAGTTTATATGACCAAGTGCTTACATTGCAATTTTCATTGTCATAATTTGCATACTTGTCCTATCAAGAGAAGGACACAATTTAAAGTTTGGCAAGTATGGTTCCTAAGGGAACAAGAGGCTTTGAGAATAACATTCAAGGACCCAAAGCAATTTGGGTACCAAAAACCAAGTGAAAGTCTCTTTGTAGGTGTGTTAGAGCAATAAGGAGCAATGCAATACAAATGGATGCTTTAAACACATAAAAAACTGTGATGGGTAACCTTTAAGCTTCAAAATTTTGATATGTGTATTGGTTATTCATGTTATGATTATTAATGCTTTATTGAATTTAAAAAATATATTTTTAATGCAAAATTGGTTTAATGAAAATTCATGTTTTACATCTTGAGCAACTATGAGCTTAAATGTGCATGCATTTGATGATTTAGTGCTTGATGATAATATGTTAAATCGATTTGTGAAATGTTGTTATGAAGCATAATTTAAGAATGATTTATACATAAAAGGTTGATTTTGATAAACTTCATTAAAAAGCTCTATTGCATGACTAAATTATATGCATATCCTTAGGGGGAGCATTTAGAGCTTACTTATAAGATATGATGCCATAAACATGCATTAGTAAGTTCTTAAGTCTCTTTAATGCTTTTTATTCAATTATGCTTACAAGAGACTTAGGATTTTTGATTATGCTATAAATTCATGATTTTTGGCTCAAACAAGTTGATAAACATTGAAAATACTTTTTAAACTTGTGCATATGTGGTTTGAATGAAAATCCTTCAGTTGCATATTGCCTTACTTACATGACCAAATATGCTAATTCATTCAAACTTGATTTTAAAAGTCATTTTAATCCAAACTTTGATTATTTATATGAGTCTTAAATGCTTAAATTCAAAAGTTTGCATTAGAATATAAAATCATGGGTTTTGAAATGCCAAATTGCATATTTTTCTAAGCATTTTTCAAAAAATTTAAGGCATGTATCGATTCTTAGAGTCTTGTATTGATATAATGAACAAAAACCCAGAAAAACCCAACTTGTATCGATATAATGAACTTTGTATCAATAAATCACTATGTGTATCGATATAAAATTCCTTTGTATCGATACAAGTAGTGAATTTTGGCCAATTTCATGCTTTTTTGGCTCTTAAGTGCAAAATTGCCTCCTTAATGAGTTTTCATGATTTCTAAACCTTGATAAACATCGTTTCATAACTTATCACATGCTTAAACATCATATTTGATTCAGTGATGAGTGTTTCACAAATCAAATGCATTAAGTTCTCATACTGCCTCATAATGCTCAAAAATACAAATTTTTCTATGCATCATTATTTTTTTTGGCAATAATTGGTACTATATACGCTTAATGTTTTTCATTCATCAACATTTCAGTATCACTTATTTGAAAATGTCATTAAACACAATGAACATCTTTCATTCCTAACAAAGCCTCAGCTTATTGAATATTCTTTTACAATTAAAATTTTGGTACCTCTAATGCTCATCTTGTGCTAAGATTGTTTTTAAGTTTTGCAAGGTTCATAGAGATAAATCCATCCTTGAAAGATGAACACTTGCATAGCAAAAGGAAGCAAATTAAGCATGAAGCCTCTTTCAATCAAACCAAAACCATCAAGAAATGTTCAAACACTAGAAATGATGATCCTCCAATTTACAATAAGCATATCAACAAAGTTAGGTAAGGTTGAGGTAACCATTAAACAAATGCTATTAAATTCTTATCCTTTAGCATTAAGTTTGGTGACATACATGAATCAATTATATATATATATAATTGGTATTTTAGTATGTAATATATGCTTAAAATATTTGCTTTGAATAAATCTTTGAACATGTCTAAATGCATAATTCTCAAATTTAAGCATATTCTTTGATTGAATGTTTACGCAAATGATTTTATTAACATATCATGAACGAGCAAATGATCTTTTAACCTATGGAAGTTTGTTATTTTTCTTGAAATTTTTTTTTAACCTTCCATATGGCATCTATTGTAGTATGCATGTGTACTAAAAATTCAAAAATTAGTGTCTATTGTGCATCTAGACACTAATTGATTAATAATTCTTAAAATCCTTCAATAATTGATATGTTCTATCTCTCAAAGGTACTTAAATGATAACAACATAATACAAAAATTGGATGAACTACATATTAGGACTTAAATGCATATATTTTCTCAATAATTGGTATACATGCTCTTAAATGTTCACAATTTATATGCCTTCTAGAAATCTTGTTGAAATTAGTCACTTAGCTTTGAATTAATCTACTTTCACTTTTTTGATATTCCAAAAAGGGGGAAAGTTTTAGGGGTTAATTTGCTTGCTTGAACTTCATGTCTATGCTGGCAAATAGGAGGATTTCACATGTGCCTACATTATTTACATTGTTAAAATCCTTAATACTTTGTGTTGGTACTCTTAAAGCCAAATATGACAAAAAATGCCATTGCCAAGTTTTTCAAAACCTTTTTATAAAATTTCAAAAAATTCATTTCATAATGCTTTTATTAAGGGAGAGTTTTATTGAAAAGCTTTAAATGATTAAGGGGGGTTTTACAAGCAAATTCACCTTAGATTTGTCATATCAAAAGAGGAGAGATTGTTAGCCATATTAGCTTTAAATTAATCTTAGTTTTGATATAAGTAAAACTTAAGCTTAATTAGCTTGTGTTTAAATATTTTCAAGATTAGTATTTTTTCATGAAATATTTTGCAAATACATTGAGAAATACTAGAATGTGTTTTAAACTCCTTCAAGCACTAAAAAATGTGTACTTGTATATAAAACATTTTTTAGATGAGTTTTACATGTTTTAAAGCCAAGAAAAATCATTTTTCAAAGAATTTTAAAGGGTTGTATTGAGACAATAGATAAATGTGTCGATACTCTATTTAAAACCCTTAAATGTATCGATAT
Organism: Adansonia grandidieri; assembly: GCA_038382065.1. Lineage (NCBI taxonomy): Eukaryota > Viridiplantae > Streptophyta > Magnoliopsida > Malvales > Malvaceae > Adansonia > Adansonia grandidieri. Next base: position 6,287,646 of record JBBYHK010000003.1, read on the forward strand.
AAATTAGTCTGTATCGATACAATGTAGTGAGTATCGATACATGTCCTATATGTATTGATACATTGCTTGGCAGTAGCTAAAGTTTGACTAAAACCCCCAAATATATCGATACAAAATGTGTCTGTATCGATATAACATGACAAGTATCGATACTCAGCTTATTGTATCTATATAATAGCCTGCAATGGTCATATTTTTAACTCATCTATCGATACTCTTGGTATTGTATTAATACAATAGTATAGGGAACAACGACAAATGACATTTATGAAGACTCCAATAGCTATATTCATTCACCAAATGTTCCCAATGGCTATAAACATTATCAAGGCTATAAATAAGCTACTTCAACACCTTCAACAAGAAGAAGAGCCAAGAGATTATGCTTAGAGTCAAATCTTTCATTTTTTCCATCATTTTCACTAAATAGTTCATCTTTATATAGGATTAATTTTTTCTATTTTTGTATTCTTCATTTTTGTATCTTTAGATACATATTTCTCTTGAGCCAAAATTCTTATAAACACCTAACCTTTAGAGGTTCTATCTGTTTACACTTAAATCCTTGTGAAAAAGGGGAAGTTCTTACTTAACCATTGAAAAGTAAAGAAAGTTTCTACTTAGCCTTCAAAAGTAGTAAGAGAGGGTTCTATCTTAGGCACAAAAGATAGAGGGTAGAGGTTTCTATCTTAGTCTTAAAAGATAAGGAGTGTAAAGGTTATATCTTATCCTTGAAAGGTAGACAATTCAAGTTAGTGAATTATGAAAATCTGAGACAAATAAGGCCAATGTAGAAGATGTAGGCAATTAAGGCTGAACCTCTCTGAATCATTGAATTTGCTTCTATTTCCCTTGTTTTTAATTGTTTATTTCTATTCACTAACTTGCACTCCAAAGTTTATTATTTAGATTTCTCAATTTTATTTATCAAAGTTTTAATTTACCAAAGTTTTGAGAAATCAATTCACCCCCTCCTTGATTTCATTCACCACTAAAAGTCCTAACAAAATAAAATAATAATAAAATTTAACTAAAAATCTTTAAGACTTAGCTAATTTAATATGAATAATGAGAATAAATAACTCTATTTTATAGAGTTATCATGTTCACAGATTAAGAGCATGATTTAGCAACCCATCATGATCACCCAAATATTGAAGAAGTCAATGTCACTTTAAAGAAACTTTTAAGTAGCCAGTCTCTCACTATATGGTCCCTTCACCATATATCCTAGATAGAAGATCAGCATGGTGTAGTGTTTACCTAAACCTTTATCCGTATCAATTTTTGTAACTCATGATTAATGATCATGGATCAATGAGGAACTATTTGGCTTTAGGCAAAGACTTTAATTCAATTAACCATAGTCCAAAACACTCACGATATATCTCCAATGTCAATTAGAATGGTGAATCCTCTCATGATATATCACTCATTCATCCACTATATGATTTATGTTATACCCAAAGCCACCTTCCCATAAACATACATCTATTGTGGGCCTTTTCATGATATAATCAAAGTGTAACACTATTCATACAAGATGACCTGGTATTACAAGTCAAAAGATTCTTATATATGATTGGCACATAAAAATATATTCTATAGACATTTGAGTGACTTATACCAAATGAAGTTCTCATTTGGGCTATATTCTGTGAACTTATTTCCATAAAACAAGCACTCATATGCTATTCCCTAAGTATCTCGTATACTTCAAACTCTATAAGATCATTGCATACATCTAATGCATTGCTAATGTCTTATCTTGACAATATGATGACTAGGAACATTTTTAGAAATATGGCTTTAATGCATAAGGATCTCATCATCATAATTGGTTTACTAATTTTAGAAGGCCATTGTATTTCAAGGGTTTTATCCAATTAGTATTCGCATAGGTGTTAATCATGCCACAACGTGAAGGAAAACCTATGTTACTTTAAGCTTTGTAGCATATATGATGTTATTTGACCATGCATCCAATGTCCTAATTGATTGGTTCAAGGGCATACACCAACAAATTTTCCTAACAGTATGAAATATTTGGCCCACATTAGCATTAATCTTCTTACACAACACTGACATAGCATTAACATAAGAGATTCTCTACGCGAAAAAGGCATTAACAACAAGTTATGATAGCTCGACAAACCAGAGAATGGTCCATACAATCCAATACCCAAAAATCCAGTAGGCATTCACATTTTTCAATACTTTACTAATGATTGTGGGAACTTTTTTAAAGCAGTACAAGTAACAACAACTTTTTGGTTGTAGCCACCTATTTATGGGACAAGAGAATCTACAAAAATTTTAACATGGAAAACCGAATAGACTATGTCAGAGCCACATAGTATAAACATGAGAATAAAAAATTCCATAATCATAGGCTTACAGACGCAAAGACATCATTCATCCTAAAACTAATACTTTTCAAGTAGTTAGCAGGTTGGGAACAACTCATAAGTGCATCAACATAGTCACTTGAATCAATAGAAAAAAAAAAACAATTATATCAAGTGCTTATACCTGAAGGAAAACCAGGTTTTCAATGGACTATGAACCCTGATATTTACCCTTTTATAGAACTGAAACTAAGATTCAAGGATCTTTGCCAGGTAGTTATTGTTAGCAAGTTTTGGCTATCGAATGGAATCTAGAAACCAATTATCAATCTCAATCTGTATTTATTTAAGTGGTTTTTTTTTGTATATAGGAAAGATGGTGCTTTTACTGGCCCATTAATGCATTAAGGGAGTCAACTTAACATAAAGTTTTTTTTCCTCTGGAAGAACCTCCTATAGGACTTGATCTAACCATTAGAATTGTTGGAGTAGATTTAATCTTCCTAATAGTACTTTAATGATGCAATGCCTAACCAAAATCCAAGTGGATCCTCTATTGACCTTTGGTATATCTTCCAATAAGGTTTATGCATGGGATTGGTGTACTCATTGTCATTAAAGTAAGCTCTCCATTTCATATCCTACAATTACTCTTCTGATTTCATGGCCTTGTCTTTAGTATAAATGTCAATTGTTTGAACCATATCCACTACCTTAGGGAGCTTAAATGAATCCATAGTGCTTGCTTGTTGGTACCTAGAGTCAACTGCTTTAGTATCCTAAATTTCTTCCATTGTGGTGGTCTCTTCCATTTTTGTTAATATTTCATCCAACAGTTGGGCCATCTGATTAATCTTAATTTGAAGACTTTTGAACTCAGCTCATATTTCAGTTTTATACCCCTCCAATGAACTCTCCAACCTGGATTCAAATCGTGCAAGCCCTCCTAGTAACTAAGAAAGTATCTTAAGTATCTCTTTCGATAACATCACCACACCAATCACTGAAGCAAGATCGATGACTCTGACACCATTTGAGATAGGCCAAATCGATAAAGAAATTTAGAAATAGAAATGAGACGAGTAAATAAAGAAGTAGAGAATTGAAAAGAAAAAATTAAAGAGAGAGAGAGAGGTAGAGAGAATATTTTTAAGTATTTTCATTCATGTCTTATTGTCTTCTCCCACAGCCAATATATTAACCAACATTGTAATTGCTAAAACGAAACTACAAAAATGCCGAAACAAAATTAAACTGAAAAGACTAATACTCTAAAACGCAAGACTTCGTAAACTTCGGGAATGTCCCTATATTACAGAAGACCCCTAAACCCTAGGAAACGATCATCGACAAGTTCAACCTTGCACAAAAAAGTCATAAAAAATTGAAATATTGCTGAAAAAAGTGATCAAAAATTCAAAACAACCCAGAAAAAAAAAATGAAAAATTGTTAAAAACTCCTAAAATTACCTTTTTTTTTTCAAATCTTCAAGTGAAACACTTGAAAAACAAATTGAAATCTCTAGATTTGAACAAAACCAAAACTTAAAAAAATTGAAAAAAACAATCTTTTTTTCTCTTCTCTGAATCTTTTTATTGTTTGTTTGCTCCTTCTGTGTTGAATGCTTGAGATTGGGTCTGCTTTTATAAAATAAACTTTTTAAGGTGCTAGGAAGTTTTTCACAACCCAAAATCTAATTTAATCAAAGTGAAAGTCTTTCTGAGAGTAATCTTAAAATTTTGAATTCCAATCATCATCCAAAGGAATTTTGTTTCAATACAGTTTGTTCTTTTTTTTTTTTTTTTCATTTTTCGGTGAAAATTGGAATTAAAATAATAATTATAATTAAAACAAAAGCCAAATAAAAACGGGTATTTACAATAGTTATTCTAAATTCATCTAAATTATTTGGAGAGAAACATTCTATTGTTGTGAGGATACTTGAAAAGTAAAATTTGAATTTATCAATCAACATAAAAGTATCCATTTAAAATATTTCAAAAATATTCATTCAAAGTTTAAAATATCTTTGATCCTATGATAAAAGATTTAAAACTTGAATTTTTATTGTTCGTAATCATCTTAAAAGCTAGATTTATCAAATTTAAGTTAGATTTTTTAGCATCGATTCAATGAAGTTAACTTATACAGTTACTCGCAAAAGTTGACATCTAAAAACGTAAATAAGTGAAAGGTAGAGGCCAAGGCATAAATGAGGTAAAGATAGGGGTCGTGGTTCCTCTAAATTTTTTTAATATTCTTGTAATACTTTGTATCTTTGTTTGAAAATAAGGTATATTTGTGTTTGGCCTCCTTAATTTCTTTTTTTAAAAAAAAAAAATTCCTGAAATACCTCGCATCACTATTTGAAAATAAGGTAAATTGATGTTTGGCCCCTCCAAATTTTTTTAATTAGGTTTCTTATAAAATATGTAATTTAATATGTATAATTAATTTGATAACACTTTTGGTCTAAACACCACTCATGAATATTACCTTCAATCAAATTAAATAAGCATATTTATGTTGATTATTGAGTTAATATTTTTCATTCTACATTTATAAGAAAAAAGTAAAAAAGAAAAATTAAACCATTATATTATTTATGTGTACTTTTAACATATTTACGTTAATTATTGATTTAAATTATGTTTTTCTTTTGTAATATTAAGTAATTTTATACATATTTTATTAGATTACAGATTTTTTTCGACCTTGAAACTTTAATTCTTATTAAAATTTTACATATGCAACATGATTTATAATATCTAAAAATTAAAAGAATTTATTTTATCTATACTATATATAAAGTCTTTAGCTAAAGTTTGTTCTCACTGAATCAAGTGGCACTAACTTAGTTAAAAAATAATAAAAAAATTAAATTAAAATTATAGATATAAAATAAAATTAATGATGTATAAGTTTCTTTATTTTAAAAAATAACTACTCAAAAAACTACTTTTTTTAATATATCTTTTAACTTTAAAAAATAAAAGCTCACTTAAAACAAATAACCTCTTTATTTTTTAACTTATTATTTTTTAAACAAAATGATTTTTTTAAGGAATTTTATTGGTGTGATAAATTCTAGTTATAATGAATTTATATATTTTTCTTGTAATTTTAATATTATACATAATATTTAATTTTAATTTTTCATACTGAGGTTGTTTATGGGTCATATCAGATCAAAACTCGGATAGAAAATTTTACTTACCTAAGGTCCAATCTAGCCCATCTAACCTTTAAAGCCTTTGATTAAAATTTTATTTTAAAAGATATTTTATAATTAATATTAAATAAAAAATTTAAATCAAACAATAAACTAGAGCCAGCCCATATTTAAAACACTTTTTGGATTGACTCTATCGAATTAGATAAATAACTCAACTTTTGAATAGGTCTATTTCATAACTATTACTTTAAATAAAATGTATATTCATGTGAAGCCAGGATGTTCATTTTGAGGCCAAAGTCAAATTATAAAATTTTTGGGGCCAAATAAGTTTTAATACTTTTGTTGGGTTAAAAAACAAATAATTTTGTACAAGCGTATGAGCTCCTACCTCTACCCTTGGTATTACTAGAAGCTTCCCCGTTGACATCAGTAAAAAATTCAAATCTCAATATTATAAAACATTTACAATTCATTCTCTTTCTCAAAATGTTACTTATTTTGTTTAAAAAAAAAAAAAGCAAGGTTTTACTTCAAACTGGCATCATTTCGGTTTTCTTTCCTTCACATGAACTAATGATTGGATGAGCTTAAAATGATTATTATAGGAGATTGGTCCAATTACTTAAAATTGCATGTTCAATACAACTAAAGTATGCATATCTTGTGGATTACACTAAGCTGGTCGTTGATGTTTTTTGGATTTTCTTACTTTTTTTTTCTCGGTTCACAGCTGTAAATCTCAATCATTTCAAATAACTAATGCTATTAAACATGGTTGGCTCCTTTATATTACATCATTTTCTTTTTTCATTTCTGGTTTGGTGGGTATGGTTGATGATTTAGTTGGAAAACATAGCAACAAATATAAATGTTTCAACAAAAAAAAAAAAAGGTAAATGATAAGACATGGGTGAGTAGTCTATCATTATCCTAAGAAACATTTTAACTACCCAAAACCGAAATTCATTGCATTGGAGGAACTTCTGGCCGTTTTAAAACTTTCGGTGGAGTTGGATATCCAGTAAATGGAAGGGAATCAGTGTCTCGTCTAGCTAATCCACTTCTCTTAAGAAATGAATTTCAATACGGTCGGGAAACAAATTTACTAAGATCATGTTCGGTTCTTAAATTTTATAATTTTTAAATTTTTTTTACAAAATAAATAATAAATAATAAAATGTACAATTATATAAGTATTTACGAATTGAATCAACTTAGATATGATAATAATATTATATATCCGAGTTTGACCTGATTGATAAATAGTACAGCAAAGCTCGCTGACACTGCCACACTACATTTCTTATCTTAAAATATTAAAAAATATTTAATCTTGAATACGTATACGTTTTTGTTAAGTTTTAAAACACAAAGAACCTTAAGATAATTTTTAAAATTTATAATACAATACTTTATATATTTATCATATATATGATACAAATCCCATAATACATATAGTTAACAAAATAATATATATATATATATAAGTGAATAAATAGGTCAATTTGGATTGAGTTTGGAATTTAAATGTTGAAATTATGGGTTTTTTTTTTTTTAAATGAGGCTGATTGTTGTCCAAACTCATTTTCTTTTCAGCTTTATACTTTTGTTTGAACTTTCTCAAAAATCAAATAACTCATTAAATTTAAATAAATAATTTGATACTTGAATAGGTTTACCAAAAGTTATGTGAAATTATTTGTGTTAGAAATTAGACTGAATGATAGGAACTTCAAACTCATTTCCCTTCCTTGGGCTAACAAATTGGGGATTACCATGAACCCAAAAAAGGGGGAAAGAGCTAGATTTTTATGGAGGAAATGGAAATTAGTTTTCCAAAAAATTTTCAATGTTACGCATTGCCATCAAATCTCTTTCCCAACCTCCTGTTTTGGGTCACAGTCTCTTCACCCATTAATCTTGACCATTTTAAAGGGCCTGGATCCAACAACTTGCAATAGATAAAGCTTGGGTTTGTGTCTCCTGGAGCTCAGTTCGCTCGGTTGACATGCGTACCTTTGAGCATGAAGGCTAAAGAACCGAAATGATAAGGCTGATTCACTTTACGCACACTTAAATAAATTGAATGACTAAATTTTTCAACCAAATGCTCTTTAAATGTATATATTTATTTATTTTTAATAATTTAATCAAATGTTCGAGATGCAATAAATCTTATAATTTTTACTCAGGTTTTAATTATTTCAGATCTTAGAATTTAATTTAAGTGAAATGTTAAGTAGTGACTAATGATATTAATTAAGGTGATATTTATAAAAATATATATATAATAATACATTATTTTATCTTGAATTCAGTAAAAAATATATATATATTAAGTGTGAAGTTTTTTAAATGATAATTAAGTAATCGTTAATTGATTTTTACTGGCAATATGACTTCGGATGGAATGTGGCATTATGCCTAAAAGATAAAAGGGCATTTGTTTTGGTCTCTGACCTTTCGTTTCCATTAAGGGCAAGTAGATCTATTGTCGAAGAAAATGGGGAAAAAAAATCAAACTGAAAGAGTAGAGTTGATTTCGTTTGATTAATGGTTGTACATGATGAAAGTTGAAAGGGCCACAAAAAACAAAGTTCATAATGTAGCAATGAAACTGGCGATCTGAAAAAAGCCGACTATCGAAAACATTTTTTATTTAAACATTGTAAGATAGCTTACTATTTTGCACTCTTTTATTCAACATAATAAAGTCTATCTCCTGATGCTTATGACACGAGCATTATCAAGCCCATTTAGCCATGAGAGACATGCCACCAGCACCTAGAAGAACTGCAGCATAAGACTTTATTTGAAGTTTAATGCTTGATTGCAACTTTGGAGCCATGAAATCTGCTGAAAGAAGATCAACCAAAGCCATGTAAATCAAAAGACCAGCCGACGAGGCATTCAGCAGTCCTACTGTGATCAAGGCTGTTGGACTATTCTCTTTGTATGTCTTTGACAGTGCAATTCCCAGTGCAATTCCAAATGGGGTTGTCACAGAGAAGAAGAACACCATGATCAACTTCTTCAACACTTTGTACTCAGCCTACATCAAAACAGTAAGTATATAAACCCATATACAAAATTAGTTGCGAGGGAATATATAGAAAATTAATGATGAGCAGGAGCCTAATTAGCTCTGGAGATTGAAGAGAATATATACAAGGATTGATTAATTAATTTGTACGAAAGGGATAACATATTAATTACCTGAAGAATGCAACCACCAAGGCCCATCCCTTCAAACATTTGATGGAAGCAAAGGGCTGCCACAAGACCTTTAATGCTGCAAGTGTTGTTTGAGGCTCCAAGTGAAAGCCCTATTACCACGGAATGAACTACAATTCCCAATTCTAATACCTGCCAACCGTACGTAGATTTATCATTTATGGCTACAATGAACTAATTATAGACACTAGGTTCATGCTAAGTTGCTCATCAAGCCTCACTAAACAAACAATTTCTGTTCTTTTTCTCCTCTTTCAATTATATAATATAATCCTTTGTCTTGCGCAAAAACATTTGCCCATGCTGACAGACTTATGTGAACAATTTAATGCTTAAAAAGATCCAATAATTCAGCTTAGTTCAAATCAATTTAGTTCAATTTATTTCTTCTTTTTCTTTTGATACATATTTGGATAACATCTAATGACAATAAGTGTCTATGAAAGACCCCTCAATTGGATCAATCGGGAACTAATGAGAACAATATATACACATATAGGATAATTATCTGATACATTTACGGTGAAGTTTTTAAATTTCACAAATAGAGTTAAAAGATCATCACATATCCTTACTATATATTTAAAAAAATAAAAAATAAATAAATGAGGTATGAAATGATTTTTTAACTAGACTTGTAGAGTTAAAAAGTTCCACGGCCGATATACCCAATAATAATCTATATATATATATATATATGTATTTAATCTGCTATTTTTTGTTGGACATAGATTTGTCCAAAGCCAGCGTTTGGATTTTGGTAAGCAAATTTTTTGCTATTTGAGCTTACCCAACCTGATCAATGAACATTTAGGACACACTTTGGTGATAATTATCTGACTCATATGACTACAAAAAATGAGAACTAGAGCATTTCAGACAACACACAGATTGCTTGCAATAAACTGAGCAATAAAACATGCACAGAAATGTTTGGCCAAGTTGTGAGCATGTTCAAACAGTTGAAATCTCTTGCTGACGTATTGTTTAATTTATATTATCATTATCTTCATCACTGATGCGTATTTTTATGGTTCGGCAGGAAAAGTCCATAGACTAACGAATCTGACCACGGCATCTTTTTTCTACATGTGAATTTATGCTATGCATAAGTCAAGCGTCGATGATTAATTAAAATATGTTATTTAGTAGTTTGTTATATATATATATATATATATTATCTGTTGATGTTCATGTCATAAATAATAATATTTAAAGCTGAAATTTCTTACCATGGCAATGACACGATAACGCATCAACTGTTGATCCGCATTTCCTGCAGCTTTTGGATCATGATGGTGGCCATGAAATTGTGGAATATTAACCACAGCCATCTCATGTTGTCCTCCCACAGTTTCTGGGATAACCCCAGCATTGAATTTCCTGCTGTATATCGATGTAGCCATGGAATCTACCATTAAAGTCACTATTGCAGATAACATTGCTACAAATCCTGAGAAGGGAAACTTGTGCCATGGGTTCTCGTCTAAGCACTCAGATGATAACATGTCGAAAGAATCTGGCAACACGTGCATGAAACCGGTCGCTAGAATGATTCCAGCCGCGAAACACTTAACGATTACAAATAAACTTCTGTCAGGATGAAGAGCCGGGACGGAACGTGTGAATAAAGGTGAACATACACCTATAACACTAGCGATCAATATGGAGAAAATGGCTATGATTTTGAGGGGTAAGGCCTTTTCTTTGTTGGTGCAGCCATCAGTTTCTGTCTCACATTCCTCTGGTGCTACTGAAAGTGCTTGGGGAGTGAAGATGGAGATGATAATCAAGAAGATGGAGAAGAGCTTGACAAATGAAAAAGAAGACATTGACTCTTCTTTGGTCACCTCACCTGCAAGATTAATTGTTTTTGCGGCTTTGAATAATTATGCGGATACTGTACAATTGGGGATCTATATATACAGAGAAGTGACATCATGGGCTAATATTTTTTTTTTTCATTGCTATAACAAAATGTATGAACATTTAAAGAAAAATTTATTTTTTATCCAATGAAGAAGAAGAATAGGACAAACTTATTCATTCTTTCCCCTTTTATTTTATTTATTCACTTGATTGGAATTTGTAACAAATTTTATTATCCCCTGAACAATTATCTGAAGAAAATTAAATCTTCTTTATACGTAATTATGCTTAACTTCATTCCCAAATATTGCTACCACCTTTAGTTTAAATCAAGCTATTTGTTCTTACACTAAGCGGTCAATTAGATTAAAAAATAATAATAAAAAGGACAGAGAAGATGAGAATGCTTTAATTTAGAAATTAAAATGAGCTATAGCAGGTGATTCTTCAATGGCTAAAATATTAAAAAAAAAAAAAACTCTTGACTTATACTCTTATTGTACTCAAGACAACCTTTATTTTTTATTTGACCAAGTAAACTAGTATTTTAAATGAAATATTGACTTAGGTTAAGAGTTTATTTATTTATAAATTAAAAGTTAAAGATTTATTTAAACATAAATTAAAAAATAAATACTTATTTATGTTAAATAAAAATATAAAATTTTTCAAATAAAATGATAAAATTCAAAATTTTTTTTTTTTTAATTCAAGGCTTGAAGCGTGCCACTTGATAGAAGCATCAAATTCCATGCCTTCCCGTTATCTTTGGATGTAAGCATAGACACTACGGAAACAAGAGCAAATAAACGAACAGATTACTTTAATTTCCTACCTTACTTACTATAAAGATTGTTCCTATTCTTTGACACTTTAAGAAAAATGATAATATTCTCAGGTTGTTTACCACAAAATCAGTGTGTTTTGCTGGTGGCTGCTTGTGTTCACCTAATGTTTTAAAGTGCTAGTTTGTGATGGAATTTAGAGAGGGTGGTACAAAAAGCGTTATATATCTTCGTATAAAAGAAAAAAAATTATTTAATATAGATAGCCTATATTATTGATATGTGGGCAGTCGTAAAAAATCATCATATGTGATACATTTTATTATTTTGACTTGATTTAATTTAATATTAAAATATTTCAAATAATTAATTATATTTATTTTGTTTTATACCTTTAATTAACTTACTTTTTACATACATGTCAACATATAAAAATTTAAATTTTTTTATATCTCAGAATATTAAAATTTATATAAATATATAAAAGTCAAAACTTTTCGCAAAAAAGATAATTATTCAATGCGGGTAATCTATATTATTAATATGGGAGCAGTAGTAAAAAGTCGTTATGTATTATATATTTAATTATTTTGATTTGATTTAATTTAATATAAAATATTTCACTTATTAATTATATTTATTTCCTTTTATACTTTTAATTGACTTAACTTTTACATATACGTAAATAAATAAAATTTAATTTTTTTTTTATATCTCACAAAAAATATTAAATTAAATTTGTTTATTAGACTAATATAAATAAGAGTTTTCTATCAAAATACAGAATATAGTTTTTATGCTCCAATCTTATATAAACTAGTTTTAAATTTTGTGCAATGCACAAAAGTATATATTATTCTAATAAATTTATTTAGGATATAGATTTTAAGTTTATAGGACAATACGTCTATTTTTTTTTTACTTGGATTTGGAATATTTTAGTTTAGTAAAATTAAGAAAACTCATATATAATATTATATTTAATATAA